>CM062805.1:928619047-929113528 GCA_031772625.1 Pinus tabuliformis | reverse complement strand
CCGCAAGTTTCTTTCGGAAGGGGGATGTTCTAGTAGACAATAAATTCATTTGATAAAATGGGAAACAATCAACTATCCAAAATCCATGGGGTCCTTGGCATTAGAGACCTTATGCTTATGAACAAAGTAATAGGAGAAAAGTTAGTATGGAGGTTTATCACTCATGAAGAAGATTGGTGGAAGGAATTCCTTAAGGAAAAAAAATCTTTGGATAGAATGGGTCTGATGCCTAGAGTCAATTCAAGCCCCCAAAGGAGGCTCGATAGCGTGGAAACTACTCACTTTGCAACCCCTCTAATTAGCTTGGATGTCATTGGGAAACCTAGAAATGGTAGATATATTAATTTATTGAGGGAAAAAATAATGGATAAGCAGCCCTTGGAATGCAATTATGAGTTGCTACCTCTGAGGGAATTATTCAATGCGCAAGGAAAATCAACACACGAATTTTAAATTGGGATAATGAAGGAAACTGGATAGGCTGGAAACTTAGAGGGGTCCTTACAAACTTACAATAGTTGGCTTACAAACTTTGAGACAGTACGGTTAGTTGTGCTTTATGGTGTCTAGTGGAGGCAAATCAACTTAGATGGAAGCATTCTTCATACTCAGTGAAGGAAGGTTTTGTAAAATCCCTCACATTACCCCTATTGTTGCAATGTTAAAAACTATAATTGTGTAACACCAACATGGAGTCCATGGCTGGCTGAGACATTATGTGTAAACATCAAATAAATTAAATGTGAATTTTTATTGGATGGCCTGAGTGGAGAGACATACAGATCCAAAGCTCTAAAAGGGAAATCATGTGAGGGGTTTTTGGGTGGCCATTGAGTTATTGTCGCGTATTGGTTGGTTTTCCTATGGTGTGCCAAGAGTAGGCCATACCAACCACCCTTAATTGTCATAACTACCTACCTGACCATGCATATGCTTGCGTTGACAAGCATTGAAGTCAGAGTGGGCAACCTAAGTGGAGGATGGTGCCATACTATCCCCTCTCCTTGTGGAACATGGAAATATGAGAAACTTCAGTCTTCTGGTAGTTGTGGAGAAGAGAAGAATGGTTGAAGTGTGCAAAGAAGGCATAGATAAATTGGTGCAGAAATATATTATGCAGAGCGCACTTAGAGTGCAAGGAACCATGAAGCAAGAAAGCCTCAGGTGAAGACATTAGATATGATTCTTTTCAAAGATACTAGCATGGAAACTAGAAGGAGCTAAGATGGGCGTGAATTAAACCAATGTTCTATGAATTGGGAATGTGTTCCTTGGGAATATGTTGAAGTCATTGGACGGTGTGTCAAAGCTTGATTGATTAATGAGGAGCTTGGTGGGGAACTCGATCAATGTGGTTCTTGCCTTGGGGCTATGAAACCAACCAAACAGTGGAATACAGACCCCTGTGGTGGTTGCCACGAGAGGTGGTTGTAAAACCACCAAAAGTAGTGATTCCACCTCCTGGAACTAAGATAAAACTCATTGATCTTGGGTGAAGCCCTGTATTTTAATTAAAGAGCAAGCGAGCCACTACAATTCTTTCTTTGGGGTTTTGTAACCTCACTACAGCGCTTTCTTTGGGTTTTTGCAACCACCTAGACAATGGACTTCTTCTCCTGGTTTTGTGACTAAGCCTTGGGTGTGAATTTTGTTGAACAAGCATCCCCTCAGACTTTGGATCTGGCTCGGGGGTAGTCAGTTACAGTAAATATTGTAGTCCAGTTGTGTAATGCAGAATTTTCACGATTGCGAACAAAGGTGAATTCCCTAGATCTAATGGTTTGATCTAGAACAACGGAAAAAAGCTCAAAATTTTCCTTAGAAAAAATAGAGTATGGGAAAGAAGCCTACCTAGAATCTGTAGCAAACCTACCTTTCCTACTTTCTTGTAAGCTCCAACTCTAACTCCAAGTGTTATAATTAAAACTTGGACACACGTCTAAAACAAGCAAATGAACCACAATCCACGTAGCATAATCTAAAATCTCTATCTAATGAGTCAGCATGGAATTGAAATACATTAATGAAAACTTAACACAATAAATATAGGAAAATAAGATACTTTTTGTATTAACAAATATAGGAGAGAGTTTAAAACCATAAATAGTAGTTGAATTTGTAGATGTCTCCCCAAGTTGACTTGTCCTTCGTTGTCACAAAGCACACCTCAACATCAAACCTAATACATGAATGTGATGACTCCTTAGGTTCAAAGAAACAACATGAGGGCACCATCAATCTCCAAAGGCCAACCCACACTCTATGGGAGGCAGTAAATATATATGGTATTTACCATTCTAGGCTTGAGATCCACATATGATGGGAGGATGAGCTCAAGGGATAAGAGATAGGGTCTCCAAGATAGGATCAGATAGTAATTCAAGATCTCTATCCATGGTAAATAGTTAAAACTACCTTGGAAGCTTTTAGAAGATGAAGCTTCGGAGATATTTTTTTATTTTCCCAAATTTCTAGAATCAACGCACTTGCAAAAGGGAGCAACATGTGCTAACCATTGCTGGTGAAAAAGCAAGCAACATGCGCTAAACGTAGGTGACCAAGCAGACAATGTGCAATGGGGCTAAAAACATTGTTTTTTACCAATTTGTCCCAGAAACTCAGAATTTGGAGAAGTGATGCTTAGGGCTTTGTGAAGGGATGATGAAAAAATGTTCATGGATATTGATTGACCCAGTTTGCAGGCCTATTGAACATATGTGAAAAAATGGCTTGTAACAAACTGGCCTATGGTTGGTGGAGAGTTGAAGTCCCTCCTTCAGCTGCCAACCATATTTAAACACACACGGATAAGTGTAAATTACTTGGGTATATTGTCTTATGGATTGTGTTGATTCTTGTCATATGTTAATGATGCAATATTTTGTATGTTTATAAATGTAAATGAATGTCTAAGTTGTGAGGCTCACTATTATACTCAATATTGGGATGATATCTTGCTTGTTCATGAATCTAATGCATTCCTGGATGATGTTGTCTATTATTATGTTCATGTTGGAAGTGATAATTGTGTGTTTGTGTTCATCTGGTTAGTTATTAAGGTTTGTGAATAAATATATAGCTCAGTTTGTCTCTTGTATGGGTTTTCATGCCAAAACTGAGGGTTCAGAGTCTTGGACCCTTGATCTATAAGCCTTAAGATGTGGGTGTGACACAGTTTCCCTTTTGGTCTCATAAACCGTGTTGGTTGAAATATTTATTATATATGCATATGTCATCAAGACCTCAAGCAAAAAAAGTTAAATTTATATGGGTGTGAGAAGGACTAACACCAAAAGGACTAGGGTGGAACTAGGAAAGATGAAACTCTGCCCATTGGGCCATTTCCCATCACCACTTAGTGTTATCGCATGATAGACATGAGACAAGCATGTCGGTGGTGTTGACCAATCCAATCACGGTTCCCACTGTAGAACCTTGTCACAACCCATTGCTCACCGCTTGTGACCTATTGTGTTATGAATGTAATATGAGCATGTTGGTGGAGAGGGATCGATCCGACCGTGATTCTAACATGAAACCCTACCACCGCTCGTCGCCTACTACCTAATCTTGAAATTGTTCACAAAGGTGGAAAAGGGGTCAATTAGGATCATGCCAAACCATTGTGACATAGAACAATGGACCCCATTTGGATCAAGCTTCAAATGAAATCACATATAATGGGGAAAGTCCCACAAACACATAAGGGAAAGAATTCATGGGCCCTACACCGGGGATGGCGTGGTATTGGCCATGTGGAGGTTGTGTAAGTACTTGTAACGAGAGGGACCCTTCTATTGGCTTGGCAGTGCCATGTGGGTCACACATGGATGCCACATGGAAGTACTATGTTGATTTGGACCCTGAATCATGTTGATGTGGTGGTGCCACATGGTCTAAATAGGAGCCATGTGGATTCTGCGTAGCAGCCCAATACTGGCATGGCCTAATGTGATTGGCCAAACTTCAAACAAGAATAACCTTAAATCCGGGAGTCAAGTTGAGATGAAATTTATATTGTTGGAAATCTCTCAATGAGTTGAATTCAATGGTGGTATCAATTTTAAATTATGAAGACTTTGAAAAATGAGGTTTTTGTAACCTCGTCTTCATGACAGACTATGGAGGTCAGATTAAGTTATTAAGTAACACCTCTTGTAGCCCGAGTGATCTAGGTGGATGTTGGTGGCCACCCACCTATCCCACTTGGACCCCCACAACTATCTCTTTCAGTTTTTCAGTTTCCGTAATTGTAGCACAATTTACTATTTTTAGCAGTTTTTTGGGTCCTGAACTTCCGGAGCTGTTTTGAGGCCCTAAACGATGTTTTTTGGGAAATCTGGGAGCAACATGGGTCCATGAGATTGATGTTGCTCTTCCCAAAGTTGTAGTGCTCGGATAGATCTTTCTAACAAGCTATTGTACACATCAAACGAAGATCGAGTGCCAAAGTTACGACCCCGGGAAGTTGATGTACCAACTTACCCAAAACGAGGCCCACAATTTGGCGTTTCATCTTCTAGGGTTAGGTTTTGGGATGTTAAGGGTTTTCCATTATTTCTCAATAATAAATAGGCATTTGAGCCTCATTGTAACACACAGTTCAGAGGCATGCATCCGCCACATCTCTTCTCAGAGATAAGCTACAATTGCCCTAGCTGGCTTATTTCCATTTCTGTTTGTAAGTATATTTCAATATTTTACAGTAATGAAATGAAGTATTATTTCCGCTGCATCTCTGTGTTTATGGTTATCTCTGTAATTTGTTGCATTCTTGTTTAAGTCTAGATCACTGAGATAGTACAAAAGGGTGGGAAGAAGTGTTACAGGTTATGCATCCTTGCTCTTCCCTCAACGAGATCTCCTAAGATTGAGTACTTGGATGAAGATATGGAGAGCCAATACCAATCCAAAGGTTCCTTTGTTTGGCTCATTTGGCATGATTTTTTTAACTGCTAAGAATTTTAGAAAGAGGGGCATTCAAGGTCCATTGAGGTATCTTCTTTGTAAGCAACAAGAGGAATATATCCGACATATGTGTTTGGAATGTTCATATACAAAAGCAGAGTGGTTGGATGTGTTTGCTCTGCTTCCAAACCGTTTAATATGGCCAACTTCCCTTCAATGATATTTTACACCATGGCCCATAAATTATGCTAGGAGTATCTCTTAGAAAACCTTTTTTTTTTAATTATTAGGAAGTGATTCCAAAATTCAATTGTCGAAAGCTACGGCTAGCCAGAAAAAATGCAGCCTTCAATAAGTTAGAAATTTCTCCACACTCTATAGTCATGAACGCTATTATTCTATGCTCTAAGTTTGGAGCTTTAAAATTTGCTAATGACTCCTCTCAACAGGGATTAGACACACTTGAAAGGCTATGCTGCTCAAAATTTACTAATTTGGACATATCACCTCCACTTATGGAAGGGAATAACATAAGTTCTCAGGAACTTTGGAAGCTAAGATTGACACAGTTGGGATTAAGATCTTGGAAGTGATAGTGAGAAGGACTGATCCTCAATTTTGATGGGGCTTCGAAAAGGAATCCATGAGTGACAAGAGAGGGAGGAGTGCTTTATGGTATCGAGGAAATTAAAGTTGCATAATATTCATGGTTTTTAAAATGCATGGCAAACAAACAAACTAAAGCTTATACCTTCTACTAGGAGATTCAATTAGCCCAACAAAATGAGGTAGCTTCCCTCACTGTGTTGGGAGACTCCCTCCTTATTTAGCATTTGGTGAAGGGATCATCTCTAAGGGAAGAAACATTAGAAAGAAACATGAAAATAATTAGGAAAGTAGCAGAAGGGTTCTCTCAATAGCATATTTACATGTTCTCTGTGATCTCAATAAAGATGTGGACATATGTGCTAATGAAAGGTGTAAATTAAGAATGGGAGAATTAAAAATTTCGTTGAATCAAGCTCTCTCCTATTTGTTACAACTAAATGGATTGGCAATGCATAGTTATGAAGAATGAAATTATTAATCAATAAAAGTATGACACGTAAATTTTCTTTTTTGGTGGGTCAATTTTGTAAGGTATATAGCTACAAAACCTCGTTTTTTTTTTGTCTAGTTTGGAGTCCCTTTCAAAAAAATTGTAGTTTTACTAGATAAAAGGGCTCATGAATTTTTTCTGAAGATATAACTATGTATTACCTGATGTATCTGTTGTGATTCAATCAAAAACTTGCATATACATAAATAATTCTCATTCTGATTTTAAAAAGTAATTAAATTTAACAATATAAAAATTAGAAATTTATTGATTTTTGAATTTTTGCTTAAATTTTTTATATATTTAATTTCTATTTCTTTAAAGTTACAAAAAATATTTAAGGGCATTGTTTTACCATGAATTTATATTGAATCATGGTAAAACTCCACTCTTACTTACAGTTTTTGTAAATCCTTTAAATTTGTGGTTAGAAATAGATTCCCTTTACTACAAGATTAGGTTACTCTATATTACAAATATTTTATATGATGCCATTTTAGACTTTGAATTTATCACGTGGGTTTTGTTAACTAAGTATAATTGTTAGCCCATTGGGCTAGGTTGAATTGTGGATATTCCACACCAAAAGCGTTTGTTGACCAATATTTGGGCCCGTCTAGGTTCAAAACTTGGTTCACTAGCTTAGCGTGGCTTGTGGATAGTTGTGTTAGAATCAAAAGTATAAAGGAAACCCCTTCGAATTAACCTCGAGCCTCCTTGGTGACAAGTGGCAGGTCTACCAATTCTCTTGGAAAAAAAAATAAGTATAACCTTTATCTTATCTATTGTTCTTGCAAGTTGATCATATTAGATCGTTGATGTTATTTTAATCATTATAAAATAATATATCTTATTTATGCCTCAAAGACATTGTAGTGCACACATGTACATGTGTTAGTTGGAATGTGCACCTACATGCATGCTCATTCCGTTTGTGGAGCATATGTTAGGTGCAATAATTTTGACCTTTTCAACTATAGTGAAATCTAATGTTGCTACATTTTTTATTGGGCATAATGCTTAAGAACATGTGTTTCCTTGTAAGAGGTCATAGGTTCAAACCTAGAGGGGGTAGAGTATGCACACCTTTGTAGTTTTTTTTGTTTTGTTTTAAACAATGGTGAATTAGTAACACGTTGGAGTAATTTGGGAAAGGTTGAGGATCAAATCTTCTAGCTGCCACACCAATAATATAACTGACTTACATTTTTGTAAACTTATGCAGTTCCTTGTCTCACAAATAAGGGAGTCCCTTACACTAATTTGGTATCTACCTTTGCCATAACTTTAAAATTAAATCATGGTGAATTGGTAACACATTGGAATAAATTTCTCAATTCCTAAGATCAAATATTTTGGCTACCATTATAATGCGTTGTAAACTTTAGCAGTCCCTTGTCCCACAAATAAGGGTGTCCCATACACCAAATTGGTGTCTATCTTGGACATAATCTTAAAATTAAACCACAATGAATTGGTAACATGTTGGAATAATTTAAGCAAGGTTGAGGATTAAATCTTATGATTGTCACTATAATATCGAGAGTATATCCAACACACACCTTTGTAAACTTTAATAGTCCTTTGTCCCACAAATAAGGGAGCCACATCTACCAATTTGGTGTCTAGTTTGGCCCTGACCTTAAAATTAAACCATGGTGAATCCGTAATAGGTTTAAATAATTTGGGCAAGACCGAGGATCAAATTTTCTCGCTGCTACTAATACCAAGAGTATATCCAATAGAAACCTTCGTAAACATTGGGAATCCCTATCCCAAAAGTAAGTCAATACAATACACCAATTTAATGTCTAACTTGACCATAACTTTATTATTAAATTATTATTATTACAACTCTAATTATTTTCATTCATTGTATTTATTTTCATGTCAATACATAGCTATAAAGAAATTATCTTTTAATATTATAAACCAATAAAATATATATATTTTTAGTGGAATGAATTTTATTGCTTCAAAAACCAGAGATCAAAGTACAAATTTCCATAAGTCATACAGATCTCACGCATGGAAGACCAGACCATAACCAGAATTATACCTTCGAAGGGACATAAGAGAAAAACAAAAACTAACATAACTGCACTCAAAAAATCCTATGCTAGGATATGACCTATCTGGCCATAAACATAATCAACTACAAAAATCAAACCATAAACATGATCCATCACATAATTAAGGAAGTGGTCCAGAGTCTTGAGCCTGCTATTAGAATAGGGACTACTAGGTTTGTCGAGGGCCTAACAACTATTAGAGCGATGTAGAAATGTTGTTCAATCCTCACCAACCTGCGATCCATCATTTCCAACTTGCAATCATATTGTTTCAAGTGTCCATGCACATGATCCAATGTTTGAAGCAAGTCCCTCCTAGACTCCTGGTTGTCTAATAGTGTGTGTCTTAAGAGGAAGTTCATCTACCAGTACAAGTCTATTATTTGAATATACTAATTAGCTTTGCCTTGTGTATGCTCCGTGTATGGGATCCATCTTGTCCACTTTTCCATCACATTGGAACTTGAGAGGGAATTTCTTTGTGAGGAGGCTTCCCCTCTATACCTAGTCAATTCTTCCTGCACATGTATAGGAATCTACTCCATATTCCTCGATACAAAATCTACTACAATGTTCTGCAAACGAGAGTTTCTTCAGAGGGCTTGCTCCTCATAGTAAGTAGCTCCCCTCCTCACTTGACCTCTCTTCTATTGATTTTTGTGTAGCTTGGTAGGTACTTCAAGCCCTAGTGTTCGAGGGTTGGAGGTCAAAGCACCACAAGTACGCTTGTGGGCTTAGAACCCAAGCCTGGGGTTTTGTACCCAATCATGTTTGGGGAAATTTGGGAAGCACATTTCTACATGTGATGGCATGAGATGATAGAGGGCGCAAAAGGAAAATCCAATGCTTCGAGAATCATCGAATTACGAGTTGTATATGTGGAGAAATGAATTTTTGATGTTTACAAGGAATTATTGGTTTTTAAGTCATGTAGTCTTGAAGTAAAATTTGGCCAATAGATGTGTCTCTTCACTAATTCGTCAAGCCCTTTGTTGTGTATAAATAAAGGGTGAAGGAAAGTAATTTGAACATCCAAAAGAGCGACACAAGGGCAGCATAGAAGGAGAATAGGATCTTGTAGAAGAGGAAGAGAACTTTTGTTTGGGCTGCAGATCCTAGGAGCAGACCTCAACGAAGATTGAAGGAGCATTTTTATGTTTTCTTGTGAGTGTTTGAGGGCCGAGTTGGATCAGATTATAGCTCGAGTTGATTGGGCAAGGTTCTGGACTGTTTTGAGTATGTTTGGGGTGGTCTTTTTCTAGCCACAGTCCTTGTCTTGTTGTAGACTTAGGTCAAGACATGTAGCTTCTTGTGGAGAGGGCATAAATGCCCAGAAACAAGGGACAGTCATCTGTTTAGGGTGTCGCAAGTCTTCCTCAAGCTAGACGGTGAGTTGAGAGGGTTGGTAGGCCTTAGTGTGGGTAGATACTATCCCTAACAACCAGCAAGGAAGGAAGGAGGAGTAGGGAGATGAGGCCGCAGCTATAGGGAGGCCTATGAAGTAGTTTAGAGGGCTGACGTAAACCAGGGTTATGCCCTAACCAGATCACAGTGCTATAGTATTTTGAACACCAAACCTAGGGTATGGTTGCAACTTGTTTGTCTTGTGTTGGGTCAAGCATTGACCAGATTGGATCAGATTTGTTTGCAACCTGTGGAAGCCAAAGAGGGAGGGATGACATGGAGGTTAGAAGCCCTAACCAGTGGGCAGTTTCCATAGTGATGATTGGTGCTTGGATCAATTTGATGGTCATCTTGTAGGAGGCATTAGGAGTTGTTTGGAGGAGCCCACGTGGATTGTTGGGAGGCCTACCAAGCAGCCAAGGTGACAGCAGGCACATCAAATTGGAAGGCAAAAGGACAACAACAAGGAGTGTTGTAGATGTTCCCTTGGTTGATGAGTTGATGATGTCCTAGTTGAAGGACATATTGATGTGCCCAGATTTGTGCAATGTCTCCTTTATTGCAGAACAAAGGGCAGATTGGTGGAGTCTATGGGCAGCCATGTGTAAGGGTCTCCTAGGTGTGGGGATGCCCTAACTAGGTGCAAATGCTACAATGTGGACTTGGTCTCTCGTGGATTGTTGGAAGGCAGCATGAGAGAAGACCAAGTGTGGACGAGATTGGGCACTTATGGTTTATTGGAGGACAGTGTGATAGTGTCCAAGTTGGAGCCGAAGTGCAGCACCTTGATGGAAAAAGGTGACTGCTAGCCTAGCAATTGTTGAGCTCATGGGTTGACGAACTAGAGGAGCAATTTGTGGAGCCTGAGACTTGTGTGTGGAGAAGGACATCTACAGCGAAAGATGGGCAGTCCTCCTAGCCCATGTTCATTGTGGTAGATGGACATCTTATAGTAATAGGTGGAAACCCTCAGTGCCTTATGTTGGTCTTCATCAGAGCAATGCAGGAAGACCATAGTGGGATGAAGTCCCTGAGGAGCTGAGGAGAAATAGTGGGTAAACCAAGATTTTTTCACAAGTGGAGTTGTGAACAACTCGATAGGAGTCTCGATGTGTTATGGACTTGATGGACGAAGGCACAACTAGAGAGTATATTAGATAGTTGAGATTCAGTGACCAGATGGACTTGGAGCATTGATAGAGGCAAGGGCTACAAATCGGGAGCTGTAGGACCGAACAGGTACAGGGTACGACTGAGAGGAGCTGAGAGAGTGTGTTATAGCCAGATGGTCGAAGTATCTTGTTGAGGATAGATTGGACGTTGATAAACTGACACCAAGTCTGAGTTTGTATCTTGTACTAGTGGATGTATGAGGGCCATTATCCCTGGTATGGGAGCCCTAGACTGTTGTATTATATGTTGTTTAATATAATGAATTTGGGTTGAAAATTGTAAAAAGTTGTCCATATTTTGTGCATGTGTGATTTACTATTGTTTATATTCCACTGTGCAAAGTAGTATCGTTGAGATTCTTGGTTTGGTAGCGTCAGAGATTTTAATATTCTATCCTAGACCCAAGATCGTGGAAATTCAACATGGTATCAGAGCATATCTGAGCTACTTTGAAGGATAGTGAATAAGAGTGTGCACAGCGAAGCAACTCAGAGGGAGTTGTGGGTGTCTGGATCATGGAGCAGAGGGTTTAGCTAAAGACATGGAGATGTGGTCTCGATAGACTACATGATGAGATGGGTTAGGAGTTCTGGTGGATCAGTGGTGAACAGGGTGCACTTCAGTATGTTGTGTGGCAATTTGTAGATCGTGGACTTCCTATGTCATGGATGTGTTGAGATTGCAACAAGATGATGGAGCTTAGTGAAAAGAGTCGCCTTCACTAAGTGGGCCCGTAGGCAAATTATGGCGCAAGTTCTATTTTTGATCACAGTGTGGGTGACCACAGTGTGAGTGATCACAGTGTGAGTGATCACAATGTGGGTGACCAAAGTGTGGGTGATCAAAGTCTATTTTTAGACTGGCTGTCAAAAATAGAAAAGTCAAATATTATTGTCTCATAATAATATTTGGACTATAAACTTGATCTTATTCTCTTGGAGCACTTCAGTTTGAGCTACAGATGTGGCCCATGCAGCTGTCAGAAGGAAGTATGCTTTTCTTATGAGTCAGTTGAGTTGTTGCATGCATGACTTCAGTTAGAACTCAATCAGTTGAGTTTGGTGGAGTTGATTTTGGAGTTGATGGAGTTGTGTTCAGTTTGACTTGGTTAAACTAGTTGTAGTTAGTCTAACTGCAAATAGACTAATGATGAGTTGTTAAACTAATTATTAACTCATAATACAACTATAGAATACATCAGTTAACTCAGTTGCATGTCAGTGCATGTTCAGTTCAGCAGGGACAGGTGTTAGAGAATCAGATTGCTATCAGTTGTGACTATAGTTGTGCATCAGATCTTGCACAATCAAGGGATTGAGTATGCCAATGAGTTTGCTCATGTATTTGCCTAGTTTGTAGCTTCTGCTCATGTCTTACACCTTGTGAGTGATTCTTTGGAGGTGAAATACGAGTTTGGTAGACCATTCTCATTCATTCTTGAGCAGGTATTGAGCAGTGGAGGCAGGCAAGCAGTGGAATAGATTTGGAGATCAGATCTTAGTTGTATTGTGTGTAACAGGTGGAACTGGTACTGGATTGCTTGTGATAAGCATTGTACTTTGTAATGTTACACGGTCTCAATCATTAATATACATATAGTGTGGGGTTTTTAGCGAGATGCTTTCCCCGGGTTACATACTATGTTAATGTGTGAATGCTCTTGATGTTTTATTGTTATTGATGTTGCTATATTGATGATCAACGTAGAGGAGCTTATGTATTGTGTATGTATTCCGCAATAGTACATGATCAGGATAATCTCTGTTGAATATGTGTTAAATTATTCAAAATTTCTACATGGTATCAGAGCAAGCTAGATAATTGTAGAAAAAGTTTCTACATGGTATCAGAGTTGTTGATCATCAGATCTACTATTCAGGAAGTGGTTACATTCTATTTCTTCAGGCAGAGTCTGTAATCGGGCCAGGTAGCCTCTGGATTCATCCTTCCTTTGGAAGGTGAGATATCCGGTAAAAGCCCATACAGTCAATCTCTGTACGAGAAATATTTTGTTCTCACGAATCTTAGATCGGAAGCGGTTGAGTTGGTAGCTGGTGGAATTCGAATTTGCAGCAGTGTTGTTGAAATGTCTTTCAACGGATTGCGAATGTTATTCCAAAGCAAGAGCGACCTGGCGCTCAAGGATAAACTCAGTAACAATAAGTATGAGAATGGATCTTCATCAAAGGTATCTGATGAAGAGAATTGTGCTTTGGCTGCCAAAGCAAAGAAAGGGAAGAGCAAGAAAGCTTCTCAGTCTGGTGCGAAAGGCAAGAAGCAGGATATGTCCAAGGTGAAGTGTTTTCATTGTCACCAGCACGGACACTATGCCACTAATTGTCCGCAGAAGAAGAAGAACAAGCATGCTGCTGGATCTTCAGCAGGAGAGGCTCTAGCCTCACAGTTTGAGCTTGATTTTTCATTGATCGCATGCTTGGTTTAAAGTGTGATGGGATCAGTGTGGTTCTTGGACAGTGGTGCATCTTTTCACATGACGGGAGATAGAGATTTGTTCTCTGATCAGGAGGACAAAGATCTTGGAGTGCACATCGAGATGGGCGATGATGGTAGATACAGTGCGACCGGTATCGGTACCATTTCCTTTGAGAGGGAGTCTGGTAAACCCTTTTTATTGAAGGAAGTCATGCATGTTCTAGGATTGACAAAGAATCTCATCTCAGTGGCGATGTTAGAAGACAAGGGGTATGATGTTGTTTTCAGCGAGGGAAAGGCTTTCCTGCGCAGCAAGACAACTGGTGAGACCCGGAAGATAGGGGTTCGAGTGAGGAACCTTTATCAGTTGCATGTAGATGGACGCGCAGCAATGGCGGGCAAGGCAGAAGGATTGGTGAGCCGGGATGATGGCGAGTTGTGGCATAGGAGATTGGGTCACCTTCACCATGGAGCCTTGAAGATACTGCAGCAGATCACTACAGGGCTTCCTAAAGGCACACTTGCGCAGTCAGATCAGTGGCAAGGGGTGTACTTTGGGGAAGTTTGTGAAAGCCACCTTTCACGAGAAGGATAGTCGTGCCACGACGATCCTTGAGAGAATTCACACAGACGTGTGTGGACCTTTCTCAGTTGCTTCGACAGCAAAACACAGGTATTATGTGATTTTTGTTGATGATTTCTCTCGTAAGTGCTGGATCTTCTTCATGCAGAAGAAGAGCGAGACATATTCAAAGTTCTGTGAATTCAAAGCACTGGTCGAAAAGGAGTCGGGGAAGAAGGTGAAGGCTCTTAGGAGCGATAATGGTGGTGAATACATCTCGGACGAGTTCAAGGATTTCTGCAAGGCAGAAGGGATTCGCAGAGAGCTCATAGCTCCCCATAACCCACAGCAGAACGGGGTAGCTGAGCGGAAGAACAGAACGATCGTGGGTGCTACACGGGCAATGTTGCATGATTAGGGCCTACCCCTTCACTTGTGGGCAGAAGCATGCAATACAACAGTTTATGTGCAGAACCGTTGTCCTCATAGGATACTTGGCATGAGTACACCTGAGGAGACTTATTCTGGTAAGAAGCCTGATCTTTCTCATTTGAGGATTTTTGGTGCTAACGTTTACATGCATGTGACGAAGGATGCCAGGAAGAAGTTGGAGCCGACCACAGAGGTTGGGATATTTGTGGGGTACACTGATACGCCCCACAACTATCGTGTGTATTTGCCAGACAGTGGTAAAACTATTGTGCGACAGGATATAAAATTTCAAGAGGAGAAAGCCATGAAGTGTTCACTTGAGAGGGAGCTACACTTGCATGCAGATGAGGAGCTATTAGTTCCTAAGGATGAGCTTCAGGACGTGGATTAGCCACAGGACGAGGTTCATGGAGTGGAAGAGACCACTCATGCAACACCAACCATCAGAGGGCGAAAGCGCTTGACAGAAGCTGAGCGACTGGCTCAAGATGCAGAGAAAGTTGTAGGACCACCTACAGCCCAACGCAGGCAGAGACAGTCACCTGATCGGTACACTGGATACATGGCTCAGATGAGCAAGTGTGTTGTGACTGAGCCATCCTCTTTCGAGGAAGTTGTGGAGGATCCCACATGGGTAGACGCCATGGTGGAAGAGTATGATTCTATTGTCAGAAACAGTGCATGGGAGATTGTTCCTAGACCGGAAGTGAAATCAGTGGTGGGTTCGAGATGGATCTACAAGGTCAAGCAGGCAGCTCATAGAGGGGATCGATTATGAGGAGACCTTTGCACCTGTCGCAAGGTATTCTTCCATACGGACGATTCTTGCTCTCTCAGCGCAGATGGGATGGCACATTCATCAGATGGATGTGAAGACTGCGTTCCTCAATGGAGTCATTGAGGAGGAGGTGTACATTGAACAGCTCGAAGGCTTTGAGGTCTTCAGCAGCGAGTCGCATGTGTGCAGGCTCAAGAGAGTGATGTATGGGTTGAAGCAAGCACCACGTGCTTGGTACACATGGATAGACAGCTATTTCACAGGACTTGGATTCTCCAAGAGCGAGGCGGATCCTAACCTATACCAGATTGAGGTGGAGGGTAAGTTGCTTATCATTTTACTGTATGTTGATGATTTGATTCTAACAGGTGATGAGCTGTTGATACTGTCATGCAAGAAGGATCTTGCTACAGAGTTTGAGATGAAGGACTTGGGCCTCCTTCACTATTTCCTAGGATTGGAAATATGGCAGCACAGTGGTGGACTGTTTGTTTCTCAGGGCAAGTATGCTCGGGAGATACTGGAGAAGTTCAACATGCATGGCTGCAAGCCTGTTGATACTCCTCTTCCTGGAGGTTGGAGGAAGGAGGATGCCACTTCGGGAGAAGAAGTGGATGCCACTGTTTATCGACAGTTGGTGTCGCTGATGTATTTGGTCAATACACGACCTGATATATGCTATCCAGTTAACCAGCTTTCACAAGCTATGGTTAAGCCTACCAAGCTCTTCTGGAAGGCGGGCAAGCATGTATTGCGCTACTTGAGAGGCACATCGGGATATGGTTTGTGGTACAACAGGAGGATGAAGTGAAGCTATGTGGCTTCACAGATGCAGATTGGGCAGGGAGCCCAACGGACAGAAAGAGCGCATCAGGAGGGGTCTTCAGTATTGGATCGACAGTAGTTTCTTGGTACAACAGGAAGCAAAGATCCGTGGCACCCAGTTCACGGAGGCCGAGTATATGGCAGCAAGTTTGGCTGCATGCGAGGCTATATGGATGAGGAAGATCCTGGTTGGTTTGTTCGATTCTCATTTGGATCCTACTGTGATTTACTGTGATAACCAGAGTTGCATTAAACTCTCGGCTAATCCTGTATTTCATGATAGATATAAGCATATTGACATCAGGTACCATCATATCAGAGATTGTGTGCAGCGGAGGATCATGTTGCTTTCATACATTCCAACGGAGGATCAGGATGTTGATATTCTGACGAAGGCTCTCACTAGGAGCAAATTCGAGTACCACCGAGGCAGGATAGGGTTGTTGATAATCCATATCTTGTCGAGAGGGAGTGTTGAGATTGCAACAAGATGATGGAGCTTAGTGAAAAGAGTCGCCTTCACTAAGTGGGCCCGCAGGCAAATTATGGCGCAAGTTCTATTTTTCATCACAATGTGGATGATCACAGTGTGGATGATCACAGTGTGGGTGACCACAGTGTGAGTGATCACAGTGTGAGTGATCACAATGTGGGTGACCAAAGTGTGGGTGACCAAAGTGTGGGTGATCAAAGTCTATTTTTAGACTGGCTGTCAAAAATAGAAAAGTCAAATATTATTGTCTCATAATAATATTTGGACTATAAACTTGATCTTATTCTCTTGGAGCACTTCAGTTTGAGCTACAGATGTGGCCCATGTAGCTGTCAGAAGGAAGTACGCTTTTCTTATGAGTCAGTTGAGTTGTTGCATGCATGACTTCAGTTAGAACTCAATCAGTTGAGTTTGGTGGAGTTGATTGTGGAGCATATGGAGTTGTGTTCAGTTTGACTTGGTTAAACTAGTTGTAGTTAGTCTAACTGCAAATAGACTAATGATGAGTTGTTAAACTAATTATTAACTCATAATACAACTATAGAGTACATCATTTAACTCAGTTGCATGTCAGTGCATGTTCAGTTCAGCAGGGACAGGTGTTAGAGAATCAGATTGCTATCATTTGACTATAGTTGTGCATCAGATCTTGCACAATCAAGGGATTGAGTGTTGGCATTATGGCTAAAGTGTTGTCCTTGATGGCAACCCATTCAGGTGGTAGTTCACTATTCTTCAAGTCAGCAGCAGAAGTTGATGATCAGCTCTCATTTTATTGAAAAATTATGAAGGACGCAGGAAGCCAGTTCAGAAAGTGCGTCCCCGCAGGTATACCATGGGGAAACCGCGTCCAAAGACGCAGGCCAGCCGTTCAGGGGGTGCGTCCACCCAGTGCACACATTTCAAGGCAGAGAAAAGCACGTGGGGGTTTCTTGTGTGGTATCTAGCCGACGGTTTTATATTTCTATGGTGTCGGCTCACGGTATTGTTCCATGTTTTGAGGAGGAGCTTGCCTATATAAAGCAAAGGAGATCATTTGGATTTGGTAAGTCTTGGGTTGAATATCTTATGAGGGCTAGATCTGGTCTAGATCTAAACAAGGCGAATCTACTGATGGACCGAGATCTCTTCGGCGCATGTTCAGATCTGTGGATCTGATTATCTGGGTTACTTCTAAAGTCTTGAAATCATCTATGCCCGGAGGGACGCAGGTGCAGTAAGGGTTCAGGTGCGTCCGGGACGCAGGAGCGAAGAGTTTCAGGTGCGCCGGACGCAGGCTCAGAAGGGTTCAGGTGCGCCGGGACGCAGGCAGTTCAGTAGACTCAGTGCGAGGGACGCAGGCTAGCAGTTGAGCAGGGTGCGTCCAGGGACTCAGGCCAGCAGTTGAGCAGGGTGAGTCTGGGACTCAGGCTAGCAGTTGAGCAGGGTGAGTCCGGACTCAGGCTAGCAGTTGAGCAGGGTGCTTCCTTCTCTTAAAATCTTTGTTTATCATTGTTGTGTTCTGGGTTTGGTCCTATTATTGTTGATCTGGTTACTTCAGTTGATTGGGTGTTTCAGAAGGTTGTTTGAGCTTCAATGTTGTTGTTGGGTCCAGTATGAAAATTGGATGAAATGTGGCCTTTCAGTTTATGGGTTGTGCTTCAGTGTATCCAGTATGAAAATTGATGAAACGTGGTACTTGAAGGAGAGAAGATTGTAGGCCGGCGCCTACGTACTAGTATCTAAGCTAGTACAAGAGCTAAAGGAAATCTTTGGAGCATTGTAGCAGGTAGTAGCCTGCGTACTAGTAAATGGATCGGCTAGTACAAGAGCAAAGGGGGTTGTAGCTCCCGTACTGGTATAAGGCTGCACCAGTACAAATATTGTAAAAGAATTTTCTTATTAAGAAGAAGATTGAGATGACTTGCAGCAGGTGGTTTTTCTCCCGCATTGGGTTTCCACCTTACATCATTGTGTTCATGTGTGTGCCTTATGTGTGGTGATCTACTTTATCTGTTAACTGATAATATGGTTGATAATGTTCTAATGCACTCATTGAAGATCGATTAACTTAATCATAGGAAGTTGTGGAAGTAGCATATATGAATCTGATTATGGAAATGAAAAAGTTTTATTAATATGATAATACTGATTCACCCCCCCCTCTCAGTATTATTTCCAACAATTGGTATCAGAGCAGGTCCTTTGATAGAAGCTTGATCGCTTGAAGGAGATCCGTGGAACAATGGGAAAGAAGCTTAAGAAGAAAGCTAATAAGAAAAAGAAATCATCTCAGAAGAACTATGACAGTGGAAGAATCGATTGGGGATTAGGCATAAGAAGCTCTTCAGATTCAGAATCAGATTCAGAGTCATTATCAGGTATGAATGTGTTATCCTCTGATGTTCCAGCTATATTTCCTTGTGAAAGAGATGAAAGTGATAGCGAAACTACTGAATTTGCTCTTATGGGTGAACAAGAAAGATATCAAATAGAGGCAGAATTTAAAAGGCTGACAGACAAAATTAGAGATCAACAAGATCTATTGAACAAAAAGGAATGTGATTTCAAAGAAGAAGCTACCAAACTAAGGGCACAACTAGAAGAAGGAAACAAGGTAAGAAAGCTACTCAAGGACAAGGAAGACCAATGTCAAAAATTGCAGCATGAAGTGACATCATTAAGAAAAGAAGTCAACGAAAGAAGCACAACCATCAAGAAACTCAAAGATAGATCCAGCTACTATGAAAATCTTGAAGCTACAATCCTCTCACTAAAAGGAGATCTTGAAGAATCAAAGAAGCAGAATACAGATCTACTCCAAGCTATTGCAAAACAAGAAAACGAAGTCACCAGCTTAAAATCTCAACTGGAATGTGCCTTCCGAGTTCGTCAAATGCAACAGGATCTGTATGAAGAACAAGAAAAAGAAATTCTCAAACTAAGGGAACAAATGGAAGAAGGAAGGAACGCTGAAGAAGTGTTGAAAGAAAAATTTCTTGAAAAGGAAGAACAGCTTCAGGTTGAGGTAAATATCTTGAAAAGTAAACTAGAAGAAAAGGATAAGCTTTTACGATTTCAAGATAGCTCTAAAGTATTGGATGATATTCTTAGTAGTCAAAGGTCCCCTGCTATAAAGACTGGTCTTGGTTTCCATGAATCTGTTGAAGGTGAATCTAGTTCACAAGGTGAGGCAAGAAACTCTAAAAGGAAATCTAAAGTGATCAACGAAGAAGTGAAAGATCAATCTCATCATCAACCAAGGAAAGAGATTCCTCAAAGAAAATCCTTTACTCCTCCTATGAATAATGTTGAATGTTATGTATGTCATAATCTTGGACATGTTGCAGCTAGATGTAGAAGAAGAAGAGTTCAAGACCATTATGCAGAAAGGTCATCTCAATCAAGGTACTTTTATGGATATTGCTTTGCTTGCAATATGTTTGGTCACAAAGCTACTGATTGTTACAGGAGGAATATGAAACATGTAAGATGTTATGCATGTAACAAGCTTGGACATATAGCCAAGGAATGCAGGAACAAAGTTTGGGCACCATATCAAAAGGAGAAAATGTCATCATCACGCTTGAAGATATGGAGGAAAAAGGAAGTACAGTCAGAAAAGGATGGCACAGTACAATGTACAGACATACCAGAATCAGAGGAAGCTAAAAGTACAGGACGCAGTGCAGTAACTGGAGACCTGCGTGCGGACGCAGGCCAGACCAAGTCCAGGTGCGTCCAGGACGCAGTTCAGTAACTGAAGATCTGCGTGGGGACGCAGAGCGACTGAGGACCAGGTGCGTCCCTGAAGCAAAAGGACGCGGCGCGATAGTAATTTTGGGTGCGTCCCTGAGTAAAAGTACGCGGCGCGATAGTGTTTTTGGGTGCGTCCCTGCAGCAACAGGACGCAGCGCAGCAGAAGATGAAGTGCGTACCTGTCTCAAAGCATTTATTGGCTGATTCTTCTTGATATGCATGATCAGATTTAACAGATGGCACTGGTTCAGGGGGAGCATATGTCCTAAATTCATTGTTGGCATTATGGTCCTTGGTGACAATGCTTATGATTCATCTTGCTATTATGAATTGGTCACATGATCAGATGTATGGTTGATTCTCTAATGATGCTTGCATGAAGTCTTTATTATCCTTGGCACATATATGGATGAGGTTGGCTGATTTCGTGGATGATTATTCAAAGTCGCATTGTTGGAGACATGATGATGATGAGTTACTCATATGCATTTCATGATGATGTTGACATGAGCAAGATGCATGATTTCTTTCTTGGCACAAATGGATGAGGATTGTTGGCTGGATACAGGGATGATTATTCATACATATGTTGATTGATGCTTATGCTTTCATTTGATGGCTCTTGATTCATGTAGATCTGGATGGTTATGAGTTGATGTTGACAGATACTATGGAGCAGATTATACAGTGCTGTTGTTTGTCATGATCTTTAGATGTTTGGAAGGTCGTAGCAAGACTCATGTTGTAATAGTCTATCTATTATCGTCATCTCTTCAGGTCATATAACGGCCTATTTCCCCCCACTATGCATAGGATGAAGATGTAATGTATTTGGTTTTCATATTTCTGATGTATTCCCACTTGGTTGGATGGATGATCCTTATTGTGATGGGTGATGGATGTATGTATTTTATAGAGTCATGTTCTTCTTGTAGAACATCTTTTTGCAGACCTTGCTTACAGTCAGGGGGAGCTTGAGCATGAACAGCACTATATAGCAGAGCAGACATCTCAGCTTGTTCTCAGAAAGACCATTATCAGATTGGAGCACCATGTTATATTCAAAGGGGGAGCTCATTCAGAGACTTCAGCAGATCTGGTTTATAGTCAAAGGGAGCATGTTCTTAGGGGGAGCATACCCCTTTGCCCTTGATGTCAAAGGGGGAGAGTGATCTGGTGTTGTTGCCATCAAGTCCAAAGGGGGAGATTGTTGGCATTATGATGCATGTGTTGTACTTGATGGCAACCCCCCTCATAGAAGACCATCTCACTTATATACATTCAGAAGAGATATCAGATGTAACATAATACATAGATGCAGGACAGCTCAAAGGAATCAAATGGCAAGTTCTTAGTAAGCTTTGCCATCAAGTCCAAAGGGGGAGATTGTTGGCATTATGGCTAAAGTGTTGTCCTTGATGGCAACCCATTCAGGTGGTAGTTCACTATTCTTCAAGTCAGCAGCAGAAGTTGATGATCAGCTCTCATTTTATTGAAAAATTATGAAGGACGCAGGAAGCCAGTTCAGAAAGTGCGTCCCCGCAGGTATACCATGCAGAACCCGCGTCCAAAGACGCAGGCCAGCCGTTCAGGGGGTGCGTCCACCCAGTGCACACATTTCAAGGCAGAGAAAAGCACGTGGGGGTTTCTTGTGTGGTATCTAGCCGACGGTTTTATATTTCTATGGTGTCGGCTCATGGTATTGTTCCATGTTTTGAGGAGGAGCTTGCCTATATAAAGCAAAGGAGATCATTTGGATTTGGTAAGTCTTGGGTTGAATATCTTATGAGGGCTAGATCTGGTCTAGATCTAAACAAGGCGAATCTACTGATGGACCGAGATCTCTTCGGCGCATGTTCAGATCTGTGGATCTGATTGTCTGGGTTACTTCTAAAGTCTTGAAATCATCTATGCCCGGAGGGACGCAGGTGCAGTAAGGGTTCAGGTGCGTCCGGGACGCAGGAGCGAAGAGTTTCAGGTGCGCCGGACGCAGGCTCAGAAGGGTTCAGGTGCGCCGGGACGCAGGCAGTTCAGTAGACTCAGTGCGAGGGACGCAGGCTAGCAGTTGAGCAGGGTGCGTCCAGGGACTCAGGCCAGCAGTTGAGCAGGGTGAGTCCGGGACTCAGGCTAGCAGTTGAGCAGGGTGAGTCCGGACTCAGGCTAGCAGTTGAGCAGGGTGCTTCCTTCTCTTAAAATCTTTGTTTATCATTGTTGTGTTCTGGGTTTGGTCCTATTATTGTTGATCTGGTTACTTCAGTTGATTGGGTGTTTCAGAAGGTTGTTTGAGCTTCAATGTTGTTGTTGGGTCCAGTATGAAAATTGGATGAAATGTGGCCTTTCAGTTTATGGGTTGTGCTTCAGTGTATCCAGTATGAAAATTGATGAAACGTGGTACTTGAAGGAGAGAAGATTGTAGGCCGGCGCCTACGTACTAGTATCTAAGCTAGTACAAGAGCTAAAGGAAATCTTTGGAGCATTGTAGCAGGTAGTAGCCTGCGTACTAGTAAATGGATCGGCTAGTACAAGAGCAAAGGGGGTTGTAGCTCCCGTACTGGTATAAGGCTGCACCAGTACAAATATTGTAAAAGAATTTTCTTATTAAGAAGAAGATTGAGATGACTTGCAGCAGGTGGTTTTTCTCCCGCATTGGGTTTCCACCTTACATCATTGTGTTCATGTGTGTGCCTTATGTGTGATGATCTACTTTATCTGTTAACTGATAATATGGTTGATAATGTTCTAATGCACTCATTGAAGATCGATTAACTTAATCATAGGAAGTTGTGGAAGTAGCATATATGAATCTGATTATGGAAATGAAAAAGTTTTATTAATATGATAATACTGATTCACCCCCCCCTCTCAGTATTATTTCCAACAATTGGTATCAGAGCAGGTCCTTTGATAGAAGCTTGATCGCTTGAAGGAGATCCGTGGAACAATGGGAAAGAAGCTTAAGAAGAAAGCTAATAAGAAAAAGAAATCATCTCAGAAGAACTATGACAGTGGAAGAATCGATTGGGGATTAGGCATAAGAAGCTCTTCAGATTCAGAATCAGATTCAGAGTCATTATCAGGTATGAATGTGTTATCCTCTGATGTTCCAGCTATATTTCCTTGTGAAAGAGATGAAAGTGATAGCGAAACTACTGAATTTGCTCTTATGGGTGAACAAGAAAGATATCAAATAGAGGCAGAATTTAAAAGGCTGACAGACAAAATTAGAGATCAACAAGATCTATTGAACAAAAAGGAATGTGATTTCAAAGAAGAAGCTACCAAACTAAGGGCACAACTAGAAGAAGGAAACAAGGTAAGAAAGCTACTCAAGGACAAGGAAGACCAATGTCAAAAATTGCAGCATGAAGTGACATCATTAAGAAAAGAAGTCAACGAAAGAAGCACAACCATCAAGAAACTCAAAGATAGATCCAGCTACTATGAAAATCTTGAAGCTACAATCCTCTCACTAAAAGGAGATCTTGAAGAATCAAAGAAGCAGAATACAGATCTACTCCAAGCTATTGCAAAACAAGAAAACGAAGTCACCAGCTTAAAATCTCAACTGGAATGTGCCTTCCGAGTTCGTCAAATGCAGCAGGATCTGTATGAAGAACAAGAAAAAGAAATTCTCAAACTAAGGGAACAAATGGAAGAAGGAAGGAACGCTGAAGAAGTGTTGAAAGAAAAATTTCTTGAAAAGGAAGAACAGCTTCAGGTTGAGGTAAATATCTTGAAAAGTAAACTAGAAGAAAAGGATAAGCTTTTACGATTTCAAGATAGCTCTAAAGTATTGGATGATATTCTTAGTAGTCAAAGGTCCCCTGCTATAAAGACTGGTCTTGGTTTCCATGAATCTGTTGAAGGTGAATCTAGTTCACAAGGTGAGGCAAGAAACTCTAAAAGGAAATCTAAAGTGATCAACGAAGAAGTGAAAGATCAATCTCATCATCAACCAAGGAAAGAGATTCCTCAAAGAAAATCCTTTACTCCTCCTATGAATAATGTTGAATGTTATGTATGTCATAATCTTGGACATGTTGCAGCTAGATGTAGAAGAAGAAGAGTTCAAGACCATTATGCAGAAAGGTCATCTCAATCAAGGTACTTTTATGGATATTGCTTTGCTTGCAATATGTTTGGTCACAAAGCTACTGATTGTTACAGGAGGAATATGAAACATGTAAGATGTTATGCATGTAACAAGCTTGGACATATAGCCAAGGAATGCAGGAACAAAGTTTGGGCACCATATCAAAAGGAGAAAATGTCATCATCACGCTTGAAGATATGGAGGAAAAAGGAAGTACAGTCAGAAAAGGATGGCACAGTACAATGTACAGACATACCAGAATCAGAGGAAGCTGAAAGTACAGGACGCAGTGCAGTAACAGGAGACCTGCGTGCGGACGCAGGCCAGACCAAGTCCAGGTGCGTCCAGGACGCAGTTCAGTAACTGAAGATCTGCGTGGGGACGCAGAGCGACTGAGGACCAGGTGCGTCCCTGAAGCAAAAGGACGCGGCGCGATAGTAATTTTGGGTGCGTCCCTGAGTAAAAGTACGCGGCGCGATAGTGTTTTTGGGTGCGTCCCTGCAGCAACAGGACGCAGCGCAGCAGAAGATGAAGTGCGTACCTGTCTCAAAGCATTTATTGGCTGATTCTTCTTGATATGCATGATCAGATTTAACAGATGGCACTGGTTCAGGGGGAGCATATGTCCTAAATTCATTGTTGGCATTATGGTCCTTGGTGACAATGCTTATGATTCATCTTGCTATTATGAATTGGTCACATGATCAGATGTATGGTTGATTCTCTAATGATGCTTGCATGAAGTCTTTATTATCCTTGGCACATATATGGATGAGGTTGGCTGATTTCGTGGATGATTATTCAAAGTCGCATTGTTGGAGACATGATGATGATGAGTTACTCATATGCATTTCATGATGATGTTGACATGAGCAAGATGCATGATTTCTTTCTTGGCACAAATGGATGAGGATTGTTGGCTGGATACAGGGATGATTATTCATACATATGTTGATTGATGCTGATGCTTTCATTTGATGGCTCTTGATTCATGTAGATCTGGATGGTTATGAGTTGATGTTGACAGATACTATGGAGCAGATTATACAGTGCTGTTGTTTGTCATGATCTTTAGATGTTTGGAAGGTCGTAGCAAGACTCATGTTGTAATAGTCTATCTATTATCGTCATCTCTTCAGGTCATATAACGGCCTATTTCCCCCCACTATGCATAGGATGAAGATGTAATGTATTTGGTTTTCATATTTCTGATGTATTCCCACTTGGTTGGATGGATGATCCTTATTGTGATGGGTGATGGATGTATGTATTTTATAGAGTCATGTTCTTCTTGTAGAACATCTTTTTGCGGACCTTGCTTACAGTCAGGGGGAGCTTGAGCATGAACAGCACTATATAGCAGAGCAGACATCTCAGCTTGTTCTCAGAAAGACCATTATCAGATTGGAGCACCATGTTATATTCAAAGGGGGAGCTCATTCAGAGACTTCAGCAGATCTGGTTTATAGTCAAAGGGAGCATGTTCTTAGGGGGAGCATACCCCTTTGCCCTTGATGTCAAAGGGGGAGAGTGATCTGGTGTTGTTGCCATCAAGTCCAAAGGGGGAGATTGTTGGCATTATGATGCATGTGTTGTACTTGATGGCAACCCCCCTCATAGAAGACCATCTCACTTATATACATTCAGAAGAGATATCAGATGTAACATAATACATAGATGCAGGACAGCTCAAAGGAATCAAATGGCAAGTTCTTAGTAAGCTTTGCCATCAAGTCCAAAGGGGGAGATTGTTGGCATTATGGCTAAAGTGTTGTCCTTGATGGCAACCCATTCAGGTGGTAGTTCACTATTCTTCAAGTCAGCAGCAGAAGTTGATGATCAGCTCTCATTTTATTGAAAAATTATGAAGGACGCAGGAAGCCAGTTCAGAAAGTGCGTCCCCGCAGGTATACCATGCAGAACCCGCGTCCAAAGACGCAGGCCAGCCGTTCAGGGGGTGCGTCCACCCAGTGCACACATTTCAAGGCAGAGAAAAGCACGTGGGGGTTTCTTGTGTGGTATCTAGCCGACGGTTTTATATTTCTATGGTGTCGGCTCATGGTATTGTTCCATGTTTTGAGGAGGAGCTTGCCTATATAAAGCAAAGGAGATCATTTGGATTTGGTAAGTCTTGGGTTGAATATCTTATGAGGGCTAGATCTGGTCTAGATCTAAACAAGGCGAATCTACTGATGGACCGAGATCTCTTCGGCGCATGTTCAGATCTGTGGATCTGATTGTCTGGGTTACTTCTAAAGTCTTGAAATCATCTATGCCCGGAGGGACGCAGGTGCAGTAAGGGTTCAGGTGCGTCCGGGACGCAGGAGCGAAGAGTTTCAGGTGCGCCGGACGCAGGCTCAGAAGGGTTCAGGTGCGCCGGGACGCAGGCAGTTCAGTAGACTCAGTGCGAGGGACGCAGGCTAGCAGTTGAGCAGGGTGCGTCCAGGGACTCAGGCCAGCAGTTGAGCAGGGTGAGTCCGGGACTCAGGCTAGCAGTTGAGCAGGGTGAGTCCGGACTCAGGCTAGCAGTTGAGCAGGGTGCTTCCTTCTCTTAAAATCTTTGTTTATCATTGTTGTGTTCTGGGTTTGGTCCTATTATTGTTGATCTGGTTACTTCAGTTGATTGGGTGTTTCAGAAGGTTGTTTGAGCTTCAATGTTGTTGTTGGGTCCAGTATGAAAATTGGATGAAATGTGGCCTTTCAGTTTATGGGTTGTGCTTCAGTGTATCCAGTATGAAAATTGATGAAACGTGGTACTTGAAGGAGAGAAGATTGTAGGCCGGCGCCTACGTACTAGTATCTAAGCTAGTACAAGAGCTAAAGGAAATCTTTGGAGCATTGTAGCAGGTAGTAGCCTGCGTACTAGTAAATGGATCGGCTAGTACAAGAGCAAAGGGGGTTGTAGCTCCCGTACTGGTATAAGGCTGCACCAGTACAAATATTGTAAAAGAATTTTCTTATTAAGAAGAAGATTGAGATGACTTGCAGCAGGTGGTTTTTCTCCCGCATTGGGTTTCCACCTTACATCATTGTGTTCATGTGTGTGCCTTATGTGTGATGATCTACTTTATCTGTTAACTGATAATATGGTTGATAATGTTCTAATGCACTCATTGAAGATCGATTAACTTAATCATAGGAAGTTGTGGAAGTAGCATATATGAATCTGATTATGGAAATGAAAAAGTTTTATTAATATGATAATACTGATTCACCCCCCCCTCTCAGTATTATTTCCAACAATTGGTATCAGAGCAGGTCCTTTGATAGAAGCTTGATCGCTTGAAGGAGATCCGTGGAACAATGGGAAAGAAGCTTAAGAAGAAAGCTAATAAGAAAAAGAAATCATCTCAGAAGAACTATGACAGTGGAAGAATCGATTGGGGATTAGGCATAAGAAGCTCTTCAGATTCAGAATCAGATTCAGAGTCATTATCAGGTATGAATGTGTTATCCTCTGATGTTCCAGCTATATTTCCTTGTGAAAGAGATGAAAGTGATAGCGAAACTACTGAATTTGCTCTTATGGGTGAACAAGAAAGATATCAAATAGAGGCAGAATTTAAAAGGCTGACAGACAAAATTAGAGATCAACAAGATCTATTGAACAAAAAGGAATGTGATTTCAAAGAAGAAGCTACCAAACTAAGGGCACAACTAGAAGAAGGAAACAAGGTAAGAAAGCTACTCAAGGACAAGGAAGACCAATGTCAAAAATTGCAGCATGAAGTGACATCATTAAGAAAAGAAGTCAACGAAAGAAGCACAACCATCAAGAAACTCAAAGATAGATCCAGCTACTATGAAAATCTTGAAGCTACAATCCTCTCACTAAAAGGAGATCTTGAAGAATCAAAGAAGCAGAATACAGATCTACTCCAAGCTATTGCAAAACAAGAAAACGAAGTCACCAGCTTAAAATCTCAACTGGAATGTGCCTTCCGAGTTCGTCAAATGCAGCAGGATCTGTATGAAGAACAAGAAAAAGAAATTCTCAAACTAAGGGAACAAATGGAAGAAGGAAGGAACGCTGAAGAAGTGTTGAAAGAAAAATTTCTTGAAAAGGAAGAACAGCTTCAGGTTGAGGTAAATATCTTGAAAAGTAAACTAGAAGAAAAGGATAAGCTTTTACGATTTCAAGATAGCTCTAAAGTATTGGATGATATTCTTAGTAGTCAAAGGTCCCCTGCTATAAAGACTGGTCTTGGTTTCCATGAATCTGTTGAAGGTGAATCTAGTTCACAAGGTGAGGCAAGAAACTCTAAAAGGAAATCTAAAGTGATCAACGAAGAAGTGAAAGATCAATCTCATCATCAACCAAGGAAAGAGATTCCTCAAAGAAAATCCTTTACTCCTCCTATGAATAATGTTGAATGTTATGTATGTCATAATCTTGGACATGTTGCAGCTAGATGTAGAAGAAGAAGAGTTCAAGACCATTATGCAGAAAGGTCATCTCAATCAAAGTACTTTTATGGATATTGCTTTGCTTGCAATATGTTTGGTCACAAAGCTACTGATTGTTACAGGAGGAATATGAAACATGTAAGATGTTATGCATGTAACAAGCTTGGACATATAGCCAAGGAATGCAGGAACAAAGTTTGGGCACCATATCAAAAGGAGAAAATGTCATCATCACGCTTGAAGATATGGAGGAAAAAGGAAGTACAGTCAGAAAAGGATGGCACAGTACAATGTACAGACATACCAGAATCAGAGGAAGCTGAAAGTACAGGACGCAGTGCAGTAACAGGAGACCTGCGTGCGGACGCAGGCCAGACCAAGTCCAGGTGCGTCCAGGACGCAGTTCAGTAACTGAAGATCTGCGTGGGGACGCAGAGCGACTGAGGACCAGGTGCGTCCCTGAAGCAAAAGGACGCGGCGCGATAGTAATTTTGGGTGCGTCCCTGAGTAAAAGTACGCGGCGCGATAGTGTTTTTGGGTGCGTCCCTGCAGCAACAGGACGCAGCGCAGCAGAAGATGAAGTGCGTACCTGTCTCAAAGCATTTATTGGCTGATTCTTCTTGATATGCATGATCAGATTTAACAGATGGCACTGGTTCAGGGGGAGCATATGTCCTAAATTCATTGTTGGCATTATGGTCCTTGGTGACAATGCTTATGATTCATCTTGCTATTATGAATTGGTCACATGATCAGATGTATGGTTGATTCTCTAATGATGCTTGCATGAAGTCTTTATTATCCTTGGCACATATATGGATGAGGTTGGCTGATTTCGTGGATGATTATTCAAAGTCGCATTGTTGGAGACATGATGATGATGAGTTACTCATATGCATTTCATGATGATGTTGACATGAGCAAGATGCATGATTTCTTTCTTGGCACAAATGGATGAGGATTGTTGGCTGGATACAGGGATGATTATTCATACATATGTTGATTGATGCTGATGCTTTCATTTGATGGCTCTTGATTCATGTAGATCTGGATGGTTATGAGTTGATGTTGACAGATACTATGGAGCAGATTATACAGTGCTGTTGTTTGTCATGATCTTTAGATGTTTGGAAGGTCGTAGCAAGACTCATGTTGTAATAGTCTATCTATTATCGTCATCTCTTCAGGTCATATAACGGCCTATTTCCCCCCACTATGCATAGGATGAAGATGTAATGTATTTGGTTTTCATATTTCTGATGTATTCCCACTTGGTTGGATGGATGATCCTTATTGTGATGGGTGATGGATGTATGTATTTTATAGAGTCATGTTCTTCTTGTAGAACATCTTTTTGCGGACCTTGCTTACAGTCAGGGGGAGCTTGAGCATGAACAGCACTATATAGCAGAGCAGACATCTCAGCTTGTTCTCAGAAAGACCATTATCAGATTGGAGCACCATGTTATATTCAAAGGGGGAGCTCATTCAGAGACTTCAGCAGATCTGGTTTATAGTCAAAGGGAGCATGTTCTTAGGGGGAGCATACCCCTTTGCCCTTGATGTCAAAGGGGGAGAGTGATCTGGTGTTGTTGCCATCAAGTCCAAAGGGGGAGATTGTTGGCATTATGATGCATGTGTTGTACTTGATGGCAACCCCCCTCATAGAAGACCATCTCACTTATATACATTCAGAAGAGATATCAGATGTAACATAATACATAGATGCAGGACAGCTCAAAGGAATCAAATGGCAAGTTCTTAGTAAGCTTTGCCATCAAGTCCAAAGGGGGAGATTGTTGGCATTATGGCTAAAGTGTTGTCCTTGATGGCAACCCATTCAGGTGGTAGTTCACTATTCTTCAAGTCAGCAGCAGAAGTTGATGATCAGCTCTCATTTTATTGAAAAATTATGAAGGACGCAGGAAGCCAGTTCAGAAAGTGCGTCCCCGCAGGTATACCATGCAGAACCCGCGTCCAAAGACGCAGGCCAGCCGTTCAGGGGGTGCGTCCACCCAGTGCACACATTTCAAGGCAGAGAAAAGCACGTGGGGGTTTCTTGTGTGGTATCTAGCCGACGGTTTTATATTTCTATGGTGTCGGCTCATGGTATTGTTCCATGTTTTGAGGAGGAGCTTGCCTATATAAAGCAAAGGAGATCATTTGGATTTGGTAAGTCTTGGGTTGAATATCTTATGAGGGCTAGATCTGGTCTAGATCTAAACAAGGCGAATCTACTGATGGACCGAGATCTCTTCGGCGCATGTTCAGATCTGTGGATCTGATTGTCTGGGTTACTTCTAAAGTCTTGAAATCATCTATGCCCGGAGGGACGCAGGTGCAGTAAGGGTTCAGGTGCGTCCGGGACGCAGGAGCGAAGAGTTTCAGGTGCGCCGGACGCAGGCTCAGAAGGGTTCAGGTGCGCCGGGACGCAGGCAGTTCAGTAGACTCAGTGCGAGGGACGCAGGCTAGCAGTTGAGCAGGGTGCGTCCAGGGACTCAGGCCAGCAGTTGAGCAGGGTGAGTCCGGGACTCGGGCTAGCAGTTGAGCAGGGTGAGTCCGGACTCAGGCTAGCAGTTGAGCAGGGTGCTTCCTTCTCTTAAAATCTTTGTTTATCATTGTTGTGTTCTGGGTTTGGTCCTATTATTGTTGATCTGGTTACTTCAGTTGATTGGGTGTTTCAGAAGGTTGTTTGAGCTTCAATGTTGTTGTTGGGTCCAGTATGAAAATTGGATGAAATGTGGCCTTTCAGTTTATGGGTTGTGCTTCAGTGTATCCAGTATGAAAATTGATGAAACGTGGTACTTGAAGGAGAGAAGATTGTAGGCCGGCGCCTACGTACTAGTATCTAAGCTAGTACAAGAGCTAAAGGAAATCTTTGGAGCATTGTAGCAGGTAGTAGCCTGCGTACTAGTAAATGGATCGGCTAGTACAAGAGCAAAGGGGGTTGTAGCTCCCGTACTGGTATAAGGCTGCACCAGTACAAATATTGTAAAAGAATTTTCTTATTAAGAAGAAGATTGAGATGACTTGCAGCAGGTGGTTTTTCTCCCGCATTGGGTTTCCACCTTACATCATTGTGTTCATGTGTGTGCCTTATGTGTGATGATCTACTTTATCTGTTAACTGATAATATGGTTGATAATGTTCTAATGCACTCATTGAAGATCGATTAACTTAATCATAGGAAGTTGTGGAAGTAGCATATATGAATCTGATTATGGAAATGAAAAAGTTTTATTAATATGATAATACTGATTCACCCCCCCCTCTCAGTATTATTTCCAACATTGAGTATGCCAATGAGTTTGCTCATGTATTTGCCCAGTTTGTAGCTTCTGCTCATGTCTTACACCTTGTGAGTGATTCTTTGGAGGTGAAATACGAGTTTGGTAGACCATTCTCATTCATTCTTGAGCAGGTATTGAGCAATGGAGGCAGGCAAGCAGTGGAATAGATTTGGAGATCAGATCTTAGCTGTATTGTGTGTAGCAGGTGGAGCTGGTACTGGATTGCTTGTGATAAGCATTGTACTTTGTAATGTTACATGGTCTCAATCATTAATATACAGATAGTGTGGGGTTTTTAGCGAGATGCTTTCCCCGGGTTACATACTGTGTTAATGTGTGAATGCTCTTGATGTTTTATTGTTATTGATGCTACTATATTGATGATCAACGTAGAGGAGCTTATGTATTGTGTATGTATTCCGCAATAGTACATGATCAGGATAATCTCTATTAAATATGTGTTAAATTATTCAAAATTTCTACAGGATGGTTGGGACAAATCGATGGTTTCTTTGGCATGGATGAGATCAGGTTGATCGAGATGGCTTCATGTGATGGACTATAGATTGGCAAGCTAGAGTCATCATCGGATCGTGATGTTGTATATCCATGATTGCTGGGATTTTCACAAGTTGTATTTGATCTAGGAGGATGAGTCCTTTCAGGACTGAAGTGGAGATTGTGTAGGCTCAGAGGGAGTGTAGCCTTAGAGGGAGCAACCTTGTGGAGATTTGGGATCTTCAAGTTCAGATGTGATGAGGCAGAGGCACTACCAAGATTTCCAAATTCATTCTACAAGGTATGCTACAGTGATGGATGCCATATGGGCTAGTGTCGTCGCTAGATGATGATGGTTACTTCCTAATCTTGCAAGTACATCCCTTACTAAGAGGGAGTGTTGATTTTTGTGTAGCTTGGGTGGTACTCCAAGCCCTATTGTTCGAGGGTTGGAGGTCAAAGCGCCACAAGTATGCTTGTGGGCTTAGAACCCAAGCCTAGGGTTTTGCACCCAATCATGTTTGGGGCAATTCCAAAAGAACATTTCTACATGTGATGGCATGAGACAATAGAGGGCAAAAATGAGAATCCAACGCTTCAAGAATCATTGAATTCTGAGTTGTAGAGTGGTGAAATGAATTTTTGAAGTTGCCAAGTAATTATTGGATTTCAAGTCATGTAGGCTTGAAGTAAAATTTGTCCAATAAATGTGTCTCTTCACTAATTCATGGAGCCCTTTGTTGTGTATAAATAAAGGGTGAAGGCGAGTCATTTTAACATCCAAAAGAGCAACACAAGGGCAGTGTAGAAGGAGAATAGGAGTTCGTAGAAGAGGAGGAGAACTTATGTTTGGGCCACAGATCCTAGGAGTAGACCTCAACGAAGATTAAAGGAGCATTTTGATGTTTTCTTGTTACCTTTTTAGGGAAAATTTGGATCAAATTTTTGGTTGAGTTCATCAGGCAAGGTTCTAGACTATTTTGAGTATGTTTGAGGTGGTTTTTCACTAATCGTAGTCCCTATCTTGTTACAGACCTAAGCTGAGACCTGTAGCTTCTTGTGGAGAGGGGTGAAATACCCAGAAACAAGGGACAATCATGTGTTTAGGGTCCCACAAGTCTTCCTTAAGTTAGACGATGAGTTGAGAGGGCTGGTAGGCCTTAGCGTGGGTAGATATTATCCCTAACAGTCAGTGAAGGAAGGAAGAGTAGGGAATGAGGAGGTCGTAGCTATTGAGAGGCCTGTGAGGTAGTTTAGAGGGCTGATGTGAACCACGGTTATGCCATAACCATATCACAGTGCTACAACAGTTTGAACACCAGACCTGGGGTATGGTTGCAGCTTGTTTGTCTTGTGTTGGGTCAAGCATTAACCAAATTGGATCAGATTTTTTTTGTAGCCTGTGGAAGCCAAGGGGGGAGGGCTGACGTGGAGGTTAGAAGCCCTAACTATTGTGAATTTTCCATAGTGATGATTGGTGCTTGGATCATTTTGATGGGTAACTTGTAGGAGGCATTAGGAGTTGTTTGGAAGAGCCCACATGGATTTTTGGGAGGCATACCAAGCAGCCAAGTTTCCAGCAGGCACATCAAGCAACCAAGTTTCCAGAAGGCAAGAGGAAAGCAACAAGGAGAGTTGTAGATGTTCCCTTGGTTGATGAGTTGATGATGTCCTGGGTGAAGGACATATTGATGTGCCCAAATTTGTGCAATAGCTCCTCTATTGCAGAACAAAGGGCATATTGGTGGAGTCTATGGGCAACCATGTGTAAGGGTCTCCTAAGTGTGGGGATGCTCTAACTAGGTGCATATGCTACAACGTGGACTTGGTCTCTTGTGGACTGTTGGAGGGCAGCATGAGAGAATACCAAGTGTGGACGAGATTGGGCACTTATGATCTATTGGAGGAGAGTGTGATAGTGTCCAAGTTGGAGCCAAAGTGCAGCACCTTCATGGAAAAAGGTGACTGCTAGTCTGGCAGTTGTTGAGCTCATGGGTTGACGAACCAGAGGAGAAATTTGTGGAGCCCGAGACTTGTGTGGAGAAGGAAATATACGATAGAAGAAGGACAGCCCTCCTAGCCTGTGTTCATTGTGGGAGATGGACATCTTGCATTGATAGGTGGCAGCCCTCTATGCCCTATGTTGGTCTTCATCGGAGCAGCGCGGGAAGACCATAATGGGTTGAACTCCCTGAGTAGTTGAGGAGAAGCAGTGGGCAAATCGAAAGTTGTTCACAAGTGGAGTTGTGAATAACTTGATAGAAGTCTCAATGTGTTGTGGCCTTGATGGATGAAGGCACAACTAGAGATCAGATTAGATAGCCAAGATTCAGTGACCAGATGGACTTGGAGCATTGATAGAGGCAGGAGCTTCAGATTGGGAGCCACAGGACTGAGTAGCTACAGGGTACAACCGAGAGGAGTTGAGAGAGCGTGCCATAGCCAAATGGTCAGAGTATCTTGTTGAGGACAGATTGGATGTCAATGGATTGACACCAAGTCTCATTTTTTTATCTTGTAATAGTGGATGTATGAGGGCCATTATCCCTGGTACGAGAGCCCTAGACTGTTGTGTTATATGTTGTTTAATATAATGAAGTTGGGTTGAAAATTGTAAAAAGTTGTCCATATTTTGTGCATGTTGATTTACTGTTGTTTATATTCCGTTGTGCAAAGTAGTATCATTGAGGTTCTTGGTTTAGTAGTGTCAGAGATTTTAAGATTCTATCTTAGACCCAAGATCATGGAAATTCAACATCTTGCTCAACATTATGAAAACAACCCTTAGGGCTTGGACTAAAAGATATGAGTTGTTTTGTATAGGTAGAGCTTATTTGGCTAGTGGGGCACCCTGTCTAGTAGGGAAAACACCAATTGTCACCGCTTTCCAACTTCTATCTCTGCCAACTTCCAAACATAATTTAACCATTGGTTTGCTTAGCCACCAACTCCACCATCCTGAATTCAGCCATTGGCCCAGGGTAAGATAATAAAGCCACCATCATGCCACACAGATATAAGAGGACAAGGACACATTCTCCTCTCAGTCCACACCATAGAAAGGTATTCAAGATACCAATCACATCTAGGGAAATCCCACAAAAATATGCACCACCTTCTGCCCAGTAGACACCAACCAAAGTCACCACCATACATACCACAATAGTATTCAAGGACACCATATACCCCAGGAAACTATAGAGAAGAGAAAACCAAGACCAATCCTAATATACCTACTCCCCACTGAATAAATTCCAAGCCAATTACCCTTCACACCTTGCTCCACTTGCACCTCGATAACAGAGAAACCATAAAGATAGAGAAATGCACATACACAAACACCAAGAAATCCACACAACAAATAACATACTACCTAGAATCTATTTCAAATTAGACAAACATTAAGCATACTAAAAATAAAGGTACTAGGGAGAGTGATAATTATTACTTGGAAGAATAGCCAAATCTTTCTTCCTTTGTTTCCTGATATTGCCAACAAAAATTAGAACGAGTTTCACCTTCTCTGAGTGCATATTTGGTAACTTGCTCTTGAATCCTGTGAAAACTTGTTCGCCAATGTCGATAGGTCCCAAAATTACTGATTCTTACGTAAAAACCCTACAAATATCCCACAACTTTTCCCCTTGCTGGGATCTAAACCTCAAACCTCTGCAATTCCTTACTTGGTTACATTCTGTTAGCACTTCGTAATTCCTCCACGCTGAGGAGAGGGACCCAAAGTTAACCAGAAACCAAACTTTAGGGTTGGAATCTAGCCCTTCCAAACCCAGAGAAGGCTCTCTCTTGTGAGATATTCTGGATATTAGGCTAGGTCTATAGATCAAGGTAGAATAATTTTAATAGTTTGATGGTAAGGGAGAGGGAAAATCCATTGGGCATGGAGTCAAATCAAGCTAATGATTTTCAATGCTATGATGGGAAATGAAGAATCCTAAGACAGGGGAAAGGTAGGAAATCCTTTATGATGTCTTTGTCAAATTCCATTGAAGAGAGGTGGGTAGAGGAATAATGAAATTGATAATATCTAAATCATCTAGCTGAGGATGAATTTTAGATATTATGGTGGAGGAAAAACATCGAAATGTTTAGTTACTTTAACAGAGCACCTGAAAGTGAATTATGAAATAAATGATTTTAACTAAACACTAAAGACATAAAATTTAAGCATGACCATAATAGAATATATGAAATAACATAGACAATAGGTAAACATCACCATAAATGTTTGACATAGGAATCCCTGAACAAGTAGACTTCGACCTTCATCATTCACCAATTTTTTTTAAATATAACTGCACAATGCACAATGTCTTCTCTCTATCACACACCAACTCTTTCTTACAGAATTTTTAAAAAAATATAAAGGAAACAATATTTCCCAAGCTAAGGAGGTCGAGTTCAACCATTTCCCCAAAGATAGAATTAGTTACATTAATATTTGGAACTGTCTACTTGGAAATACGGATCAAATTTATGGAAAATAGGGGTCAAATATTAGATCATATCTCTCAAAACATGACAGATGTTACAAAATTGAAGGAGGTTTTTGTAGTTGAGCTTGTGCTAAAAATTCTCTCAGTTCCAAAAATCTGTCTCCATCTCCTTAGAATCCACGCCCAAAGATCATAACTAAAACAGAAAATGACAAAATCTAAAAAATAGGTTGTAAAGATTCATTCAAATCTTCCAATATATGACATCTGTGAAGAAATTGAAAAAAAACAATTATTTAGCTCATGTTTGAGAAAAACCTCTTTTGGTTTTTCAAGATTACTCTCCATTTGATCATAAACTAATCTTGAAGTTCACTGCTGAAATAGTAAAAAACACAACAACGCACTTCTTAAAAAAAACATAGCAAAAACACAACAAATTTCCTTTTCATACTATATAATCAATGCTTGAATGTTGATGTCTTCTGAGCATACTAATGAACTTGTATCAGTCTGCACATCATCCTTCAACATACCAAAACAATAATCTGATCATATTGGCATCTTCTCATACACCTATCACTAAAATTGCACATATTGAAATGAAAATATAAAACATGCGAATGCGAATCTACAAGACACTTAAGGAAACTTTTCATAACCATATAAATTGATTTCAAGAGGTTTGGAGTACGGTTAAAAGGTTAAATTGTTGATTGTGTAGAAGCGCAACAATTTGCAACGTTACTTCCTCCTTTAGAAAAAGCGCAGCAAAAACACAACGAATTCACCATTCTCATACTTCTGGCCATCTCCTAGATTTCTGAATGTGTTTAACAAGTGGAAGACAACCTATAAAACATCAAATACCTATTAGAAGACATATAATCGAACTGCAAACCTCCATTCTTGAAAATCATCACCTAAAGAAAAAACGCAACTACTGAGCGTAGCGAAACTTCACTTGCATGGGTTTGACAAAGTGTTGAAGTCTCTGACCGAGAAAAATGGTTGATCGATGATGTTGACAATCTCAAATACCTTATTTTAAACTCCATACATAAAAAGGAGTGCCAAAACTCTGATCTCACACTCTTCACAAAAAATAAGGACTTGATCTCTATGAGATCATAGCAACACTTTTACAAATTGACCAAAATGATGAAAAGACTAAACCTAACTTTTATTACTATAGCGTAAGACTCTAACATTGTCTCCAATGGGGATGGCATCCTCCTTGTGAGGTGCCAAAGAACACCATAGACTAGTAGCCTAATCCATTGGGTTTCTCCCAATCCTGCAACATGTTCTTGCTCTGCAAGCCTGAGAACCAAAACTAAAATCCAAACTGAAACTAAACTATACATTAGAATTGTACATGTTGCAAACTAGAATTTGAAACCATTGAAAACTAAAACTAAAAGTTGCTACAAAACATGCTCAAAGTGTTGAGGCTATTGGCACACCAACCTACCTTAAGCTGTTGGAAATTTTTTGAATCAAATGGCTATAAAATGCTAATGCAACTAGTCAAGTAGCTGCTTAGATAGTATGGCTTTTTCACCATGCTTGAACATAATCAAAATCGAACAATATAAGAGCAAAGGCAAATGATAATACATTTGATCCTCATAGTGGAAACATAATTGAAAATTAATTATAAACATTTCTTCCACATAGATAGTTATAGGATCATAAAAGGCATGTATGTCATAGTTTGATTGTTGATCCTCGAGGAATTCTAAAATTTGATTGTCTTGGTGGGACAGTTCACATGTGCTCCCTTTGCCAACATATGGTTTCAGGAGTGAGTCATCAAACCCATTCCCAAAAACAAAACATTATTCAATCTCGATATCAAAGGGTAGCACCACCTCCTTTCATTTTGGATGAATAAGGTTTTCAAAGGACTGGCACTGATCTTGGAAATTATGGGACTGTATTTGGGCCTCTAAAACCTCAATATCTTTCACAAGATTTTTAGCAAATGTTCCAAAAATTTGATCTTATCTTCTGAGTTGCATTTGCATGACTTTAAATAAATGGACAAAAACCTTGAAAAGACTTCATCAATTTGATCATCATCAAAATTGTCCCAATATTCCTTAAAACCTTCAATAGAAATAAGAATTTTAACATACCTTGTCATCTCGATTGACTAGGAAACTAGATCTGAAATTATTCTATAAATTCCTTAGATAGTGGAGTTGCCATAGATGTTCTCAACTTTATACTATTTGGCAATGGAGTTTCCCAGTGAATAATGCACAATCTTCTTGTGTCTTATCACTGTTCACCATCAGTAATCAATTATGAAAACTGATGGTTCTTTCCCGGGGAAGATGGAACCTTTCGCTCCTTGGCAACAATGCCACTATGTTAGCACTTCGTAATTCCTCTAGACTGAGGAGAGGAACCCAAAAGTAAACACAAACCAAACTTTAGGGTTGGAAGCTAGCCCTTCCAAACCCAGATAGGGCTCTCTCTTGTGAGATCTTCTAGATATTAGGTTAGGTCTATAGATCAAGGTAGAAAAATTTTAACAGTTTGATGGCAGGGGTGATCCGGTGGATCAAAAATATGCTCAAAAATGAAAGTTATCAGAATGGCTCGAAACTAGAAAGAACATGTAGATCTCGTCATTCTCAATCCGCTGCAATTCGTTTTGTGAAAAACGAACATCGTATGCTCCCAGAAACGCGTTCTGATCGTTTTGGGAAACAACTAAAATTTCAAAAGGCAGTTTGCAGGGTTGTCCAGTCAGTAGTCCATACAACTGACTGGGCCTACTGACATGGTATGTTGACTGGACTCTGTTGGCCAATGGTGGATTGACACATGGTAGATGACTGTGTGCATGGATGGTGCAATTTTATTGGTTGACTAGTTTGAAGTGGACCAACCAGAGGCTACCACATGGCCCAACCAGAGGCTACCACATGGCCCAACCAAAGGCTGCCACGTGGCATCCTGGTGGCCACCAAAAATTTGTGGCACCTCGGGGATTCAACTTGTGACCTCGCACCAATTAACCACAGACCTCACCAACAAAGAACATGTGTTTCTTGTTCTTACATACAAATAAAATGTTATTTAAGTTTGGATATTAGTGCATTTGGCACGTGGGGTCAGGGTAAAGCCTAGCCCCTGGCCATTGTAGCACCACGAGACCATGGGCGGGGGGCTAAGGGCTAGGCCCTATCCAACCCATGTAAACTTAGCACCAGTCTATGACATAAACATATGATCAAGGGCATGACTGAAAGCCAACGTGTTTAAGCACCAGCCCTCAATGCTCTTTACCACAACGCATATGACCTCTGTCAAGGACTGGGTGATAAGTTGCAAGGGCCAGTCAATGAGGGGCTAGCCTAGGTTCATATGACCTCGATGTGACCGAGGGTGTGGAGGAGACAAAGGCTAGACAGAGGCCCCAAAACTCGGCCCCCAACGTGGTTGCATGGGTGCCACATGACCGATATTTTCATAACAAAGGGCTAATGGCGAATTTAATGAGGCCAAAAATTGTGCCAGTGGATTAGCCAAATTTTCACTCCGTTAGCAATTTTTGGGGGCAGAATTGTAGGACAGTTTGCAAATAGGTGCGTTTTGTAGAATGAATAGCAGAAAAACTTGGGGAGATCATAACTTTCTTAGTTTTTTGTCTTTTTGGGAGGAGAAAGAGGCCAGATAGGGGCTTTTGACAACTCTGAAGCCATTGGATCTATTTTTGAAGCCATTTGATCATTGTAACTTGATTTAAACACCATTTTATGAGCATAATGAAAGAGGCCCAACCATTGGAAGCTGAACCAGGAGATGTAGCCCAGGAGGGGTGAACTCCTTCATCATTTTGTTGTGTTGTGTTTGCAGTTATGGTGGTGTTGTTTGTTATTTTATGCAAAAATTTAACTTTAATTCATGTTTATGTGTTTATGAATTTTACACAAGAGACTTAAAACTCTAATTTAATCACTTGCAATTTATCATAATCCTCAAGCAGTTTCTTTTACAGATCAATTTGGTATCAGATCTTAGTTTTTTGTTGTTGTGAGGGTTTAACTTGTTTGAAAGTGTTATTATGCTTACAAGTTTGAAGCTCAAGAAAGGAGAAAGAAAACTTGTAGTTGCAGGTCCTCAAGTTGGGACAAGAACAATGAGAGAAAATTTGCCACAATCTCCACCACAAATTTCACCTCAATTTGTATCTGAAGCTTCAACAAGCATGGCTTATGAAGGAGGGCCTAATAATATGTTAGAGGATTAGAAGGCTTTCATAAAAGAATTCTTTGACATGACCCAAATGGTGAAGGTTCTCTATGAAGAGCGAAACACAATATTGCAAGGTGAGAGCTTTAAGCCTCCAAAGGGAGAGGGTTATTCAGGAGCAAAAGGAGGAGATGAGGACAAGCCTCCAAAACAGAATGGTGAAAAACCACCTTTGACACCACCATTCTCTTCACCTCCATCCTCACCACCATCTTCACCATCTTCATCTTCCATGACAACCCCTTCACAAACACCTCCACATTCTCCAAAGGGACATGGTAAAACTCCATTTTTGAAACTTGACATAAAGTTTGATTTTCCTATGTATGATGGAGAGGTAAATGTTGAAAGACTAGATAATTGGGTATGTCAGCTTGAAGTGTATTGCAGGATACAAAGGATCAAGGATGATGACACCAAGATTCAACTTGCCTCATTAAGGTTGGAAAGTGCAGCTCTTATTTGGTGGGAAGCCAAAACATAAGAGGACATGAAAAATCATGGTAAGGTCTTAACCTCTTGGAATAATTTTGTTACTGCATTGAGAAGACAATTTTATCCTTTAGCATACATGCATAAATCTATAATGGATTGGAAAAAATTTAGGCAAGGAAAAGGACAAAGTGTTCAAAACTATACTCAAGAGTTTAGGAGAAGAGCACTAGTATTGGGCGTAGATTTGACAACTCAAGAAACTTTGTTAAAATATATTGGAGATTTACATAGTTACCTAAGACACACTATTATTATTTTTAATCCCACAAATTTGGATGAAGTTTGTGTACAAGCCACACATTTAGAAGAAAGAGGGAAACATGTTTCAGATGAGAAAAGTGAAAGTTCCCTTGAAATTGGAGAAAAAGGAAAGGGTAAGTTTAAGTGAAAAAAGCGAAGAAGAATGCTTCTATCAAAATGGAAAAAGAAAAACTCAAATGCAAACATTGTTTGAAATATGGCCATGATCAAGACCATTGTTGGAAACTTCATCCAGAGATGAAACCCAACAAGCTTAAAAACAAGGAGAAGGAGAAAACAACTGCAATTATAGAACATGACTTAGATTCTGATTCTGGAGATGAAACCAAGATTACAACGATGGATTTGAAATTTAAGAACATTGTAAGCATTAGTTCTTCAAGTTTTTCCAATGATACTCAAAATGATGAAACAAGAATTGAACTTTTCCGCATTAGAGTTGTTTCAAAGCATACCAAAATTGACACAATATTTGATAATGGGTCACAAGCAAATCTGATTTCTATAGACTTAATCAAGAAGTTAAATCTAGAAACCATTCCACATCCAAGACCTTAACCTTTAGGCTGGATATGTAAGAATGAAAATTTGCATGTGATAAGGAAGTGCATCCTTAGATTTGCAATCACTGTAGTCTTTCTTGACGAAGTTTGAACTTCATGTAGTTTCTCTTGAGATTTCTAGTATTGTTTTGGAAAGCTCATGTATTTATGATAGGAGAGAAATCTTTCATCGCCATGAGAATAAATATCACTTATTCAAGAATGGGATTGAATACATAGTTAGAGTGCATCGTAAGAAGATGATTTTGTCTCTTATGTAGACTGGACAGATGAAGAGAATTGTGAATGCAAGTCAAAAATTTGCTTTGTTAATGTTCAAGCATCAAGATGTTGTGAATTAGGCCTTTCAAGGAGATGCATCAAATGAAAAATATGATTTCATTAAAGTTGCTAGTGGTTGTGATAAATTGTTTCAGGGATCTAATATGTTGCCTCTTAAAAGAGGTAAACAAGATGAGGAAAAATTGCATCAGCATACATCATTGTTAAACAGTGATGGGAACAATATGTAAGTGCTAAAGAGTGCAAAGGTCAAAGAGCAAGTGCCAAAGCAATTTGACAAAGAGGGCATTGGTTCCACAAGTTATTCTTTGGGTTTCAAAATGTTTCATGGTGATGGTGAACACACTTGGGAAAGAGTTGAGCCAAGCACAAGGCAAGACAAGCTAAACATCGTCATGTTGGCAGTGTTCGAGGTGAGAAGAATTGCAAGTTGTTTAAGTTTCCTTTGAGTGACGAATGAGGAAGGAATATGTTTATTCCTTCAAGGACAGTTTGTTGTTCTACAAATTTTGGGAAATTGTAGCAAGATGGTATCTACAACAGCAAGACAAGGTCTCCAGAATTAAGGAAAAAGATCAGTTTTCATGAAAAGCACAAATTGTTGAATTCAGGCAAATTCCAGTGGGTTGAGATTGGAAGGGTGAGGGGGTTGTGCCCTCATCTAGTTGTCTAGTAATAAAGATATTTTGGGGTCCAAAAGCTTCTAGTGGGGAGGAGTGATCTGGTGGATAAAAAATATGCTCAAAAATGAAGTTGTCATAATGGCTTGAAACTAGAACAAATGCGTAGATCTCATCGTTCTGAATCCGACGCAATTTTTTTCATGAAAAATGGATGTCGTGTGCCCCCAGAAACACATTCTAATCGTTTTGGGAAATAACTAAAATTTCAAAAGATAGTTTGCAAGGTTGCCCAGTCAGTGGTCCGTACAGCTGATTGGGCCTACTGACATGGCATGTTGACTAGGCTCTGTTGGCCAATGCTGGATCGACACGTGGCAGATGATTATGTGCATGGATGGCACAATTTTATTGGTTGACTGGTTTGAAGTGGACCAACCAGAGGCTGCCACGTGGCCCAACCAGAGGTCGCCACGTTGCATCTTGGTGGCCACCAAAAATTTGTGAAAGCCGAAATGGCACCCCAGGAATTAAAACTTGTGACCTCGCACCAATTAACCACGGACCTCACTAACAAATCACATGTGTTTCTTGTTCTTACATACAAATAAAATGTTATTTAAGTTTGGATATTGCCGTATTTGGCATGCGGGGCTAGGATAAGGCCTAGCCCCTGGCCACACCAGCGCCACGGGACCATGGGCGAGGGGGCCAAGGACTAGGCCCTATCCATCCCATGTAAACTTAGCACCAGTTTGTGGCATAAACATATGACCAAGGGCATGTCCAGGCGCCAACGTGTTTAAGCACTAGCCCTCAACGCTCTTTACTACAGCGCTTATGACCTCCAAAGAGAAACAGGAGCTAAGTCGTAGGGGCCAGCCAAGGGTCATATGATGTGACCAAGGGCGCAGAGGAGACAAAGGCCAGACAGAGGCCCCAAAACACGGCCCCCAATGTGGTCGCATGGGCACCACGTAACTAAGATTTTTAGAATAAGGGGCTAATGGCGAATTTAATGAGGCCACAAATTGCGCTGGTGAATTAGCCAAATTGTCGCTCTGTTAGTGATTTTTGAGGCGGAATTGTAGGAAGGTTTGCAGACATGTGCATTTTGTAGAACGAATAGCATAAAAACTTGGGGAGATCATAACTTTCTCAGTTTTCTGTCTTTTTGGGCACAGAAAGAGGCTAGACAGGGGTTTTTGACGGCTTTGAAGCCATTGAAGCTATTTTTGAAGCCATTGGAGCTATTTTTGAAGCCATTTGAGCACTATAACTTGATCTAAACACCATTTTATGAGCATAATGAAAGAGGCCCAACCATTGGAAGCTGGACCAGGAGATGTAGCCTAGGAGGGGTGAACTCCTTCATCATTTTGTTGTTTTGTGTTTGTTGTTATGGTGATGTTGTCTGCTATTTTTTGCAAAAACTGAACTTTTAATTCATGTTTATGTGTTTATGAATTTGACATAAGAGGCTTAAAACTCTAATTTAATCACTTGCAATTTATCATAATCCTTAAGTAGTTTCATATACAGATCAAGGGGACAGGGAAAATCCATTGGGCATGGAGTAAAATCAAGCTAATGATTTTCAGTGTTACAATGGGAAATGAAGAATCCTTAGATAGGGGCAAGGTAGGCAATCATTATGGTGTCTTTAGCAAATTTAGTGGTAGAGAGGTGAGTATAGGAATAATGAAATTGATAATATATAAAGCATCTAGCTGAGGATGAATTTTAGATATTATGGTGAAGGAAAAACACTGAAATGTTTAGTTACTTATAAGAGAGCACCTGAAAGTGAATTCTGAAATAAATTATTTTAACTAAACATTGAAGAAATAACATTTAAGAATGACCATAATAGAAGATATGAAATAACATGGACATGAGATAAATATCACCATAAATGATTGACACGGGAATCCCTGTACAAGTAGACTTTGATCTTCATCATTCACTGGAAATTTTTAAATAGAATTGCACAATGCACAATGTCTTCTCTCTATTGCATGCCAACTCTCTCTCATAAAAAATTACAAAAACATAAAGGAAAAACTCTTTCCCAAGCTAAGAAGGTCGAGTTCAACCATTTCCCTAAAGATAGAATCAATTACATTAATATTTGAAACTGTTTGCTAGGAAATAGGGATCAATTTTATGGAAAATAGGGGTCAAATATTAGATCATATATCTTGAATCATGATATTTGTTGCAAAACTTAAGGATGTTTTCTTAGATTAGCTGGTGCGTGAGAGAAACCTCTCTCAGTTTTCAAAAATAAGTCTTCAGCTCCTCGGAATCCTTGCCCAAAGAACATCACTAAAACAAGAAATGGCGGAATCTAAAAAATAGGTTGTAAAGATTCATTCAAACCTTCCAATCTATGGCACATGTGAAAAAACTAAAGGATTTTTTTTTTTTTTTAGCTCGTATTTGAAAAAACCTCTTTTGTTTTTCCAATATTCTTCTCCATTTGGTCAAAACCTAATCTTGAAGTTAACTGCTAAAACAGTAAAAAACGTAGCAACACACTTCTCATAACCATATAAACTGATTTCAAGAGGTTTGGAGTCAAGTTGAAAGGTTACATGGCTGACTGTGTAGAAGCGCAACAAATTTTTGCATTACTTCCTCCTTCAGAAAAAAGCACAACAAAAACATAGCGAATTCACCATTCTCATACTTTTGGCCATCTCCTAGATTTTTGAATGTTTTAGACAAGTGGAAGACAACCTCTAAAACATTGGATACCTATTATAAGACATTTTTTCAAACTACAAACCTCCATTCTTGAAAATCATCGCCTACAGAAAAAACGCAACAACTAAGTGCAACGAAACTTTACTTGCATGGGTTTGACAAAGTGTTGAAGTATGTGATCGAGAAAAATGGTTGATGGATGATGTTGACAATCTCAAATACCTTCTTTGGACCTCCATACATAAAAAGGAGTGCCAAAACTCTGATCTCACACTCTTCACAACAACTAAGGACTTGATCTCTATGAGATCATAGCAACACTTTTAAAAATTAACCAAAACGATGAAAAGACTAAACCTGACTTTGATTACTATACCATAGGAATCTAACATTGACTCCAATGGGGATGGCATACTCCTTGTGAGGTGCCAAATAACACCATAGACTAGTAGCCTTATCCATTGGACTTCTCCCAATCCTGCAACATGTTCATGTTCTGCAAGCTTGAGAACCAAAAGCAAAATCCAAACTGAAACTAAATTGTACATCAGAATTGTACATGCTGCAAACTGAAATTTGAAATTGCAGAAGAATGAAACTGAAAACTACTACAAAACATGCTCAAAGTGTTGAACTTATTGACAAACCAACCTATCCTAAGCTGTTGGAAATATTTTAAATCAAATGACACTAAAATGCCAATGCAACCAGTCAAGTAGCTGCTCAAATAGTATGGCTTTTTGACCATGCTTGAACATAATAAAAACTGAACAATATAAGAGTAAAGGCAATTGATAATACATTTGATCCTCATAGTGGAAACATAACTGAAAATTAATGTTGAAAGTTCCCTCCATATAGATAGATATAGGATCATAAAAGGCATAGATCATAGTTTGATTTTTGATCCTCAAAGCATTCTACAATTTGATTGTCATGGTTGGACAGTTCATATGTGCTCTCTTTGCCAACACATGGTTTCAGTGGTGAGTAATCAAACCCATTCCCAAAAACAAACCATTCTTCAATCTCGATATCAAAGGGTAGCAACACCTCTTTTTGTTTTGGATGAATAAGGTTTTCAAAGGACTTACTCTAATCTTGGAAATTATGGGACTATATTTGGGCCTATAAAACCTCAATATCTTTTACAAAATTTTCAACAACTGTTTCTAAAAATTTGATCTTAGCTTCTGAGATGCATTTGCATGATTTTAAATAAATAGACAAAAAGCTTGAAAAAGCTTCATCAACTTGATCATTATCAAAATTGTCCCAATATTCCTTAAAATCTTCAATAGAAACATAATTTTAGCACACCCTATCATCTTGATTGACTAGGCACCTGGATCTGAAATTATGCTCTGAATTCCTTGGATAGTGGAGTCACCATAGCTGTTCTAAACTCTGGACTATTTGGGAGGAGAAAGAGGCCAGATCATTGTTCACCATCAGTAATCAAATCTAAAACTTGATGGTTATTTCCCGGGGAAGATGGTACCTTTCGCTTCTCGACAACAGTGCCACTATGTTAGCACTTCATAATTCCTCCAGGTTGAGAGGAGGAACCCAAAGGTAAACACAAACCAAACTTTAGGGCTGGAAGTTGGCCCTTTGAAACCCAGAGAAGGGTCTCTTGTGAGATCTTCTAGATCTTAGGCTAGATCTATAGATCAAGGCAAAATAATTTTAAAAATTTGATGGTAGGGGAGAGGGAAAATCCATTAGGCATGGAGTCAAATCAAGCTAATTATTTTCAATGCTATGATGGGAAATGAATAATCCTTAGATAGGGGTAAGGTAGGTAATCCTTTATGGTGTCTTTGTCAAATTTCGTTGTAGAGAGGTGAGTAGAGGAATAATGAAATTTATAATATCTAAAGCATCTAGCTGAGGATGAATTTTAGATATTATGGTAGAGGAAAAACATTGAAGTCTTTAGTTACTATTAATAGAGCACCTGCAAGTGAATTCTGAAATAAATTATTTTACCTAAACATTGAAGACATAACATTTAAGCATGACGACAACAGAAGATATGAAATAACACATACAAGAGATAAGCATCACCATAAATGATTAACATAGGAAGCCCTAAACAAGTAGACTTTGACCTTCATCATTCACTGATTTTTTTAAAATAGAACTTGTTATCGTTGTGACAAACACCCTCCAAAATTTTGCTCATACTTGAATTTTGAAGCCTATCGTGGATCTCACGATCGATCGTCCATAGTCACTTCTTGGTCAACTGATGCTTTTTGAGCTCCCTCTTAGATTGGAAGTGTTGAAGTAACTTGCACACACATGCTCAGTCCGCAATAAGTTCATGAGTGCAATCTTCTATGCAAGCTTGGAAAAGCATAGCATGTTCCATCAGAATTGTGCTTGTGCAATTTCCAATCCATGTCGACAGTCAGTGCACACTGACAACGAAAATTTCTCTCATTCTAGCTGCATTTGTACTTCCATTTCTGTGAGAATTGAAAATTGTCGCTTTCGCACACCTTTGTCTTCACGAGTGTCGTTTTCATGTTTTCAGCTCTCGCTTTCACTTGCCTTTACTCTAACTAGTGTGATTTTCATGTTATCTTTGCTCTGGCATGTGTTTTTTCACTATTTTTCGTGTATCACGTGTCGTTCACATTTTTATCTTTATATAGCAAATGTCGTCTTTTGGCATGGGAATTGTCGCTTATCATGCAAAGTGGAGTTTTGGTTTGTTTCAAGGGGAAATATTTGTGATAATGAGTTGTTCTTATCATGTAGGCATGTTTCACACTCATTTCCAAAGATTCACACACTATCGCATAAGTGGCATTGTTATCATCACAAAGTCTATCTTCAGTGCCACACTTGTCGTAAGTTGCCGGAAAGGTTGTTGCACTAAGGGAAGTTTGTGTTCATATGTTCTAGATGATCTACATTGTATTGCCAAATGTTTAAGTCTGTGATCACAATCAAGTTTTATCATTGTTCACATCAGTTTCCCTTATCCCTCACTTAGCCAAATTTCGGAAAGTTCCCAACAACCTAGCCTCATCCAACCCTCCTGAACTGTGCATTGTGTAGTCTCAACCCTTAAATAGCAATCTTGTCTCTTGGCACTGTGCAATGCGCAGTATTTTCCTCCCAGAACTACGCATTTCATAACCTCAATGCTCAAGCCCAAGACCTGATTCCCATAACTGTGCAATTACCCAGTTCCCTCTATCTTCCAAAACTATTGAGTGGGTTGAACCAATGCCCAACCCCTCAACCTAGCTCACTGAGCTCTCAAACTGCACAATATTCCTCCTCAACCCAGTCTCAACTGCGCATTGTGCAGTCTCAGAGCCCAAGCTCTGCCCCTAACATCCTGAACTGTAAAACTGTGTAATTACTAGGCCTTTCCCTTGGCCCACCACTAATTTCGACTCAGTCACCGGATCATCATGCAACATCTTAGAGAGGGATTTATCAAACTGATGTTGTCTTGTCATGAGTTAATTGTAGACATAAGAACTCTACCATGTTATGGCAATATGATAAAGAAGGAGATGGAGAAGGAAGTCATGTTAGATGACACCTAAGGTGTAACACCCCCTCCTCCCAGGTCCACCTAAGCAACCAACCAGTTGAGGTAAACATGCAATGAGAGAGGTCACATTAAGGGATTCAACCTCCTTGGTGACCTTAAGGAAATAGAATCTACAAAAAATATAAAATAAACCCATCCACATCAGTTTCAACACCCTCAGGAGACATGTCAGCCACTTAGACATCCTGTCCCACTGATGATTTAAGGCTTTTAACTCCTGGTCGCTCTTATGTTATAGGGAAGACAACGTCCAGAAGCCAAAGTCGCTCTCACAGGCCTATGTGCCAGCGTCCCCAAGATTTGAGCCACTTTTCTAGCCCATAATCCCAACCTTTGCCCAGAACTTGTTACAACCTCTAGAATCTATCAAAGACATGCTGAAAATATAAACAAATAAAAAATCAACCTCGGGACTAGGCATGAGCATCCTAAACTGGGATTGAAATTTTGTCAAACACTTGGCATCAATGCAACCTACAGGTCTAGGATACAAGACAAAGCATAAATGAATGAAAGAAATTATGAAACATAACGAGAAGGATCACCACCTTCTCCATTGAACTATTATATCATCAAATAGGTCTTGCATGCATCCATTTAACAATTACAAGTAAATACATTAAATAGACATGACATGAACCAGACATTTAACCATGCTTATAACCAACATAAAACCATATAAATATCAGAGATATGACAACCATTAAATTCACATATAAACTAGTGCGAAAGTAAGAGACCTTAGCTTTTATTAATCATAGGCAAATCCGACCCGGTTCGGGATTTCCATGCACCACCCAACCATAGACATGGCTGGACCAAATCTCTCTTTCAGCTGGTCAACCCCATGCCATATTCCAAGCATGAATGTGGGATCTCATAGAACAACCAATCCATGAATAACCAAGGGAATCCAGAGGTTAAACCACCTCCACCCTCATCAAATCGTTATCACAGCAAAATCGGTGCTCTAATATAAACCGAACCGAACTTGGAATGCCATCCAGAATCCATCACTATCCTTGAGGAAATTTCTGTCTCCTTGTCACTCAGGCTTTATCGCAATCCAATCTTGGATCACTAGGCCCTAAACTGAGACCAGTCTCTCAGGCTTTACCACAATCCAAACCTGGATCACTAGGCCCTAAATCGATACTTCTCCCTCAGGATTTACTGTGTATCCCGCCAAAACCAGGCAAGGGATTCCTAGGCCTTTGGGAATGAAACTTGAGACCACCTCCACCCCGGACTCCGAAATCCATCTCACAAACCAAAGCTCGAAACTGAGATAAACATCCCAACATACCATGGCATCCGGAAAAAGGCAAGGCTAGGCTTAAAACCATTGTTATAACCCGACAAAACCATGCCACCGACAACGAGAGAACCATAAACCAACATTCAAAGCCATTCATGTCCAAACCAACTAGGAAATCACACATGTAAAAGGTTACCTGCAAGTATTCCTGTTGAATTTGCTTGATCCTACTTTCCTTTCCTTATTCCTTGCTTCCTTTTCCTTTCCTTTCCTTGCCTTCCCTTTCCTTTGCTCCAAATTAGAGTGCTCCAAGAAAACTCTAAGTGACCAAGAGAGTGAGAGAGAGAATAATGAGAGAGCTCCAAACTTGAACTAACAAAAGCAATGAACTAATCCTCAGAAGCCTTTTTATGCATGAGGCCTCTAATTTCTTCATTTTACATTATTTTCCTTCAATTTCCTTCTCACATGCAACCTGTGGTCTTTTACCTTCCTTTTCTCCTAATTTCCTTTATTTTCATCAATAAATGTGCCAAAAATGCCTTTTTTTCCTTTTAATTCCTTTGCCAATTTTCCTTAGCCAAAACACACATCGAGTGATGCCCACTAGGATATATTTTCCCAACATTCAACTTGGAATAAATGTCCCTTAACCATGGTCTTATTCTTCCTTTACTAACCTTTATTACATGAACTTTTCACCAGGGTTGTTACATAACCCTCCCCCTTGGGTAACACTGTCCTCGGTATTAAACCACACCAAGACCTCAGCAAAACCGTTGAAAAGCAAACATACTACCTATGGATCTTTATAACTAATCTCGTTGCAGTATTTATAATAAGAACCTACTCAAAAGCAAAACATCATGACAACATGACAAGATAATAGCCATATCGCTTATTGGAGCTTTATAACTTAGCTCATTGTGGTATTTAAATCCATACACATATACATATACAAATATAAAAACATGAGCAAAACATATGCCTAACATAAACCAACATCAAACCAAAACTGCTTTGCCTCATCTGGCAAACAATGAAGGATATAGGGCCTGCATCTAATCTGTCATCTCCCATGTAGCTTCATCAGGTCCAAAGTGCCTCCACTACACTTTAACTTGCTCTATTGCTCTGTTCCTGAGCATGAGATGTCTACGCTACAATATGCACTGGAGCTCTGCCTGGAACTCTCCTTCTTTCTCCACCTACAATACAGACCAATCAATAACATGATCAACGTCCTCTATATACTTCTTAAGCAATGAAATATGTAAAACATCATGGACATTCACTGTTGGAGGTAGTGCAAGTTGATATGCCACTGGTCCAATCCTCTCAAGGATCTTGAAAGGCCCGCAATATTGTGGTGCCAACTTGGCACATGAACCAATCCTCAAAGAGATTTTCTTGGGTTTGATGCAAAAATACACATACTCCCCAACCTGAAACTCCTTGAACACCCTGTGATGATCCACATAAATATTATGTCTATCTTGCGTTGCCTTTAGATTCTTCTTTATAACTTGAATTTCTTGCTCCATGTACACCAACCTATCCGGTCCAATAAGTACCATGTTCACTAGATCACTCCAGCTGATGGGAGTGTTACAACTCCGCCCATACAATACCTCTAAAAGACTCATCCTCAATGACTCCTGATAACCATTGTTGTATGCGAACTCAACCAATGGAAGATACTCCTTCCATTTCCTCTATTGGTGCATCATGTACATCCTCAACATATCCCCCAAGATCATGTTGACCCTCTTTGTATGTCCATCTATTTGCAGATGATAAGTTATACTGAAGGCCAACTCTATACCCAAGTCTGCAAATAGCTCCTTCCAAAACTTGGAAGTGAACTTTTCATCCCTGTCTGATACAATCTTCTTTAGAACACCATGCAGTCTCATTATCTCTCTGATGAATTTTAGTTTTTGGTAGCATCGAAAGTGCTCTAACCTTAAAAATTGGTGGAGAGGCTAAGGTGCATGACTTTTAAAGAACCCATAAACCTTTTGGTGAAATTCCTCCCGGATTGTATTTTATTAAAATAGTTAATATTTTTAATGGAGTTCCTAAGTCTAAACTTAGGGAAATTAAAATATTAATGGGTATTAATCAAAATATGGGTGAGAATCATCTAGAAAGCGGATCAAGTCATGTTTTAATATTAGTCGTTGATTAGAGACTTAATCTCGATCGTTGAAGGCTCAACAGAAAAAGTATAAAATGGAGGCTTGAGGTTAATTTGGAAACACACACAGAGAGATTGAGGAAGTTGATTTTCTAAGGTGAGAAGTTCTCAGGAGGAAAATAGATTAGGGAGATCTTACAGTTGAGGGGCAGAGAGAATCTGGAAGAAGGACTTTCTGAAGAATACTGACAGAGAGGCGAAGAGAGATGACGCAGAGGCAGCGCGGTAGCTGGGAGAGCTGACGTAGAAAAGTTGTTTGTCACAAAAAATCCAGAATTGATGGAATAGCCGAAACTATCGGAACTGCCGGAACAGACAGGAGAGATAACGCAGTAGTTGGGAGAGCTGACGAAGAAAAGTTGCCTGTCATGCAGAATCTAGAACTGTCGAAACTGTCGGAAATGTTGGGAACTACTAGAACTACTGAGAGAGTTGACGCAGAGGGCAGAGAAGGTGAAGTAGGGCTGACGCAAAGCCAACGCAGAAATAGTCAGGGTTAGCCAGTCTTGTGACGGATCAGCCGAAATTTTGCTAGTTGAAGTGAGGTAAAACTCACTCAGATTTTCCGCAAGTATTTTCTCTGTAAAGAATTGCTAAATGAGCATCCTAGATTTGTATTCAGATATTTCTCCTGCATAATAATAAACCCTCAGAGCTGCTACACTGGGTTTCCCGCATTGGGTTTTTCTAGGGACTATTGTGTCCAAAAATAAGCGTGTCCTATGTATCTTGTTCTTTACTCTATTTTTTGTTTCATGAGATCAAATATTTAAGTAGTGTAAGCTGTAGAAGTAATTTGCTTCGGTATTCAAAAGAATAGCTTGGTTAATGTATGTTAAAAATCAAGTAGGTGAAGTAGATTTAGATTTGTTGTAGTAGGGGTTCCTTCAGGGTAGGAATTTTCACATGGTATCATAGGGTTGATTTTAGAACAGGAATAGCAGATCCAGAGCTGAGCAGTGAGGCTGAAAGCTACACTTGGCAGCAATTCGAATCCTCTTGAAGGGATTGCGCAGGTTGTTGGGAAGCAAATCCGAGGAAATCTATCTCTGAGTGAGACGACGAAGAGGTACGATTTCTAGTTCGTGAGCTTGCAGAGGCAGAGGGAGTGACACAGAGCCTCAGCGCAGTGCTTGAAGGGTACAATTTTTGTCTAGGGGCAGAAATCCATCAGAAAAGAGCAAAGACACATAGAAGGGGAATTTTCTCCTCCGAGGACTTCTAGCCAAGGAGTTTGAATCTTCACTTGCTAAACAACATCGGAGAGGGGAAGATCTGCAAGCTCCAGCAGGGAGTGCGTAGGCCGTTCTAGTGTTGTGTAGAGGAGAGGGGAGGTCATTCGACATTTGGTAGAGATGGCAGTCACATCTCCAGGTGAGAGATGGGGAGATATTGATTTGTAGTTTAGAGGACTACATGTATGCATGATCCTTGAGGAATCCACCTCTTGGATCAATTCCTTGCTACGAGAGCCCAAGATTCAGCAGTAGCGATATGGACTTAATGTCAGATAATGCAGTGGAGTGTTTGGAGGACAAATGCAATAGCTGGGTACCAGAGATTTATCAGCGCGGAGCAAGGTTAGCAGTAGTGCAGTTGGCACTGTAGGTTTTAACCCCGTACAAAAATTACCTGCATACGAATTCTATAACACATAAAATAAAAAATAGCGAGAGCATAACACATAAAACAAATATACACATAGATTCTCCCTTGGATCCCAAAACCGGGACTACCAGCTTGATTTTACATTATGTTCCTTTCAATGTTACAATACATATATATACATGTCGAAGCATCTAATGCCATGGACCGAAAACCATCGCGCCCCAAACCATGTTTGAAAACCATGTACAAAACCATAGGTAGGTTTGCCCCACCTAATATAGGGTCCAAAAAAAAAATTCCCCGGGGCGTTGCCCCCCCCTATCCCCCCAATTTACTAGGGGTGCTAGTCGTGGAAAGAATATAACACAACCCAACATTCTCCCACTTGTTGGTTTCTTTCCATAGGGGACCACAGGAGAGCTGAGTCATTTATCCAGCCCTACAATGCCCATTGTTTCTCTACACCAAGGGAACTTCTCACAGCTCACAGATTTTGTCAATGCATCTGCAATATTCTTCGAAGTGTCCACCTTTACCAGCAACACCTTTTTGTCTTCTATCATATCCCTCACAAAGTGATACTGAACATCAATGCGCTTTGTCTTTGAATGGTAAGCAAGGTTCTTTGCCAAGAAAATTGCACTTTGGCTATTACAATCTATTCTTATAGCTCCCTGTACTAACTCCATACTTGAACACAATATCTGCAACCATACTGCTTCCTTGCTTGCATGAGTGGCTGCCATGTATTCTACCTCTGTAGTTGATAATGCCACTACATATTATTTCTTACTCATCCAACTGGCTGCACTTCCAAATAGGTTAAACACATACCCACTTGTAGATCTTCTCTGATCCAGATCTCCAGCCCAGTCTGCATCAACAAAGCCATGAATATCCAAAACTCTGTCCATCCTGGTCTTCCTTGGTAGCACAAACCATAATCACTAGTGCCACGCAAATACCTGAAGACCCACTTCAGTGTTGTCCAATGCTCCTTCCCTGGTTTTGACGTAAACTTGCTCAATACTCCCACTGCATGTGCAATGTCTGGTCTAATACAGACCATCGCATACATCAGGCCACCGACTGCACTTGCATATGGAACATGAGGCATGTCCTCTTCCTCTTCTTGTGTCTTGGAACACTGTTCAGGAGATAACTTTGCACCTGTAAGAATAGGAACCTTCACCGGTTTACAATCCTGCATATTAAACCTCTGCAGTATTGTCTCGACATACTTCCTCTGGTTTAACCAGATCTTCCTCTTTGCCCGATCTCTTTTAATTTCCAAGCCCAAAATATAGTTTGCAACACCAAGATATTTCATGTCGAATTTGGAGGACAATTGAGTCTTCAAATCCTGGATAGTTTCTTTGTCATTTCCAACCAACAACATATCATCCACATACAAAACCAGATAAATAACACGGTCACCAATTGTTTAAAATACACACAATGATCCGCTTTGTTTCTGGTGAAGCCAAGTCCCGGTATAAATGTATCAAATTTCTGATACCACATCCTTGGTGATTGTTTTAACCCATACAGAGACTTCTTTAATGTTGAAATTTGGTACCAGAGGACAGGTGGTTCCCTAAGGCTTTGATATTTGGCCTAGGGAAAAGTGTCCTAAAGAATTTAATTTTTCTCCTAAAGTGACTTTATAATTTTTATAAAGTCAAATCTAATTTAAAAGTGACTTTAAGTGATAAAGTTACTAAAGTCTAATTTTAAAGTGACTTTAATAAATTCAATGTAAAATTAGAAAGGAAAAGTGACTTTGGAAATAAATGACTAAGTGGGTCTTTATTAAAGTGGGGTGAATTAAAAAATAGAAAGTGAGATTTAAATGAGCATTTAATCTCAGCCCTAGATCTCAATCTATTTCAGCCATTGGATTTAGGGATTCCCCAAAAGTCACTTAGGGTTAGATTAAAGGAGGGAAAGGAGGAAAAGGTCATTCATTCTTTCATGAGCAGATTGAGAGAAGGAGAGCAAGAGAGCAAGGGAGATTTCTGGACAGTGAGGAGAAGGAGGCAGCAGCTTGGCACACATTCCAAGGCAGCATTCCAGCAAGTCCGTACAACTGAGTTAGCACACAGTGAAAGGCAGGTTTTGGGCACGATTTTCTAGAAAGCCCTACAGCAGTTTTGGCTCAGATTCCAAAGAGGTCGTATAGCAAGTTAGCACAGAAATCGAGGAGCAAAAAGTCTGAAGTTTGCTGGCACGTTTTTCAAGGGAGGCCGTACAACAAGTGGTTGTACCTTGGCACGTTTTTCTAGGCAAAAATCCGTACACAGTACCGCTGTTTTTTTCTGCACATAAATCGAGGAAACCATACAGCAGCATTTATGGCAGCTTGCACGCTTTTCTAGGTAGGTCGTACAGCAGCATTTAAGGCTTAAATTTGGCACAAAAATCGAGGAGGTCGTACAGCATTTATTACTATTCTGTTTTGTTGTTTGCAAGTTTTTCAGGTGGCTGTGAGGCACAGAAAAAGAGATAAGTTGTAAAAGTTTTCTTGCTGATTTTTGTTGAATATTTCTCTCACTGTAAAAGCATTTTTCCAGAAATAAGAAAGATCTTTCGAACTGGTTTTCCCCAAATGTTGTAGGTGGTTTTTCCAGGGTCACCTTGACCAAAAATCACTGTGTTTAAATGTGTTGAATGGATGTTTGTATGTGTTGATATTTATTTCTGCATTTCCCAGCATTTTGTAATTTTTCCAGAATTTGTGTTTTCAGCAAAATTTATTTTCCAGTGGTTGAATGTATGGATATGGGAAAGGGCATTTAACTATTTTGGAGAAATAAGGTGAAACTGAAAACCGAGGTGGGAAATGAGAAATTTCTACATTTAACTTGCATACCAGTTCTTTCTTACCCTTCACCGCAAAGCCTTCATGTTGCTTCATGTAGATCTCTTCTTCCAGATCCCTGTGAAGAAATTATATCTTCACATCCATCTGTTCTACCTCAAAATCAAAAGCAACAGTAACAGATAAAAGTAATATAATACAAGCTACCTTGGCCACAAGAGAAAAAATATCACCAAAATCAATTCCCAACACCTGGGAATAACCTTTTGCTACCAACCGAGCTTTGTATTTCTCCACCTTTCCTTTTGCATTTGTCTTCTTCTTGAACACCCATTTGCTGCCAATGGGTTTCCTTCATGCCGACAACTCCACCAGATCCCAAGCCTCATTTTTGTGCAAAGATGCCATTTCATCAACCATGGCCTCTTTCCAGAGTTTACCATCCTCTGAATATACTGCTTCCTGTAGGAATTTACAGGGTAAGTTCCACAGAAAGAATACCAAAAGGACACCGCTCACAACCAGATCTCAAATCAATACACCAGTATTTTTGACGTGGTTAAAACCCTCAGAGTGCAAGGAGGGAAACAGTCCACGGCCTGTCCCAACGTGGGTACTACAGGCAATTTATTAATCAAAGAATGAAAATTTACATAAGCTTCTCATGCACGGATTACCCGAACAATGACCCTCCATGCGCTTTAAATAGAACTCATGGACCAATCGGGTGTCAAGCCACGGATCAAGTGTCGGTAATACCGAGGTGAGAGTGAACCGTCGGATCACTACATATCGTGACCGTCGGATTGTAAGTTACAAAATGTACAACGGTAAAGAAACACACTTTACCTAACTCTATACTAGACCAAGTTGAACTTAACTATATCCTATGTGTCGGAATATCCTAACATCCCCCCTTAAGAACAACTTGGGATAGGATTGAAGGATTTACAAATATGACACAATAGGAGAAGGAAGGAGGCACTAGAGCCTATCCCCCCTTAGTGACAACTTCCTGAACTCCAAGCATATATCGAAGTTTAGTGAACTTCGCCTCTGTGAGAGCCTTTGTGAAGATGTCTGCAACCTGATCATCTGTTGGACAATATTGCACTTCAAGAACATGGTCATGAATGAGCTTTCTGATGAAGTGCATGTGTAGTTCAATGTGTTTGCTGCGCTGATGCTGGACTGGATCTTTGCATAGTTGAATGGCACTTTGATTATCACACCAAAGTGTGGTTGGATGCTGCTGCTCAAAGCCAAACTCTGATAGGATCTGACGAAGCCACAAGGCTTCCTTACTAGCTTCCACGGCACCACGATACTCTGCTTCTGCTGACAAAAGAGAAATGGCAGCCTGTTTCTTACAAGCCCATGTAATAGGTCCTGAACCAAGATTGAAGACATAACCGGCAGTAGACTTCCGATCATCAGGGTCACCAGCCCAATCAGAATCAGTGAAACCAACTAACAGAGGAGCTGCTTTGGCACTATAATGAATCCCAAACTGTACTGTACCTCGAACATAATGAAGTATTCTTTTAGCTGCTTTCCAATGACTTTCACGGGGGTTTTTCATAAAACGAGCAACAAGGCCAACAGCAAAGGAAAGATCAGGACGAGTATGGGTTAAATACAAGAGTTTTCCGACAAGTTGACGGTATAAGGTAGCATCAACTTCAGGAGAAGTACAAGAGACTGAAAGTTTGACTCCAGACTGAAAGGGAGAAGGGGCTGGCTTACAGTCTTCCATGTGAAAATGACGAAGAATATCACAAGCATACTTGGACTGGGAAAGGAAAATACCCTCTTGGGATTGCAAGACTTGAAGACCGAGAAAATAGTGTAAATGTCCTAAGTCTGTCATTTCAAATTTCTTTTTAAGGCTGGACTTCACATGGTTTATAAGGTTGGGATCACTACCAGTAAGAATACGATCATCAACATAAAGAACAAGGATGATAAGAGAGTTGCCCACTTTCTTGGTGTAGACAGTATTTTCAGAATGACACCTAGAAAAGCCAGATTCTAAAAGAAAGTTATCCATTTTGGCATACCAAGCCCGAGGAGCTTGCTTGAGGCCATAAAGGGATTTCTTAAGTCGACAAACAAGGCTGGAGTCTGTTTGTATGAAGCCAATGGGTTGTTCCATATAGATTTCTTCCTGCAAGTCCCCATGCAAGAAGGCAGATTTAACATCCATCTGATGGACTTCCCATTTTAAAGAGGCAGCAAGGGAAAGAACAAGGCGGATAGAGTTCATTTTGGCAACAGGGGAGAAGGTTTCAGTGTAGTCAATGCCTTCAACCTGTGAAAAGCCCTTAGCAACGAGACGAGCTTTATGTTTATCAACTTTCCCATCTGGTCCATACTTGGTTCTGTAAACCCATTTACATCTAACAAGTTTGCGTCCCTTTGGTAGAGGAACAAGATCCCATGTATCATTTGTCATTAATGAATGATATTCTTCATTCATAGCTGCTTCCCAATGTGGATGGCCTGAAGCTTCTGCAAAAGTGTCAGGATCATGATTTACTGGAGCTTGAGCCAGTAAAGAAGAGGCTCTTTCAAACTGAGAACGTGTACGTCGCTGATCTGTAGGATCACCGGCAAGATCACCTGCTGCATCCCGAGTAGCACGGACCCATCTTGGAAGTTGAGGATCCTGAGAAGGTGGGGGAGGATTATCATCCTCGCTTTCATCATCTGAAGAAGAAAGGTTTTCAAAAGTAGAAGAGATAGGAAGAGGTGGCACATCCGCCGGACTAGGCTCGCAGGCCGATTTATTTTCATCAAATTTTACATCTCTTCTAATGATAACATTTTTGGACTTAAATGGAATAAGTCTATAACCTTTTACATCTTCAGAATATCCAACAAAAGTACATTTCTCACTCTTAGGTTCTAAAGCTTTATGCTTTTCATCTGGAATATGGGCCCATGCTTCACTTCCAAACACACGAAAGTGACTTACATCTGGTTTAATGGAACTCCAAGCTTCTTCTGGAGTGATATTCTCTAGAACCTTAGTAGGAGTGCGATTGATTATATAATTTGCACAATTAATTGCTTCGGCCCAAAAACTAAGACTGAGTCCTTTAGATTGCAGCATACAATTAACCATTTCGTTTAAGGTGCGATTTTTCCTTTCAGCTACACCATTTTGTTGTGGAGTGTATGGAACAGTATGTTGCATTTGAATTCCATTTTCGGTGCAAAAGTTGATGAATGTGTTTTTAACATATTCTCCACCATTATCAGTTCTTAGCTTAAGAATTTGATGTCCAGATTGTTTTTCAACAAAGGCTTTGAAGGCCAAAAAGGTGTTAAATACTTCGCTCTTGAGTTTTAAGAAGTATACCCAAGTGCGTCTGGAAAAATCATCAATGAAAGTTAAGAAGTACTTGCAGCCAGAGAATGAAGCAACAGGAAGAGGACCACATAAATCATTATGCACAAGCTGTAAAGGGGCTGAGGCATGCCAAGAGGCACGTTTGTCAAAACTGTCCCGATGATGTTTTCCAAGTACACATCCGGAACAAACACCATCTCTGCAAGATACCATAGGAAGACCTGTCACCATATTTTCTTTACATAGATGCTGAAGGGAGCGATAGTTTAAGTGACCAAATCGCTCATGCCAAAGTTTGCTCACTTCATCATTATGAGCAACAAATACTGAGGGAAGATTGGATGACCCAAAGTTGTGAAACTTATACAACCTTTTGGAATCATCAGCAAGACCAGTAGCTAGAATCTGTTTAGGATCTTTTAGATCCTTGATTACAACATCATGAGGTGAAAATTCAACAATTTTACCTTCACCTGAGTGAGTTATCTGATAGACAGATAGAAGGTTGCAGGATAAGGTTGGAACACATAATACATCATTAAACTGACCATTGTCTAGATGAACAGTTCCAGTCCCTACAACGTTAAGAGATCTATCATCACCAATATATATATTTTTGGTGTTACAATCATTTAAAGAAGAAAACATGGCTTGGTTTTTGGCCATGTGACAAGAGGCTCCAGAATCAATGAGCCACTCATGAGAATGAGAAGAAGAAGAAGATACATTTAATGCATAACCAGACTGAGATGATTGACAATGAGATGCAGAAAGTGCCATTCCGGAAGTTGAAGCTGAAGTAGGCTCCACATGGATGTTATGTTTCTTCATTGCGGCTTCCAAGGCTTCCATCTTCTTAAAGCATTTAGATTCTAAGTGGCCATCTCGATTACAAAAGTTACAATGTCTATCAGTCTTCTTCCATTTGTTTTTATTGGTCTTATCATTTTGCTGAAATGATCTTTCATTTTGAGGCTGAGATGGTTTAGGACCATTCTTTTGAGGATATGACTTCTTAGGATTCTTTGAATTTGGTTGCTGCTGGGCGGCTAACGCTTTCGTGGAAGAGTTTCCAAGATTAAGAAGACCAAGGTGTAAGAGTTTTTCTTGTTCTCTTATTAAGGAATCACAAAAGGAGTCAAAGGAAGGGGCCTTGTAGTCTTGTCCTTGACAAATGAAAGCTTCCCTTGTAGAATGGAAAGTGGAAACAAATACAGAGTAGGCTGGTCCCAACTTAGTAAGGATGGAATAAATAAGGTTACCATCTTCTTTCTTAACTTTAACACCTTCCAAGAGATATCTAAGGGTCTTGAATTTGGACAAGAAATTTTCAATGCAAGAAAAATTATTAGGATCCAAAGTAAGCAGCTCATTTTCAAGTTGATGGGCTCTAATTTCATTTTTAATCCCAAAAACTTTAGCAAGTTTTTCTAATGCTTCATGAGGAGTCTCAAGTCCTGCAATGTGGAATCTAAGATCATGAGAAATAGACATCCCTATCAAACCACGTGCTTGATCTTGTCTATTTTCCCATTTTGCTGCCTTGTCTTCATCTTTTGGTTTCTTCTCTTGGTTTGTGGCTATTCTGAAGAGACCTTTACTTCTAAGTAAATCTTCCATGTATTCTACCCATTGGAAGTAGTTAGTGCTGTCAAGAATGACTTGGCATGGACTTTCCATTTTTAAAAAAAACTGAAGCTGAAGATGCTGAAAGTAAGTGCTCCAACGGATAGATCTCGAAAAAATAGGCGGTTTTAAAAAAAACGGCTCTGAAAAAGGTTTCCGGATGAAGAAGTTATGGCTTTTTGAAAAAAAATTGTTGACGTTGCCGGCAAAGTGCGCGAATGTGCGGGAATGAAAAAATCCGCCCCCACAAAATGGAGACTTGAACCCAAGACCTCTACTCTCTTAAAATAGCTTTGAACCAATTGATCTATACAAAAAATTTGAGAGAGAGAGAGAGAGAGAGGGGGGGGGGCCTTGGTTTGCGTGCTTGCCTTGAGAAAGCTCTTTTTCCCTACAAAACACAAAACACAAAACCCAACACGAATATGCAAAGAAAAACGAACCTTGCGGCTCGAAGTTAGCTTTAGCCAAAAAACTAATTTTTTTTTTTTTTTTTTAAATCTCAAAGTTAGCTTTAGCCGAAAAACTAAATATTTTTCTCAATGTTTCTGATTTTCCGAGATCACACTAAGGTGCAGGGAAAAGAGCATACGCATGAGAAAAATCCTTCCTTTCTGTTTCTGATTTGCCCAGATCGCACAGAGTCGCAGGGCAAAGAGCATACGCAGAAATGAAAGGTATAGATCCGGTTAAAAAAAAGGCTAAATAAACTGAGACCGAAATAAGCAGAGAGAAAATAACAGTAAACTACAAAAGAAACACTGTATACCTCCCGATCTGAAAAATGACGCAGCTAGGGCTACCGGAAACCTTTTCGCGTGAAACGAAAGGGGTTCCTCACTGGAACAGATGCTCCGAACGCAACAGAGCAGTCCTCTCAGCCCGAAAGCAGTCAGAAACAGCAGATCTAGGAAACGACAGCCGCATGCAGTTCTACCGGCTTCAGATTTGGATCACCAACGGACGCGGCCCTCAAATAGCTCTGATACCATGTAGGAATTTACAGGGTAAGTTCCACAGAAAGAATACCAAAAGGACACCGCTCACAACCAGATCTCAAATCAATACACCAGTATTTTTGACGTGGTTAAAACCCTCAGAGTGCAAGGAGGGAAACAGTCCACGGCCTGTCCCAACGTGGGTACTACAGGCAATTTATTAATCAAAGAATGAAAATTTACATAAGCTTCTCTCATGCACGGATTACCCGGACAATGACCCTCCATGCGCTTTAAATAGAACTCATGGACCAATCGGGTGTCAAGCCACGGATCAAGTGTCGGTAATACCGAGGTGAGAGTGAACCGTCGGATCACTACATATCGTGACCGTCGGATTGTAAGTTACAAAATGTACAACGGTAAAGAAACACACTTTACCTAACTCTAACCTAACTCTATACTAGACCAAGTTGAACTTAACTATATCCTATGTGTCGGAATATCCTAACACTTCCTTCACAGTTTTGGGATCATCATCAGTAATAGATAAAGAAAAAATTGAACAGAAAGCAGATGGACTATACCTTTCTGGCTGCCTTCTTTCTCGAACTGATCTTCTCACAACCAGAGTTTATGGCTCTTCATCTTCTGATTCCTCTTCTGTTGTAGAGTCTGATTCTTCCTCCTTAATCTCAAACTCTATCTTCTCAGGTTCCTTTGGTTGGACTTCATGTTTAATGACATCTTTCACATCTCCGAACACCACATCTCAGCTGTACACAACCTTCCTTATTACTGGGTTCCAAAGCTTATAACCCTTTAAACCATCCTTATACCCAATAAAGATGCACCTTTCAGATTTACTATCCAACTTTGTTCTTTTCTCCTTTGGAACATGTACATATGCATCACATCCAAATACTCTTAGATGTGAAAGAAAGGGTTTCTTACCAGTCCATACCTCTTGTGGAGTCTTATCCTCCAACGATGATGAAGATGATCTGTTGACCAAGTAACATGAAGTCTCCATCGCCTCTACCCAGAATTCCTGTCCTAACCCAACACCACTGAGCATGCTTCTTGCCCTTTCCATCAACGTCTTGTTCATTCTTTCTGTAACTCCATTTTGCTCAGATGTGTATGGAGTAATCTTCTGCCGTGCTATACCACACTTCTTACAGAATTCTTCAAATTCCTTCTTGCAAAACTCTCCACCGTTATCTATCCTTAGCACCTTTATCTTCTTCTCTATCTAGTTTTCCACCAGAGCCTTAAATTCTTTAAACCTGTCAAAGACTTCAGATTTATTCTTAAGGAAATATATCCATGTATTCCTTGAGAAGTCATCTATAAATTATACATAGTACACAGACTTGCCTAGTGATGGAACCTTCACAGGTCCAAACACATCACTGTGCAAAAGCTCTAATATCTGTTTCGCCCTCTTACCACCAGAGGGGAAACTCACCCGATTATGCTTCCCATCAAGACAATTTTCACATAAATCAAAATCCAGAGAGCTATTAGTCATACCTTCTACCATACCTTTACCATGAAGTATTCGAAGGCCCTTTTCTTTAATATGTCCAAGCCTTTGATGCCATAGCATGGTATTTTCTCCAGAGACCGCTAGATTTTCTACTCCACTTTCAGGAACCACAGAATTGTTGCACCCATCAACAACAGTGCTACCTTGCATCTTGTACAAAATTCCAATCCGAACTCCCCACATCAATACCAGTGCTCCCTGAACCATCTTGCAGGTATCCTTCTCGAATATTGTTTTTATACCTGCATCATCCAGTTTGGTTACAAAAATCAGATTTCTGGCCAATGCAGGAATACGCAGAACACACGGAAGTGTTCTAATCCTTCCACCTTTCAAATTCAACTTAACTTTTCCAAAACCAACAATTTAGTCTTCCTGTCATCCCCCAAGAAGACATCACCACTATGATATTTCTCATACTTGTAGAACCACTCTCTATGGGGAGTGAAGTGAAAGGATGCACATGAGTCAATCAACCATGCCTCATGATCTACATATGTACTTGAAGAAGCCAAGTACACATCCCCACCTTCATCTGAGGTGGTTTTCACCTCTGCAGAAGGAGCATCATCAGATCCCTTTCCTTTGTCAGGAGCTTTAGATTTACAGTCCCTTTTGTAGTGCCCTTCCTTTCCGCATTTCGAGCACACCTTTACAAGTTTTCCCGTATATTTATATCTCCCTCTAGATTTAGATCTCACACTCGATGACTTATTTTTGTTTTTGTTCTAGGACCATCCTCATACAGAAAAGGCATTACCATTCTGGCTCTCCATATTTTTTCATCTCATCTCCTCTGTCAGTAAGGATGAGACTATTTCATCAAACTGCAAGGCAGTTGCATTGCTACGTATTGCAATAACCAGACTATCCCACGAATCTGGTAGAGAACACAAAAAATTGATGCACTTATCTTCATCTGAAATTTTAATATCAACAGATAATAACTGACTTACCATAGTATTAAATGTGTTCAGATGCTTTGTCATTGAGTCTCCATCTTTCATCCTCAGATTATACAGCTTTTTCCGTAGGAACAATTTATTCACCAGAGACTTAGATTGGTACAAAGTCCCTAACTTGTCCCACAAAACCTTAGCCGTAGCTTCCCCTGATACATTCAACAATACTAAATCTAAGACACACAATCGTATTGTGTTTTTTGCCTTCCGATCTAACTTCTTCCATTCTTCATCGGACACTCCCATTGGTTTAGTACCTAGATCTACCGCGATCCACTGATCTGTATCTATCAATAGATCCTCCATCTTGAGTTTCCATAACTCAAAACTCTTACCATTAAATTTCGCGATCTCTATCTTTCCACTGCTCGCCATCTTCTTTCACCACTAGAATCGATCCCGCAGATCTCCCACTAAACATGGTCTACCACAGGCCCGAGCGAAACCCTTCAACAACAAAGGCGTCCCCTTGAAGCCAAAACCTGGCTCTGATACCAAATGTAGGTTTTAACCTCGTACAGAAATTACCTGCATACTAATTCTGAAACACAGAAAATAAACAATAGCGAGAGCATAACACATAAAACAAATATGCATAGAGATTTTCCCCTGGATCCCAAAACTGGGACTACCAACTTGATTTTTCATTATGTTCCTTTCAATGTTACAATACATATATATACATGCCGAAGCATCCAATACCATCGACCGAAAACCATCACGCCCAAAACCATGTGTGAAAACCATGCACAAAACCATAGGTAAGTGTAGGAGTCAGCAGCGGCGCAAAAGATTCAGAGGGTCAGAATCAGTAGTAATCATATTCCAACATTCATTGTATTATGTTGAACACAGTTAAGTTAACTAATTTTGGATGTTTTTCAGTTGCTTCTCTCAGCAACTGAGTTGCAGTACGAATGCAGTGTTAGCAGTGGAAGTGCTATCAGCATAGCAGATGCAGCGTTTGAGAGGGAGCTGTAGTACAGATGTAGCAGCATCATGGGTAGCAATACAGTAGCAACAACAATACAGTGTTGGTGGCAACAATAGTGCAGAAGGGAGGTGCTTTAGAAACAGAGAAGCATGCAGGTGGACATTGTTGCTAAAGCACTTTCCTCGCTAAGAGGGAGTGTTAGTTTTTGGTAGCATCGGAAGTTCTCTAGCCTTGAAAATTGGTGAACAGGCTAAGGCACATGACTTCTAAAGGACCCAGAAACCATTTGGTGAAATTCCACCCGGATTGTATTTTATTAAAATAATTAATATTTTTAATGGAGTTCCTCAGTCTAAACTTAGGGAAATTAAAATATTAACGGGTATTAATCAAAATATGGGTGAGAATGATCTATAAAGCGAATAAAGTCATGTTTTAATCTTAGTCGTTGATTAGAGACTTAATCTCGGCCGTTGAAGACTCAACAAGAAAGGTAGAAAATGGAGGCTTGGGGTTCATTTGGAAACACACATTGAGAGATTGAGGAAATCAATTTTCTAAGGTGAGAAGTTCTCAGGAGGAAATCGAGGAGATCTTGTAGCTGAGGGGAATAGAGAATCCAGAAGAAGGACTTTCCAAATAATACTGACAGAGAGGTGGAGAGCACTAACATAGAGGTAGCATAGTAGCTGGGAGAGCTGATGCAAAAAACATGCCTATCACGAAGAATCTAGAACTGTTGTAACAACCGAAACTGTCGGGAACTGCCAGAACTGCTGAAAACTGCCAGAAGAGCCGAGAGAGCTGACACAGAAAAGCTGCCTGTCACACAAAATCCAGAACTGCAAGAACTATCAGGAGAGCTGACGTAGAGGGCAAAGAAGGTGACGCAGGGTTAACGCAGAGCCAACGTAGAAATAGCCAGGGTTAGCCAATCTTGTGATGGATCAGCCAAAATTCTGCCGGGTGGAGTGAGGTAAAACTCACTCAGATTTTTTGCCAGTATTTTCTCTATAAAGGATTTCTATATGAGCATTCTAGATTTGTATTCAGATATTTCTCCTGCATAATAATAAACCCTCAGAGTTGTTGCACTAGTTTTCCCGCATTGGGTTTTTCCAGGGACTATGGTGTCCAAAAATAAGTGTGTCCTATGTATCTTATTATTTGCTCTAATTTCTATTTCATGAGATCAAATATTTAATTATTGTAGGCTGCAAAAGTAATTTTCTTTAGTATTCATAAGAATAACTTGGTTAATGTATGTTAAAAATCAAGTAGGTGAAGTAGATTCAGATTTGTTGCAGTAGGGGTTCCTTCGGGGTAGGAATTTTCACAATGAACACATGTTCTACCTCATTGGCTGAATATGTAGTCTTTACTAGAATGAAGTGAGCTACCTTGCTCAACCTGTCGACCATGACCATAATAGAGTCATGCTGCTTCACTGTCCTAGGAAAACCTATAATGAAATCCATGGAAATGACCTCCCATTTCCATTCCGGAATCGCTATAGGTTGTAGTAAACCACCTGGATGCTTACATTCTACCTTTACATGTTGACAATCTAAGCATCTAGCCACGAACTCTATGACTTCCTTCTTCAGATTTGGCCAATAGTATAACTTCTTCACAGTCGTCAACGTCTTCTTATATCCTGGATGACCTGTGTATGGCTTGGTGTGAAACTCCCTCAAGATAAGTTTCTTGAGCTCACTGTAATTCGGCACATAGATCTTGTCTCTAAACCTCACCAAACCATCTACCATGAGACGATAGTCTTCATCCTGATCACCTGTACTTGTCCCTGCACCTGTACCTTCACCCCTACCTGCACCTGTGCTCTGTTATAACCTGTGCATGATGTCCATGTATTTGTCATCCCACTATCCTGCATGCAAGATCCTATCATGTAACTCTATCCCATAAGAGCTCATAACTGCTATATGATTTACCGGTACCTTCCTACTAATAGCATTTGCAAACTAGTTCTCCTTCCCTTTGATGTATCTGATCTCGAAGTCAAACTCACTAAGGGTAGCCAACCATCTAGCTTGCTTGGCATTCAGATTTGACTAGTCAAACAAATACATCAACCCACTGTGATCGCTCATCAATGTAAACCTCTTGCTAAGAATATAGTACCTCCACATATTCAATGATGTATAATCGCTGCTAGCTCAAGATCATGCGTTGGATAGTTCTGCTCGTGCTCATTCAGTTTTCATGACTCGTAGCACACTACCTATCCTTCTTGTATGAGAACTCCTCCAAGTCCTCTCTTGCAAGCATTTGTAAACACTACAAACTCCTTGTTCGGATCCACAATCTTTAGCACTAGTGCATGTGTCGATAACTGCTTAAGCTACTCAAAACTAGCCTCACCTTCTTATGTCCATTCAAATTTCTTACCTTTTCGCTGCAATGATGTGATAGGATATGCAATGTGTGAGAAGTTCCTGATGAACCTCCTGTAGTAACCTGTCAATCCCATGAACAATCTCACCTCATGCACATTCTCAAGAGCTGCCCACTCCATGATGACCCTTATCTTTTCCAGATCTACTGCTATGCCATTATTGGAGACAACATTCCCCAAATAATGTACCTCAGTCTGAAAGAAGTTTCACTTGCTAAGTTTAGCATACAACTAATCCTCTCTTAGTGATCTCAAAACTGCTGCTAAATGCTCGACATGTTCTTCCTCATTCTTAGAATATAATAGTATGTCATTAATGAATACAATAACAAACTTGTCCATATAAGGGCACAACACACAATCAAACACATAAAAGTAGCTGGAGCATTAGTCAAACTGAATGGAAACACAACAAACTCATAATACCCATACCAGGTCTTAAACACATTCTTGAAGATATCTCTTCCTTGATGTGTACCTGATGGTATTCCGATCTCAAGTCGATCTTAGAGAACATTGTTGCTCCCTTCAACCGAATAAACAAATCATTAATCCGTGACAATGGATACTTGTTCTTGATCGTTACTTTGTTTAGCTGCTTGTAGTCAATGCACAATCTAAGAGTACCATATTTCTTCTTTACGAACAACAATGATGCACCCCAAGGTGATACACTCAACCTAATGTACCCCTTGTCCAACATTTCCTTCAACTACAACTTTAACTCTACCAATTCAAGTGTGCTCATCCTATAAGGTGTTTTTGATGCTAGAGTTGCCCCTGGCACCAACTCAATAGAAAAGTCTACCTCCCCGTGACGTGGCAACTCTGTAATGTCCTCAAGAAATACATCCTGAAACTACTACAAAACTCGGTACTTGCTTAACACATCTACATCATCAATTTCCTTACCTTTATCAATAGAAATGTGCACTGCAAACATCACACAACCTTTTATGCAACTACGCTTAGCCTACATAGCGGTAACCATCCTCACTAATGTAGGCTTCTTCTTTCCCTGAAAGGTCCTCTTTTCCCCACTATCATCCACACATTCAATGGCCTTATCGAAGCAATCCACTTTGGTTCTGTGAAGGTATAGCCCATCCATACCTAAAAGCATATTGTACGATCCCAATGGAAATACATTCAAATGTGCTACTATAGGCATACCATTAACTCAAATGCACAAGCTCTTACCCAAGGGTGAACTCGCTTCTTAATACCTGTAGCCAACTATACCAACCAAGATTCTACATGCACTTCTTTTCTCAAAACATACTTATCCAACGGGTCAGGATTAATATAGCTATAGTTAGATCCAGTATCAATCAAAATATAAACAACTTGATCACAAAGCTTAACGTCCATCTCAATGATTGATGCCTGATGATCTGCCTGCTTGTTGTCCATAGCTGCATAGATCCAAGGAATGTTATGACCAACATCACCAACTATATGCGCCTCCTGAGCACTATAGATCTGGGGTCTACCACCACTCTGATACTGCGGACAATCCCTCTTACGATGATCCTTACCACATATCCAACACTGCAATGGTTCCCTACCACCGCCTCTAACCTGCTGCTCTCCATGTCCCTTCTCAATTATATTGAATCTCTTGTAAGGAACTGCATTTTCTTTCTCACTTGCATCTTGAGGTCTTCCTCTCTTTGGTGGCCATTTCCTTTAGCTTTCTCATTTCTTTTCAAGTCATGCTTAAGCTCAACTTTGCGCTTCGACTGCTCATAACAATGCTTCAACTTTTGGATGGCCTCCTCCAACGATCTAGGCTCATCGAACTCAATCCGGTCTCTGTATGAAACTGCCAGTCTTCTGATGGATCTCTGAACCTTGGCCTTCTCCTCCTTGAGGTATGGTACATATCTCAACAATTCCAAAAATCTACGAGTATACTCATCATTTGTCATAGAACCCATTCGAAACTCATAAAACTCCTTAGCCCTGTCATCATAGTACCTCTCCTACAAGTACTTCTTCTTGAAGAGCCTTTCAAACACATGCTAAGTCAAATCTTCCTCATGTACACCTTTGACCTTCGTCATGTCTTCCCACCAAATATTTGTTTTACCTTTGAGACTGAAAGTGGCTATCTTTGCTTTCATGTTTTCTGAATAATCATGCAATCAGAAGAATTTATTCATACCAAGCAACCATGCCTTTGCATCCTGCGACTTCTTCATCTCTCCATTAAAGGTAGGTGGCTTTGCTTTCTTAAACTCATCTGAAAATTATCCCTTGTCACTCCTCCTGTAAGGATGATAATGATGACGATCATGATGCCTATTAGAACCAAAACTGGAATAGTACCTGTGTCTATCACCTCTCCTATCTAGAGTGTTTAACAAACCGCCATTTCTCACTGTGTGAGATCTATTTGACTTGTGTATACTAGGAGACCTACTACCATATTCCCCATTAGTTCTATCCTCATGTCCATGGCTGATCCGAAGTGGTCCATGTCACTACAAATCTGACAAACTCTAAAGTAGTACCACATTCACCTTTGCTTGTTTCTCTTGTGCTTGCTTGATTTTGTCATTGTTTGCTTTGAAACTCCTTATTTCTTCCTTCAGGCTTCTCAATGTGTCTGCCAAGTCAGAACAGTGCCCCACACCACGCTACCCATCTGATGCATATGGAGATTCTATGTAGTCTACCACCTTGCTAGCCATCTGATCTCTTTCCTACAAGGCATACCATGTTAGCTAAACCAAATCACAATAAACCAACGTACCTTAGTATAATTCAAGGAGGATACCTTGTTTGCAAGATCATCAAATTAGTGCGATACATGTATAACATAATCATAACAACCTATAGATTTACGCAAATATATGTATCAATCCATAAACATCACTCTAGTTAGGGTCCAGTCATCAATGCAAGGCCATATAAACAATGCATACTATGACCTCATGCATGACAACAACCATTATTCCAATGTACACATTTCCACATGCAACTATCAACATGCATAAGCAATGCCTAATTAACTACACATATGTATGAACACATGTAGTTGAGCATAAGCGATCAATTCTTGTAACCAACCTACAAGACTGATACATGTAATCAAACAACTAAGAAGGCAACCTAACATACAAGGATGTAGTCAAGTTGCATACAATCATATAACCAATCATATACTTCTGACGATACACTCCACACAATAAACATCAAGCTCCTCATGATAACCTTACTACAATCATGATCAACATGATGCAATGCAACAAACACATGGAATGCAAGTGTAAAATACACACATGCAATTGACATACTGTTGAGTTCAGAGATTACCATCTTTTCGCTGATAATATCCTACCCTATTTCCCCATTTTGACACCTTTTTGCCATCTTATTATACCTAGCCCTCCATATTTTCCATTTTTTGGCTAAATAGGGTATCGAGGCTTAAAGGTATGATAAAACATCTTTAAATGTCATTTTTACCTGCATTCGAGTCTCCTCCTAACTATTTGTGCTTTTATCTTTTTTATTTTCTTTTTGTTCTAACATGACTCGGAATTTCTCGCAAATTTCAATAGCCACAAATCCTGCAGACGATGTCCGCAAATCCTGCAGACGGTGTCTACCTCTTAGAATCTTGCAGGAATTCCGGGATCCAGCAGATACTCTAATTCCCACAGAGGCTCTGTAATTTCGGACTACCGCTACAGCCATATAACCAAATAGTCCAAATTCATGCTTGCAGTAATGAATTAGACTAAACAAGGAACATTCTGTTATGATGATGCATGTATGCCTAAAAATTAGTATTTTTTTTCGTTGTAGATTTGATCTTAGGGATTAATCAGTTAGAGGCTGAGATTACATTTGTTATTTCTAGCCTAATATGGCTGCGGGAAATTGTATAAACACAGTCTCATTTTCTTTTGAAAAGGGGAGACAGGATCAAACGCTATCAGGAGACGAAGTTTGACTGTCCCAGCACTCAGTCTCTTTATGTATCGACTTTTATTTTATAAGAAAGTATATCGTTGATGTTCGGCATTCTGCTATAAGCAACTCTTTCATGTTTGAAGGGGTTGTGAGTGAAGGAGGGCCCCCTTCACTCACAGCTCCGATGTATATTAAATGTATGTATAATTTTTGTCCTATTTATTAATGCGTTTACTTTTCTTTGTAATAACAGTGTGTGAATGATACGATTTCCTTTTCGTTTATGTAACAAACCATTTCCTGTAATATAGTTATAATGATTTTCGATTTCAATGTGCAGTAGATTTCCTGCAACAACTAATGTAACCTTTCTGTATTCCCTGCAGCCATTACTCTGTGTTGGATTGTGATAGTGTAGATTGATGATTTCATTTGTTGGCCAACACTGTTTTGATTTCACGATTACTGTATGATTGTTTTTATTTATCTCTTTCTTGCATGATTGTCAGCAAAATAAGTTGTCAAGGGTTGTTATATACCCTTCATGACTATTGTTGTAACAACACTTTTGCAAGAACAAAATCATGCATGATTAGTTGTTGAGTGATCCTTCATCTTCTTTCTGATCAATAATAAGCAAGTCAACGGTGCTATAAAGAGGAGTGTTATATACTGCTTAATGGATTTGCTGCAACATTGTTGATTCAAAAAGGGACATTAGTTGTTTTCCTGTAACGATACCGCACTCAAGGTAGTCAGCCTACATATACTTTGCATGGCACCTCACCAGTTTACCTCCCTGGGTTGACAATTCATATTGACAAATTATACAAGTATAATTTGACTCGATATTTTGGCGCCATTACCGGGGAGGTGCTAAGGGATGATACTGAAAGTGCTTTAAGCCAATTTTTTTTTTTGACAGTTTGGTTTTTTAGGACTAGGGGAGTCGAAGCGCAAAGATGCAAGGCAAAGCCTACACACCCAAGAGGTCAGCCACTCGCCAAAGTCTTGTCGTGATTGTTGGTAAGCTTTTTTTTTAGTTTTGTTTTGTTTGAAAAATAGATGAATAGGGCCCAACATCTTTCATATTTTTTCGTGGTGGTGTGAGCACCACTCCACTTACTAATACACTGGCAAGGAAAAAGAAGTCTACAAGAAACAAGGCAGTAAAGGAGGAAGAATCTGAACCAGAGGTCTGCAATCCTGAGCAAGCAGAAACATCTACAGCAGAACCTTCGGTTGGAGAATCTTCTATTGCTGCCCATCTAGACTTCCCCCTTTCAAGGAAAACCACATCTTTGCTCAGCGGTCAGCTAGAAGAGGAATTCCTTAAGAACCCTGTCAAAGAACCAGAACTCCATAACCTTGACTCTGCAAAATTTGTAGTCTTCAACGGTCCCACCTTTTCTTGGACTAAGATGGCTCACGAAGAAGGAACCAGTAATACCAGTGGATACTTTGATGAGAAGGAGGAGAAGCTGGTCACGTTTGAGTTCCCCATCATAGAGACAGGTGGAGTAACCTAGATGAAAAACATCCCTCCTTCAGCCTTGCCTAATTTTCGAGGTGCTTCAAGTGAAGATCCAGATGCCTTTTTATTCGAGTTTGATGTGTTGTGTAGAAGCTATGACTACTCCTCAAATGCCCAGAAACTGAAGTTGTTCCCTGCTACGTTGAAGGATGCAGCTCTCAGATGGTTCATGGGACTAAGGTCAAATTCTATCACGACCTGGGATGAAATGAAGAAGGTGTTCTTGAGAAAATATCAAGACTACTGCAAGACTAGAGATCTTAGGGAAGAAATTTTTGGAATGACTCAGAAGGAAGGGGAGAGTCTTGAGGACTTGGTAGAAAGGTTTCAATATAATCTGCAAAGAACTAATATGAATCAGCTGGATAAAGAAACCAAGAGGACCATCTTGCTTAGGGCAATTAGAACTGAATATCTGGAGGTTTTTGTTGGCATTATGTTTCTGGTGTGGCTATATGTTACAGATGTTGTACTTGATGGCAACTCCCGTGGCAAGGCTCTCAATTTGTTGAAAATTAAGAAGTACGCAGGAAATCAGTTCAGAAGGTGCGTACCCGCAGGTACACCATGCAGGGACCGCGTCCAGATACGCAGGCCAGCCGTTCAGGAGGTGCGTCCCCCCAGTGCACACATTTCAAGGCAGAGAAATTCACATGTGGGCTTTCTTATGTTTTACTCTTGGTATTTAGCCGACGGTATTGGGTTATTATGGTGTTGGCTCATGGTATTGATCCATGTTTTAAGGAAGAGCTTTCCTATATAAAGCAAAGGAGATCACTTGGCTAAGCATCTTTTGCAATTGAATATCTTTAGATCTGAAATATTGGGTTATGATCTTAAAAGCTTGATCTATATGAAAGGAAAGTTGAAGGCGAATCTGTGAAGGGTGATCTCTCGAGCGCATGATCAGATCTGAGCAACTGTGCCACTCTGGTGGACTGCCTATTCGGCCCTAATCAGAAGGACGCAGGTGTTTAACAGAAGAGCTGCGTGGGTACGCAGTGCAGAAGCAGGAGATCTGCGTGGGTACGCAGTGCAGAAACAGGAGATCTGCGTGGGGACGCAGAGCAGAAATAGGAGACCTGCGTCGGTACGCAGAGCAGAAGAAGGAGAACTGCGTGGGTACACAGAGCGACTAAGGTTCAGGTGCGTACGCATAGTAAAAGTACGCGGCGCGATAATGTCTCTGGGTGCGTCCCTGCAGTAATAGTACGCAGCGCGGTTGAAGGAACAGTGCGTGGGCACGCAGTGCAGCAGAAGGATCTCTGCGGGTATACGCAGGGAAGCAGAAGGTGAACTGCGTAGCGACGCAGGCCACAGAAGGGAAAACTGCGTATCTGTTCTGTTGATTGAATTTTTCTGTTGATAAGGTGTTCTGGGTTAGTTCTGTTATTGCTGATCTGATAACTGTAGTGGACTGTAACTTTTATGTACTTGATGATCATTTGATGCTTTATGAAAAGAAGTAGGGGGTTGTAGCTCCCTTCCAGGAGAGACTGGAAAACGAGAGAGAGAGAGAGTTGTAGCTCTCTACAGGTTGCAGCCTGCGTACTGGTAAAGGACTGCACTAGTACAAAACCATTGTAAAAGAAGTTTCTAATTTGAAAGAAGATAGAGACATATTGCAGCAGGTGGTTTTCACCCACATTGGGTTTCCACCTTACATCTTGTGTTCTTTGGTGTGACTATCTGTTTTTCCTTGTTCATGCTCATTATTTTATGGTACTGACATGCAAAAATAATTCAAAGAACAAATAAGGAAGATTTATTAAAAGAATTAGATAATATTGATTCCCCCCCCCCCCTCTCAGTATTATTTTCAACAGTTTTAAACTTCATGGGTGCAGGAGACATATCAAAGTTGAGTTACGATGATGTGTGTGAACTTTGCAAAAGATATTAGAGAGGAAATTCCAAGGTGGGAGGAGGACCAAGAGACATTCCTTCTAAACTTGTTAAACCTGTTGCAAAAACTAGATTGACCAGGTCTGAAATGAGTAACTTATTTGAAAATCTTAAAACTGATATTCTTAGTACTTTGTCTTCACGTTTAGATGTTTTGGTAACTAAGAGTAAACAGGAAAATCACGAGGCACTAGAGAAAGCCATAGCAGTATTCTGCCCCAAATGCAAGAAGAAACATGCGCTGCGAGAATGCCCTGCTGATAGCATTGAAATATGTCAACTTTGTGAAGCTAAGCATTCCACTGATCAATGTCCATCCTTACCTCAACTCAAAGCAGCATACATGGCAGATCAAGGAGCTGTCAATGCACTTTATGTGATGAACCCTCAAAGACCTTGGCAACCATGTCCTCCAGGTATGTCACAATCCAATTTTCAATTTCCTTATGCTCAAAATCAGACGTGGAATATTCCAATGCCTTGGCAAACTTGGCCCCCTCAACAACCACCTCAACAGCCTTGGCAAGGAAATTTTTCTTATCCTATAACACAGAATTTCCCAAACCAAAACTTTTATTCACAGCCCACACATCAACAAGTTGTACAACCACAACAACCACTCCAATTACCTGCCCCACCAAACCAACCTCGCCCTACACAAATTCCTGCCCAGCCAGTGTCTAACCCCAACAATAAAACCGTCCGATCCACTCACAACATCGGACTGGTCAATTATCCCATCTTCCCTACCTATTGTATTACACCCCAGCCACTGCAGGAAGTTTCTGTTCCTGTTCTACAGGGATTTCCTGCGTCTCTGCAGGAAATGTCTGTTCCTGTGTTACAGGAGCAACTTGTACAGTTACAGGAACTACCTGCGCAACTGCAGGAAATTAATCTCAGGTCAGGAAGAATGGTGAATCAGCCTAACAGAATTGAGGAAATTGTAGGGGAAGATACCCTAGATACATCAGAAGAGGAAACTACACCTGAACCAATCCAACTAAAAGAACCCTCCTCATCTCATATAGTCCAACCCCCTTTTCCAGAAAGGCTGGAAACAGAAATTAAAATAAAACAGCCAGAATTTGATCTGGCAGTTGAATTAAGAAATGTATGCATTAAAATTCCATTGCTTCAGGCAATCAAAGACATCCCAATTTATGCCAAAACGGTAAGGGAATTATGCACCAAGAAACCAGGAAGACCCAGAAAGGGTCCTTCAACTATTCAAGTAGGAGGAAAATTGTCAAGCTTAATGTCTGTCGGATTTGCTCCAGAAAGGTATGCAGATCCAGGAATCCCTATAGTGACCACCTTTATTAATAGCTATCTTATCAAAAACACTTTAATTGATTTAGGTGCAGCCATCAACGTTATAACCATGGAGACCTTGTCCCATATAGGATCCTTTGATTTACTACCTACCCCTACCATGTTAGAATTAGCAGATAGGTCTAAGGTAAAACTAAAGGGTGTCTTAGAAGACATTGTCATTTCCTTGGATTCCTGGGAATATCCTGAAGACTTTTACGTTCTTCAACCAAAAACCAGCTTGGGAGGGCATCCATTAATTTTGGGAAGGCCTTGGTTAGCCACGGCCAATGCCTACATAGGGTGTAGGTCTAGAAACATGACTATCACCCATGGGGCTGAGACAAAACATATTAACTTATATCCCCCTGCTAAACCTCTCTCGAAAACAGAAAATACACAATGGGTTGAAGAGGAAGAACATGATTCGAAAGGCGCTTTACCTGTTTTAACAATAGCCCAAGCTATGAGCCTTAAAGAAAATTCAGAAGAAAATTTTCTCTAATCCTGATTTCCTGCAACAGTTAGACAGTCAGCCTAATCATATTTTAGATGTCATTAATGATCTGCAGAATTGTTATGAACATAGTTCAGCTTCAGAATTACATTCAGCCCTCTTATCTGCGTTTCCTGCATATTCAATGACTGAATGGGGGAGTAAGGTGGTAGAAATTTTTCTTGCAAAATCCCTGAACATCAATTCTACCTTAACTCCTGAACAGGAAAAATAGCTAATTCAGACATTAAGAAATTTTGCAGACACATTTGCATGGGAATACACTGATATGAGAGGCATTCACCCTAACACATGCATTCATCACATTTACATAAAAGAAAATTCTAGGCCAGTAAGACAACCGCAAAGAAGAATGAACCCCGCATTAAGAGAAATTGTAAAAGAAGAATTGCAGAAATTGTTGAATGTAGGGTTTATCTATCCTATTTCTGATAGTCAGCAGGTGTCCCCACTAGTTATCATCCCTAAGAAGAATGGAAAATGGCGAGTGTGCATAGATTATAGGGAACTAAACAAAGCTACATTAAAAGACCATTTCCCTTTACCTTTTATAGACCAAGTACTAGACACTTTAGCAGGGAAAAAGTATTTTTCCTTCCTGGATGGGTTCAACGGGTATAATCAAATTAGGATAGCTCCAGAAGACCAAGAGAAGACTACATTCACATGTCCCTAGGGTACCTATGCATATAAAGTTTTACCATTTGGTCTATGTAACGCACTAGCCACATTTCAGAGGGCTGTCCTAGGTATTTTTTTTTATCTTTTGCATGATTGCGTAGAAGTGTATATGGACGATTTTACAGTTATGGGTGATACGTTTGAAGAAGCTTTACAAAATCTTGAGAAAGTTTTGTAGAGATGTAGAGAGACTAACCTCTCATTGAGCAATGAGAAATGCTTTATGATTATGATTGAAGGTATTGTTTTAGGCCATCATGTTTCTACTACAGGAATCAAGGTTGATCTAGCAAAAATAGAGGTTATTGTGAAACTATCCCCACCAACCAATCAAAAATGGGTCCGCAGTTTTCTTGGGCATGCAGGCTACTACAGAAGGTTTGTTGAAAATTTTACAAAAGTAGCCTCTCCATTATTTAAATTGCTAACAAAAGAATCTAAATTTCATTGGAATGATGAGTGTCAAGTCGCATTCGATAAGCTCAAAGAAAAGCTTTCTTCAGCACCTGTCTTGAGAGGCCCAAATTGGAAGTTGCCTTTCCACATTTCCACTGACACCTCTGATTTAGCCATAGGAGTAGTTTTGGGTCAAAAGGGGGATCCTGTAACCCATGATATTTATTTTATCAATAAAAACTTAACTCCTGCAGAACTGAATTACACGGTAACTGAGAAAGAATTTCTTGTTGTAGTTTATGCTATTAATAAATTTAGACACTACATCACCGGTTATAAAGTCTTTGTGCATACAGATCATTCTGCCATTCGTTATCTTATGAACAAACCTGTTACTAATGGTAGGATTACTAGGTGGTTGTTGTTGTTGTAGGAATTTGACATCACGGTCGTGGATAGGCCAGGAAAGGAAAATCAGGTAGCTGATTTCTTGTCTAGGCTCAACCATCCAGGTGAGGATGTTCCTGTTGATGATGACTTTCTAGACGAAAATTTGTTTGCCATATCTATTAAAATGCCTTGGTTTGCAGACATGGCTAATTATCTTGCTACAGGAAAGTTTCCTCCCCACTTTTCACCCAATAATAAGAAAAGGATTATTAGGAAAAGTGCTAATTATTATTGGATTAAAGGAGATCTTTTTGTCACCGAAGCTGATTTGATTATTCACAGGTGTGTCAGAGAAGATGAGATCTACAACAACTTAAGAGATTTCCATGACAAACCATGGGGGGGACATTTTGCAGACAAGCAAACAACTTATAAGATCCTTCTCTCAGGTTACTATTGGCCAAACCTCTTCAAAGATGCAAAGGAGTATGTTTGCAAGTGTGATAGTTGCCAATGGATAGGGAGGCCCATGCAATCAAATGAAGTGCCTTTGCAACCACAAGTCCTTATAGAACCATTTAAGAGGTGGGCTCCTGATTTTGTAGGCCCCATAAATCCCCCATCCAAAGGTAAGAAGTACATTTTGGTTTGCATTGATTATGTGACAAAGTGGGTGGAGGCAAAAGCGCTGCCTAGAGCAATGGAGAAATCAGTAACAAAATTCATTTTTTCTGATATTTTTGTTAGATTTGGGGTACCGCGGGAAATAGTTACTGATCAAGGTGCCTAGTTTGTGTCCAAACTGATGCAGGAAATTGTACAAAAGTATCAGATTATTCACTGGAAGTCCACTCCTTACCATCCACAGGCCAATGGGTAGGTGGAATCAACCAACAAGGTGTTGGAGACAATCCTTACTAAAACAGTTCAGCTACACAAGAAGGATTGGTCTGATAGACTTCTTGAAGCCTTGTGGGCTTACCGGGTTACATGGAAAGGAACTACTGGTTTTTCTCCATATGAATTGGTGTACGGGAAACAGGTTCTGCTGCCCATCGAATTTCAGATTAAAACTTTCAGAATGGCATCAGGATTGGGGATGAATCTTGACGAAGCACAACAGCAGAGAATCCTGCAGCTCAATGAACTAGATGAAATCAGGCATGATGCTTTCTAACAGATAGATCTGACCCAGTAGCAAAGATCTAAATAGCATGATAGGTACATTAAAAAGAAGCAGTTCAAAGAAGGTGATTGGGCATTATTGTATGATTCTAAATTTAAGAATTTTAAAGGGAAATTTAATACACATTGGCTGGGTCCCTATGAAGTTGAGAAGGCTTTTGAAAATGGATCTGTTAGAATTAAGACTATTAATGATGAGAATGTTACCTTCTTGGTGAATGGACATAGACTCAAGTTATATCAGAAACCCAAATCCAAGGAGGAATTTATGAAGGAAATTACAAGGAAGAAAGAGTTAGAAATGGTTAAGGAAGGTATTCTTCCTATCACTACCTCTTCCTAATTTTCTGCTAAGGCAATGAGCTTACTCTTTTCTTTCTCATGCTCAACAAACCATGAGAGGAATGTCTATTGGGTATAGGTTTATTCCTTTTTCCGGGCCCAATGGACTACTTACGGAAAAGGAGCCCCCTTGGAGTTTTCTTTTTCAGTATTTCAGACTCTCTAAAATTGAAATCTGGTGAGCATGGACTGTCCCGGGCTCGTTAAAACCACTGGACAGTAGATCCCTTGGGATCATTGTAATAAATCTATTTTTTTTTCCAAAAATTAATCTATGATTTGCTTGTGTTGGATTGATGCGGGATTTCTTAAGGCCTTCCTTCCAACAATTCTGGCCCATAGACATCAGCAAATTATCTAGGTTCAGGATCAGAGCTTTGTGATGCCTTGAAACTTGTATGCCTCAATGACAGGTTATCTCGCCGGTGGTAATGGGGAATCATCATTGCTTCTTTACCACTGGATCCTACAGGGGGTTCGACATCAACTCATAAATTCACACTTGATAGGATGCATCAGAGTACCTTGGCCCCCACTCTCATCAACGGTGACAGGCCTTGTGTTGGTTAATAGTTTACCTTAACAACTGGTAATCCAACGAGCCCTTTGCACATTCGACATCGACATCTTTATTCATGTGCAGAGGACTGTACATAATGGACGGGAAAGAAAAGGGCTCCTACAAGATTCAGTTTCAGAACTCCTGCAGAATTTCAGAAAATGATCACAGTCACAGTTTCTGCAGATTCAGTATTCCTACAGAACTCAATGGTGATAGCAGATCTTAACAACTGCAGTGCATGTTACAGCCGTTCTGAATTCCTGCAAGACCCGTCTCAGTTCCTGCAGGATCTCCAGTGTCACAGTTCCTGAAGAATATTTATTTTTGCAGAAGTGTCTCAAGATTGCAGTTCAAAACTTTTTTGGTCACGGTTGTTCCAAATTCCTGCAGGACCAATTTCAATACTTGCAGCACCCAGCAGTTGTAGCCTGTGGCTACAGTCATTCTAAATTCCTGTAGCACAGTCATCAAATGAGTTATTTTCATGGAATAATAAAACAGTTAAAACCTTTAATTAATGGTTGAATTACATCATTTTAGAGTATGTCAACCAACACACTACTGGGAAATCATCTCAGGATAGGAGCATCACGAAGTAATCATTAGCATCATTCATGAGATAAAGTTGATAACATCAGAGGGACAGGAAATGTCAACGCGGGTGGTATCATTAAAACAGAGAAAGGGTAAAGTACAACGGTAAAGGAGGCCTCGAGGTAAGGTATGATGGTAGTTTAAATTTGTTTCGTATAACAATTAAAGTTTCGATATTTCTTGTAGCCAAATGTCACCACCTCCTTAGAACTTACCTGCCAGCTCACTCGGCCGTCAATTCCTGCACTTTCTAAACCCGCTTTACAAGTTCGGATCATGATTTCTATCATGATCATGACCTGCTCCCTAAAATCCTCTCCTCGCTGCTAAATCCTTACATAACACTCTGAGTATCCCTACAATCAACGTCCCTGTTAAAAAAAAAAAAAAAAAAAAAAAAAAAAAAAAAAAAAAAAAAAACTTTTACCCTGATTTCTTTTCAACTGTGCTATGGCAAAGAAGAAAGCTTCCAAAAAGAAAATGTCCAGGCTGCGAGCTCCCATCAGATACGAACCACAGGGTTCTGAACTATTGGATTCTCGGCCAAAGAGCAAAAAGAAGTTCGAGAAGGTAGGATGGCTACCATTTTTTTAGAAATTCTGTGGCCATAATGCCAAGGTGACAAAGGCCTTTGCCTTGAATCTTAAAAGAGACCAAGTGTAGGTTGGGGACCTGCATTTCTGATTAACAGAAGAATTGGTATCGAAGGCTTGTGGGCTTCCGCGGGATGGCGAGAGATGGTTCAAGAATCGTCAGTTTGGCAAAGAAAGATGTGCGCCATTCCTGAAGGAAGACCCATTAAACTTGAGTTGGGGCAAAGGCATCTCACCGGATTTACTGAAGTGTAAGTATCGACGACTCGTTTTCTTCTTACAAAAATATGTTACATGTGAAGGCCGCTTCGGCCTGGTATTTTTGTTCCACATGCAGCTCCTCGGACAGTTCCGAGACGACCCCATTAACCTACCTTATTTTCTAAAAATGTCTCTAATTAAGATGTCTATGGCTGCACAAGATAGGGCTTCTAATATTGAAGAGAACCTTTATCACCACGGTTTGGTGAAAATCATTATGTTGGAAGTCCTGTGGAAGCATTCCAAAACCTGGGAGGCCTTCCTCCAGGAAAACGGATTTACAGACCCCGATTTGTTGGAAGCTAACAAAGAAAAATCTGCAGGAAAAGTGAAGAAGGGGTCACAGCCACGGGAACCCGAAGAAGTTCAGAAGGAGAAATCCTCAGGGAGAAAATGACGGGTTTAGGACCTGGAGAAGGAAATTGACGAAAAACCCTTGAAAAGGTCAGCCAGGAAAACCAATGTGTCTGAATTTACCAAAGGAAAGGATCGCGAAAAGAGATCGGCAAAGAAGGCAACTGTGCCCGAGCCGACAGAACAGACTGAAAAAGCTAAGGATAAGGCGACAAACAAAATGTCTGACTTCGAGTTGTCTGAAAAAGAGCATGACCAGAAGAGGTTCGGGAAAAAGGATTTTGTGTCTAAGTCAACAAAGAAAGAAATTGAACCCGAAACCCAAGATCGTGAATATGGGAATGAAGCTCAAGATGACGAGGATATAGCCCAGGACGATGAAGTAGAATTCCAGGAGGATGAGGAAGGCCAAGATGAGGAGATAGAAGAAGACGATGACGATGAGGTCGTTGTGACTTGGGATACTTCCGGTTTTAGCTCCCAGCAAAAAGGACCTGTAACCCCTTCTAAATGCTATACTAGGAGCCAAGTCGCTCAGTCTGCTGCCAAAAGTTCCAAGAAAGTCGAGAGTGGGAAGCTTGAAAAATCCTGTAGCAAGGAGAGAAAGGAAGAATCGACAAAACCTGCTATTAGTGATAAGAAGGAAGTTGTATCTTTTCCTGCCCCTTCTATGCAGGAAAGCTAGAACGTGGTTGCTCTACCACAAGAAGAAGCAAATTTTCCCCAATCATCACAGGGGCATACCCATGAGGAGAGAATTTCACCAAAGAAGCCATCACAAACAATGTTGGAAGAGACTATCGTTGAACTAACTGTGTCAGAAAGGGTTTTGAGGGCAGAAAATGCAACCCTTAGGGAAAGCAACCTCATAATGCAAAAGGAAATCAAACAGTTGTGACAGGAAATTAATGAATATAAGCAGGTTCCAGTAGAGACAAACCACCCACTTGATCAATTGGCTGCAACAGCTGCAACACAAGACAAAATTTGATTTCTTAGAAGTATTGTTTTTGCTTGCATAAGGGACATGCAAGAATCTTGGCCTGGGGGAGATGTTGAGTTCAGAGATTACCATCTTTTTGCTGATAATATCCTACCCTATTTCCCCATTTTGACACCTTTTTGCCATCTTATTATACCTAGCCCTCCATATTTTCTGTTTTTTGGCTAAACAGGGTATCGAGGCTTAAAGGTATGACGAAACATCTTTAAATGTCATTTTTACCTACATTCGAGTCTCCTCCTAACTGTTTGTGCTTTTATCTTTTTTTTCTTTTTGTTCTAACATGACTCAGAATTTCTTGCAGATTTCAATAGCCACAAATCCTGCAGACAGTGTCTACCTCCGAGAATCCTGTAGGAATTCTAAGATCCAACAGATACTCTAATTCCCGCAGAGCCTTCGCTAATTTCGGACTACAGCTACAACCATATAACCAAATAGTCTAAATTCATGCTTGCAGTCATGAATTAGACTAAACAAAGAACATTCTGTTATGATGATGGTTGTATGCCTAAAAATTACTATTTTGTTTTGCTGTAGATTTAATCTTAGGGATTAATCAGTTAGAGGCTGAGATTACATTTGTTATTTCCAGCCTAATATGGTTGCAGGAAATTGTATAAACATAGTCTCATTTGCTTTTGAAAAGGGGAGACAGGATCAAATGCTATCAGGAGATGAAGTGTGACTGTCCCAGCACTCAGTCTCTTTATGTATCGACTTTTATTTTATAAGAAAGTATATCGTTGATGTTCAACATTCTGTTGTAAGCAACTCTTTCATGTTTGAAGGGGTTGTGAGTGAAGGAGGGCCCCCTTCACTCACAACTTCGGTGTATATTAAATGTATGTATAATTTCTGTCCTGTTTATTAATGTGTTTACTTTTCTTTGCAATAACAGTGTGTGAATGATACGATTTCCTTTTCGTTTATGTAACAAACCATTTCTTATAATATAGTTATAATGATTTTCGATTTCAATGTGCAGTAGATTTCCTGCAACAACTAATGTAACCTTTTTGTATTCTCTGCAGCCATTACTCTGTGTTGGATTGTGATAGTGTAGATTGAAGATTTCTTTTGTTGGCCAACACTGTTATGATTTCACGATTACTGTATGATTATTTTTATTTATCTCTTTCTTGCATGATTGTCAGCAAAATAAGTTGTCAAGGGTTGTTATATACCCTTCATGACTATTGTTGTAACCACACTTTTGCAAGAACATAGGCATGCATGATTAGTTGTTGAGTGATCCTTCACCTTCTTTCTGATCAATAATCAGCAAGTCAACAATGCTATAAAGAGGAGTGTTATATACTGCTCAATGGCTTTGCTGCAACATTGTTGATTCAGAAAGGGACATTAGTTGTTTTCCTGTAACGATACCGCACTCAAGGTAGTCAGCCTACATATACTTTGCATGGCACCTCACCAGTTTACCTCCCTGGGTTGAAAATTCACATTGACAAATTATACAAGTATAATTTGACTCAACACATACATACATGACCAAACACCTTCACCCAAGGAGAGCACAACCTGGCTCTGATACCAATCTGTAACACACCCTCCTCCCAGGTCCACCCAAGCAACCAACCAGTCAGGGTAAACATGCGATGAGAGAGGTCACTATAAGGGATTCAATCTCTTTGGTGACCTTAAGGAAATTGAATCAATGAAACATATCAAACAAACCCATCCACATCAACTTCAACACCCTTATGAGACATGTCAGCCAATCAAACATCCTGTCCTTGAGTCCCATTGATGATTTAAGCCTTTTAACCCCTGGTCGCTCTCATGTTATAGGCAAGACAACGTCCAGAAGCCAAAGTCACTCTCACAGGCCTATGTGCCAGCGTCCTTGGACTCTTTTCAGCATACCTATGCTAGCGTCCCCAAGATTTGAGCCACTTTTCTAGCCCAGAATCCCAGCCTTTGCCCAAAACTTGTTACAACCTCCAGAATCCATCAAAGACATGATGACAAGATAAACAAATCAAAAATCAACCTCAGGACTAGGCCTGAGCATCCCCAACCAGGACTGACATTCTATCAAACACTTGGCATCAATGCAACCTACAGATCTAGGATACAAGACAAAGCATAAATCACTGAAAGAACTTATGAAACATAACCAGAAGGATCACCACCTTCTCTATTGAACTGCTATATCATCAATTAGGTCTTTCATCCATCCATTTAACAATTACAAGTAAATACATGAAATAACCATGACATGAACCAATCATTTAACCATGCTTATAACCAACATAAAACCATATAAATATCAGAGATATGACAACCATTAAATCCACATATAAACTAGTGCAAATTAAGAGAACTTAGCTTTTATTAATCATAGGTAGATCTGACCAGGTTCGAGACTTCCACGTACCACCCGACCATAGACATGGCTGAACCAAATCTCTGTTTCGGACAATCACCCCCATGCCATATTCCAAGCATGGATGTGGGATCTCATAAAACAACCAATCCATGAACAACCAAGGGAATCCAGAGGTTAAACCACCTCCACGCTCATTAAACCGTTATCACACCAAAAATGGTGCTTCGATCACAATCGAACCGAACTTAGAATGCCATCCAGAATCCATCACTATCCTTGAAGAATTTTCCATCTCCTTGTCTCTCAGGCTTTACCACAATCCAATCTCGGATCACTAGGCCCTAAACCAAGACCAATCTCTTAGGCTTTACCGCAATCCAAACCCGGATCACTAGGCCCTATACCGAAACTTCTCTCTCAGACTTTACTGTGTATCTCGCCAAAACTAGTCAAGGGATTCCTAGGCCTTTGGGAATGAAACTTTTGACCACCTCTGCCCCACATTCCGAAATCTATCTGAGAAACCAAAGCTCAAACTAAACATCCCAACATACCATGGCATTCGGAAAAAGGCAAGGCTAGGCTGAAAACCATTGTCATAACTTGACAAAACCATGCCACCAACGGTAAGAGAATCATACACCAACAGGCAAAGCCATGCATGTCCAAACCATCTAGGAAATCACACATGCAAAAGGTTACCTGCAAGTATTCCTGCTGAAGCTGCTTGATCCTTCTTTCCTTTCCTAGATCCTTGCTTTCCTTCCTTTCCCTTTACTTTCTTTTCCTTTTCTTGCTCCAAAGCTAGAGTACTCCAAGAAAACTCCAAGTGACCAAAAGTGAGAGAGAGAGAGAGAGAGAATAACGAGAGAGCTCCAAACTTGAATTGACGAAAGGTTACCAACTGATCCTCATAAGCCTTTTTATTAATGAGGCTTATATTTTCTTCATTTTCCATTATTTTCCTTCAATTTCCTCCTCACATGCAACCTGTGACCTTTCACCTTACTTTTCTCCTAATTTCCTTTATTTTCATAAATAAATGTGCCAAAAATGCCTTTTTTCCTTTTAATGCCTTTGGCTTAGCCTTTGCCAATTTTCCTTAGACAATACACACATCCAGTGATGCCCACTAGGATATCTTTCCCCAACATTCAACTTGGAACAAGTGTCCCTTAATCGTGGTCTCATTTTTCCTTTATTAACTTTTATTACATGGAATTTTCACCAGGGCTATCACATAAGGAACTGAGGACAAAGGATGATCATCAAGCAAGAAGACGAAGGAACACTAGAATATGATCAGGACCACATGAAGACTCCACCTGATTTACAACCTTTTGGAGGATAGATATGAGAAACAAATCACATCCCTTGTGAAGTTGAAGTAAGAAGGGCACATTATCATTGCCACCTCATTATGTCTTCAATGTCATGTATTGTCGCAAACATTGAAACTCATTTCATGCATTTTCTTTAAGTGTTTTGGTCCTGTTTGCAACATAGGAAAGTGTCGTCTTTTCACATACTAGTTGTTGCACAACGTGTAAAATCCTATTCTAATGGTTTCAAGGGTCTACCTTTGTGTATATGAGTTGTCCTAACCATGTAAACTCATTCACAAAGTTTTGAGCACTGTCGCACAAGTGTCGTCGCAAAGTGTATCTTAAGTGTTGCACTTGTCGTAATTGGTCATAAAGTGGTCACACAGAGGGAAATATGTTGTTCATGTGTCATGGGTGATCTATGTTGTTGCGTCGTCAAGTATTGTAAGTGTGAGATCTCAATTAAATTCTTATCATTATACATATCAGTCTCACCGGTCTCACGCTCAACCATTTCCTAAGAGGCTTCTCAACCAAGCAACTTGGCTCCACCCGACCTGCTTGGACCATGCGCTGCGTAGTTCCAGACCTCAAGGTGTGACCTTCCCCCTTGGCACTACACAATGCACAATTCCTGCCTCCCAAGACTACTTCACTGCGCATTTTTTGTGCCCAAGGCCCAATCTTGACCTCCAAGATTGCGCAATCATTCCTCCCAGCCTGGTCTTAACATCACAGTGCGCAATCACAAGCCTCAAGCTCTTTCCCTGAGCCTCTAAACCACGTACTTTCACAGTAGCTCAGTCTCCCTTGACTCCTAAAACTACGCAATATGTCCTCCCAGTGTCTATCCCCTCAGCCTGCCTCACTGTCACCTAGGACTGCGCATTTCCCCCCCAGTCTGGCATGAATTGCGCACTACGTAGTCTCAATGATCAAGCCTCACCCCTGGCTTCTTGAACTGTGAAATTGCACAGTCACTGGGCCCTCTCTCCCGACCTATAACCCGGTCCCGACTCAGTTAATGAATTTAAATGCATTATATTAGGCTAGGGGGTTTTCAGATTGATGTCATTTCGTCATGAGTGAATTGTAGATGCAGGTACCCTCTAACACCATGACAAGATGATGAAGAAGGAGATGCAAAAGGGAAGCATGTTGAAAGACATCTTTGCAGCTGAACATGCTAGCTGATCAATCGAGGCAAAGAAAAGGGACACCAATTTCTGACCACAACCTAAGACTTGAGATCATTGAAGACTCCTTATCACCAAGCCATTAGGAGGTGGAAGACAAAATCATTCTCAAGCATATATTAGAGACACAACAGTAGTAGTGGCGTGACATTGCCACATCATCAAGCAGTCCATGTCAACAGTGTCATGCCATGTCATGTCATGAGATGTCATAGGCCACATCATCATTGTGAATCATGTATATTCAAAATGTTTTGCAAAGTAGAAGTCTAAGGGACACACATGGAATATGAAGAGTCATGTAAGTTGAAAGGTCATAGGAAGTCAAACAGTCATGAGGGTAGTCAAAGAGTCACAAGGAGGGTGAAACATCACCCCTTGGTTATATATACACCCTCATTGTATGAGCAAAGGACTTTTCACCTTGGCTCCTCCCACAAGGCACTAGAGAGATAGATCAGTTCTTTTGAGGAGCAAGGAGTGGCTCCAACACTCCACTATTGGAGCTAGTAATGTTCATTGTATACACATGTCTTGGAACTTTTACTTAATAACAGAAGCCTTCAAGGCCAACACGTTCTTCATGCATGGATTATGGATATTTGTGAGACTATTATGTGAATGTTTATAATTCATGTTTGCTTTCATCCATGTTAAAGTAGCTGAACTATTTTCGTTATTTTGGTATTTATCATATGGAGAATGTGCTGTAATTGCTATTATTGCTGTCACATCCTCATGGACTATTCCGTTGGATATTAGACAAATCTTCCTTGTCATATTGGTTTCAATGATCGTCGCATCTTTGTGGACTATTCCGCTTGATGTTGCACAGACCCTTCTTGTTCATGTGTGTCTCTACTAGGGTGGTACTACTACCTCTCTCTTAGAGGATCACTTCTCCTCCCCTCCGCAGTGAAAGAACTTTGACACACATATGATCGAACACTCACCAGACACACCCCTTTGCTTTTCGAAGGCGCATGTGCACTCCTCTCTCTTGCTAACAGTTAGAGCCAAGGCATATCTATAAGAATACATGGAAACCAGGCCGATGTTCAGGATGAGGCTCCTAATCCAAACGATGTGAGGTCTAATTGGGACTTCACATTGGGGAGATCCCTTGGTTGACGGATTTCCAACACCGTTAACAGAACTGCACAATGCACAATATCTTCTTTCGATCACATGCCAACTCTCTCTCATAGAAATTTACAAAAATAGAAAGGAAAAATTCTTTCCCAAGCTAAGGAGGTCGAGTTCAATCATTTCCCCAAAGATAGAATCAGTTACATTAATATTTGGAACTACTTGCTAGGAAATAGGGATCAAATTTAGGGAAAGTATGGGTAAAAAATTAGATCATATATCTTGAATCATGACATATGTTACAAAAATGAAGGAGGTTTTTGTATATGAGCTTGTGCTTGAGAGAAACCTCTCTCATTTTTCGAAAATTCTTCTCCAACTCCTCAGAATACGTGCCCAAAGATCATGACTAAAACATGAAATGATGAAATCTAAAAAATAGGCTATAAAGATTCATTCAAATCTTCCAATCTATGATATCTGTGAAGAAACTTAAGGAGGTTTTTATTATTTAGCTCATGTTTGACAAAAATGTCTTTTTGTTTTTCAATATTCTTCTCCATTTGGTTAGAAACTAATCTTGAAGTTAACTGCTGAAACAATAAAAAACACGGTAACACATTCTTCAGAAAAAACGCAGCAGAAACGCAACAAATTTTCTTTTCATACTATATAATCAATGCTTGAACGCTGATATCTTCTGAGCATACTAACGAACTTGAATTAATCTACACATCATCCTTCAACATACCAAAACAATAATCTGTGACTAAGCTTGCACGTATTGAAAGGAAAATATAAAACCTATGGATGTGAATCTGCAAGACACTTGTCAAAACCATATAAACTGATTTCAAGAGGTCTGGAGTCGGGTTGAAAGGTTAAATTTATGACTGTGTAGAAGTGCAACAAATTTGCTGCGTTACTTCCTCCTTCAGAAAAAGCGCAACAAAAACACAACGAATTCACCATTCTCATACTTTGGGCCATCTCCTGGATTTCTGAATGTGTGAGATAGGTGGAAGACAACCTCTAACACATCATGTACTTAATAGAAGACATCTGTTCAAACTGTAAACCTCCATTCTTGAAAATCATCACCTACAGAAAAAACGCAGTGACTGAGCGGAACGAAACTTCACTTGCATGTGTTTGAGCAAGTGTTGAAGTCTGTGACCAAGCAAAATGGTTGATGGATGATGTTGACAACCTCAAATATCTTCTTTGAACCTCCAAAACTCTGATCTCACACTCTTCACAAAAACTAAGAACTTGATCTCTATAAGATCATAGCAACACTTTTACAAATTGACCAAAATAATGAAAAACTAACCTCATTTTAATTACTATAGCATAGGACTCTAACACATTCATAAACCAATATTATCTTTTAATATTATATTAATTTATATTTTATTACACATAATTTTGAATAACTATATCTTTTAATCTTTATAATTATTTACATATTATACATTTCATTCTTTGACACAAATGTATTTATTGTGAAGTTATGTTAAAATTAAATACTATATAAAAATATGGTTGATGTAATTATAAAAATAATTTTAAATATTTAGATGTATTATTAATTATATAAAAATGGTTGATATAATTATAAAAATAATTTTAAATATTTAGATGTATGATGTAATTATAAAAAAATTAAATATTTCTTTATATTTTTGAATAATATTTTAAATTTTAAAATAATTTGAATTTCAGAAAATAAAATAAAATAAATTTTATTTATAAAATAAAATTACATTTATTGATTTTAAATATGCACAAATCTCAAAAGTCTGAATTCTGAAGTTAAAAACACATTACCACTTAAACTACACAGGTCTGAATTCAGAAGTTAAAAACACATTACCACTTAAACTACATTTGAGTGGAGCAAGAAGATAGATGACAATGGAACTTGATTGGTTACGGATGTTTTACAAGAAGCTTTTACACGTGGTAGCTTACTTTTGCAAGGACTCCAGCCAATTGGTCTACTCTCAGGCGCACGAAGATAGCTTATCCACAACTGGATGCCCTCTTCACTGTCAGGATATCTATACCTCATCTCTACGTGGCCACATCAGATTTTGAATCATCTCCAGCCCTTAGAAGCATATCCCATTGAAGTAGTACTTTCTTTCACTCGGGGTACCCGTTCCTTCTACTCTTCCTGCTATCAGTTGTGAAAGGGCACTCTCGTATCTTACCTTCCTTATCACTGATGGCAGCGACCATCTGCTGCAACTACTATTCTATAGGCCCATCTGCTTCTGCATCCTCGTCCACATGTGCTCCCATTGCTCGAAGCTTTCATGTACTGCCCAATGACTCGAACAAGAGATTACCCAAATGGAAATGCAGGTTATTGGATTTGGTCAGCAGACGAGGTCCAGGCAAATGTACTTCCACTTATGGGGCTCATGGCATCTCTATTAGGTGCTCCAGAGCTTCAGCAGAAGAACCCAAGGTACTGACTGTTATTTATATGTATAATTTATTACTTTTTAGTCTACAGCAGTGGATGCAATATGGGCAGGACCGAGAGACACAGCAACTGACTTTTCCTTTTTGTTTTTTGGGTTTTCTGAGAGCAGAGCAAAGGATTTTCTTTGAGAGAGTGTAGCTTCTGTATTGCATTGGCAGCAACAATTGTGACAATGCAGCCCTCTGTTGAAGCTGCTTCTGCATTTCAACCTGTACCTGTATTACCTGATCTCTCTGTATTGATCTCAGGCCCTCCAATCAAAGATCCCAAAGCATTGCTGAGGTATGCTCTTCCTATTGACAATAAACCCATCAGAGAGGTCCAGAAGTCCCTTGAAGACATCACAGAGAATCTTAAGGTTCCGGGAGAGAGGGCACTGGAGCCTGTGGCGAGGGTACGTAAATACTTACTACAAAAGGAAATAGAGAACACTTCTTTTTGTTCTTCTTTTTAAAAATATTTTCGCTTTTCCTCTCTTTAACATCCACTCGGGTCATATTAGAGCAGTTTTTTAACAATGTAGATCCAGGATCTAGGATCTCTGTTATTAGGTTTCGTATTTCGATGGTGTGCTCTATTACGAAAGCATAGTAGGGCCCTCTTTTTAAAATTAAGTAATTAGGCTCTGCATGCCCACATGGTCAAACCTGACAGCTATCCATGGGGAGACACAGAGAGAGTGGAGTTTGGTCTCTTTGTGAACTCAGGGATCTCTGGCTTATTTCGTTTCCTTTCATTTTTCTATCCTTGAGCTCAGTGTCCTTTCTCTTTACCATATAATGTTTAGGAGTTTTATCTTGCTGGATTTTTTTTAGTGCCTTGTTAAGCTTGAGCTTACTACAAGTTTCCCTTTTTTCTCCTTGATAAGCAGAACATAAGGCAAGCTTCTCGCATCCTCAGCCAGAATAAGCAAGCCATCCTTGCAGGTGTTGCTGAATCAAAGAAAGAGCATGGCCAGGAATTGATGGACAAGCTCACTGTTGGACTAGAAGACTTTCAGAAGATTGTGGAAGAAAGGGAGAGAGATGCAATTGCACCAAAACAACAACAGCTGCTTGAATTTGTAGGAGGGTAATGTCCAAAACAATTCTTGAGATATTAATTTTTAAGAAAAGCACAAAACGCGAGTTCTGTCATATTAAGTGCATATTTTCTTGCTATGCATTTGCATGTTTTACCTTTCGGGAAAGTTCCACAGAAGAAGAAATCATAATGTGCGTTGAACCTTAGGTCCAGTTTGAACTATCGTTGTGGAGATGCTCCTCTAATAGAAGACTGTAGGTAACGTTCAGTGATTTTAATTTCAATAGAACCAATATAATGAAATGTTACGAAATTTTAAGTGATTTTATTTTCAATAGAACCAACTCGGTGAAATGATAAGAAATTTTCTTGATCAGAAATTTCAAATTTGCAATTATTAGGATAAGTGTTGTCTCCTGAGCGGTGCCCTACATACCATCGAGGATAATGGCAATCACTTGGCACTCCTATGAGCTAGAGTGGTCATCCTTTCTATCATTATCACTTTCTTTCTCGTGCATTGTAGAGAGAATGAAGTATAGAAGTTTGGCAATGATCTTTGCTTGCCATTATCATGCATACAACATGTGGCTATTATTTGGAGCAACTCTTATGTAGTCTGGCTTTCTAACCCCCAGCTCTTACAGCTTTCTATGGATCTGTTATCTCCTCTATTGCTTTCTATAGATTTATTCTCTTTTATCACACAAATGGTTGAGGGAACCACACCTCTTCAACCTTTTACTCGTTTTTGTACAATATCAGAGAATTAGTGAGTAATTATCACTTACCTCGCATAGTACCTTTCTTGGGACAACCTCAACCAATTAGTTTGTTGTTCTGATGTTAAAACCAACTCAACCCAACTTATATTTTGATATCAAGAAGAGTTATTCTGTCACCACTGACTAGTTGTGGTGAGGACATTTGGGCAGTGAAAGGCAACTATCTGCCGCAACCCTAATGGTCAAGTGATTCGTATTTATGATTTATCCATTGTTATATTAACACATGGGATTGCATGTTATGACCTTTATACCCTTCATGTGATACACACAGGTCACTATGACCTTGGGTTTTGCTAAGAACAAAAGATGATTAACACTCCACAAGTTGAAGTCAAATTGAATTCCTGATTACAAAACAAAAACATGAAGACATTTTTTTATAGCATGCTTTAATTGTAGCTTAAAAATGTTTAAAAATTATGGCTATATCAAATAGATCATAAGATTCCAGCCATTTGAACATGGGTATGTTTTAAGATTGCAAACTTCAAAGTTCTGGTGATAATCTGCATGAATCCCTATATCATTAAAATGAAATTCTTCCGGAGATTATGTTTTCATGTTGTGAACTTGAATATGGTGGGAATCATTTGCTTAACTCGTTATTTCTTTGAACAGAAACAGTTCTATATTTGTATTAAAATAATGCTGCAGCCTAACTGTCTAGCAAGATAATACAAAGCATTAGGAGGTCCAGAATCAAAATTGAAGAACAGTTTCTATCAGCACTACTTTCTGTTCTAACCACTTGATGCAAGGTTCCAGTTCTACCACTATCTATCTGGCAAGTATATAGCTGTATAAACTGTCTTAGCAAAAGAACAACTTTCCAAAACATTGCATAATTCAAAAACTAGTGATGTTCAGGCTCACTGTCGGCTTTTAAATTGTTACCGGACTTGGTTGACTGAACAACAGAGGATTGTTTCATTGCTTGAGCTGATGGCTGCTGCACAATAGCATACTCCTTATCCATTAGAATGTCCATTTCAAATGAACCAACACAGAGGGAATGATGTACCCATGACTGATTCCCCTCATTAACATATTTTTTCTCCAGCTCTATCTTCTCAATCCTGGCCTGCAACATGTCTATTTTATCTGCTATCTCATCAATCTTCAGAGTGTTGTTTTCTGAACTGATTCCAATCTGCCTCTGCTGGTTTCAACTGAGTCTATCTGAAATTTGATACCATTTATTTGCCTTTGCATTTCCTTGGCTTCCAATGCATTCCTTCTCTCCCAGTCGTTCCTTCAACCTTCCTACTGCTGGTATACCGAGAAAAGAAATCCTGAGCCTCTTTGATATGCCTCTCGCACCTCCAGATGCCTCTATGCAGCTCCAAGTTTTCACAGAGAGTGCGATGTTCTGAATGACAATGGGGGTTTGCCGTTTTCTCCTGATGAATTTGTTCACTACAAATAGTTGGGTCTAATACTATCACACCAGGGTGACACTGCTTCCATTCATATGGCTTGGGCTTCCAAAGAGTAGTCCCTACTACCTGTACAATGAAATGAGACCAGCCAATCCCAGTGGCTGGAAAACGTTGGCTCAGGGCAAGGTGAGCAGGAAACAATGGAACCACAGACAATCTCTAAGCACGTTGAATTTTAGTACCACATGGGATCTACCATCCCATCCTGGCACGGGATATTACCTCCGTTTCCATTGAATTAAATGACATGAGAGGGGTTGATGTTAGTAGTGCACAGGCCTAAGTGTCTAGGTGTGTGGAAGTCACCTAATTGACCCTTAAACCTTATCATTTTTTTTCTCTATGTGGTTCACGGTCCTCGAAGATCGGTGACCGCTACTTCCACAGAATATTTGTACCAGGGAGATTTACCCGAAAGGATCACTTCTTGCCGGTTCAACCATGGAGCTTGACCCTGAGAGTGTTGAGAGAATTGAACTTGTGACCTCTCAATAGCAAAGGTGCTTTAATGACGGGGATTCGACCAACTGAGCTAACCCTTGGGTCTGACCTTAAACGTTATCAATTACATTAATTATTAAAGTAATTGACTTTTATATGATAAAGTGAGTTAATCTAATGAAATGCAAAGGTTATTTGCATGAATGAATTAGATGAATCTCAATCATTGATATCAAGTGATGTTGAGCTCTAATCTCAACCGTCAATCATTTTGGATATTAGGGTTGTGGATTTGGTCAATAACTCGAACTTATGAAAATAAGACTAGGCTAAGGGAGAAGACACATCTTGACCACAAGACATAGTGAGATAGTGAGATCTTAGTGATTGGATGGAGAAGGACTTTCATCCAAAATTGCAGGGTTTGAGGAAGAGTGCAAGGGGCAACAAGGGAAGGATCCAGATTAGCTAGCAGATCGAAGGACAGATCAAGGGTTTGATCTGCTGGAACATTTCCAGGTTCTTGTTGTATTGGTACATTTCCTCAGAGGGCCATTATCCCATTAAGGGAGCCCTTGTATGCTAGCTATAAACTTGAAACAACAGGATTTTTAAAGGGCAGAAATTAGGCGTGCATGTGTAGGAGATTGATGTTTTAATTTGTTTCTGCTGTTATATTTTCTTTAAGTGTTAAAATCTCATCTGTGTTTTTTATTCAGTAGATCTGAGTTGCTAGGAAGTAATTAACTAGGTTTGTTGAGATTAATGTTAAAATTGGCAACTAAGGACAAACTCCATGCGGGTCATCTTATTAATAGCAGCTGATATTTTTCTTGGATCCCTCTCATCGAGAGGTGTAGGATTGATCTAAAGATCATCCGATTCCGATAAATATTCACGGAGATATGAATTTATTTGTGTTGTGGGCAATTCGTCAAGGTTGGCCAGCAACCAAATATACCCCACTTGTGCTCAACGTTTTAGTATAAATAAAGGAGGACTTCAAGTCATTTGATATCATCTCTTGTGATCTCACTCTCCACTTGTTTGGGTTTTTAGTGGAAGAGGAGGTCTAGAGGAGATGCTTTCTACGCAGCCCTAAAGAAGGGTCATCTAGGAGAGCCCTAGCCGCAGAATTGTGGGAGGCTGCAAATCTAAGAGGCCCTAATATGCAGCTAGAAGAGCCCTAATCCGCAGCGAAAGAGAGCTCTAATCCGCAGCTAATGGGAGCCCTAATCCGCAGCAAAGGGAAGGCCCTAACCAGCAACTAGAGGAGGCCCTACACTGCCCTCCCCAAGGGGGATATGGATATACCCTAGCCGCAGCAACCTAGAGTTTGGACAGCGTGGGAAAACAGGGATCCGAAGTCTGCTACAGGAGGCCGAGTGGTTGAGGTAAGTGCGGATAGTCTTAGGGCTGGAACTGTGATATAATCAGGATCCGAGTTTGCTGTGAAGAGGGCCGAGAAGGCTGACTGTTAGGCCGAGTTCCTAAGGGTCAAACATGTTGCTGTTTGGAAGTTATTTTGGCACATTTTCGGAGGTCTGTTGCTACAACAATCTGTTGTGCTAGGCCGCAAGCCATAGCACACAACTAGAGGCTGTGTGAGCGCTGTCAAGGGTGGACAGCACCCTAAGCAAGCAGCGTGGGTGAGGAGGACACCTATGAGGGTATGCCGCAGCCCTTGAAGGGTTAGTTTGTTGACTGTGGGATGAAACTAGGGCTGCTGCAAGTGCCCTAACCAGGTGTGCAGAGAACAGCTGTGCAAACAAATGACAGCATGGCCTAATTGGACTATTTGGGCATGTTGGTGTAGCTGGACATATTATGGGACAACAGCTAGTACAACATAGTGCTATCAGCATACAGTGATGGGTAGCAATGCAACATAATGTAAAAAGGGTGCAGCATGACATGATGCATAGTACAACACTATGTATGATGCAGCTACATGATTGGATGCAGTGATGATGAGTGCAACATAGAGTGTAGATCCGTGATGAGAGCAGCCTAGTGATTGGAGAAGCACAGTGACAGGAGCAACAACATGAAGTGCATAGCATGGTCATTAGGTCCAGCACTGTGATGATGAGTGCAGCATGGTGCAACACAGTGAGGTGTAGCACATGGACGAGATGCAACACAATGATAGGTGAAGGAGTCACCTTGGAGAATCAGTTGAAGCAACATGTCTTCAACTGATCTCATGTAGAGATGATCTATTCTCTTATCTAGAAAGTAAAAGTGTTGACTTCTGTTGTAAATGTACTCTCTCTCTCTCTCTCTCTACCTGCTGAACTATTGAAGAACATAGAAGAAGAATTGATCAACGGTTCCCCACATTGGGGTTTGTCCCTGGCCAGCGCCACATCTTGTGTCCTCTTGTCTTGGCTTGTCTTCTACTATTTACGTTTATGTTCTATCTGTAGTTTACTTTAATGTTGATGTGATTGCTAATCTGGAAAAGATATTGAGCTAACTATGAAAATTGAAATAAATTGCTCTAAGCATAGAACATACCTAAACTTAAAAGTTTGAAATTAACATGGTATCAAATCTTAGCTTTAGAAAACCAATCTCTGAAATACAACACACAACTAGAATCTGTATAGGGCCGAGTGTGTGGAGGTCGAAAGTGCAGTTCGTACATGCAGTGAGAAATCGGTTGTATCATATGACAACAAAGAAATGATCGAAACATAGATCCATGAGGAGATCTTAGCAGATCTATAAACCAACAACTTTTTATTCTTGTGGGTGCTAGAAGGACCTAACACAAGGCAAAAATTATTAGATCTAAATAGCAGCTACCAGTCTCAGGTTTGAGGACCGGTTAGATGGAGCATCTAACTTCCTGCCTTGGAAGGCAAGTGATACCTTGCTGCTGAAAGAAAATGACCTTTGGGAGATTGTTGACAAGGAAATTCAATTGCCAACAAATCAAATGTAGTTGGTAGCCCACAAAAAGAAGGACATTAAAACTTAGCGGGCCAACATGGTTGCCATAAAGGATCATTTGATTCCTCACTTGGTAGAAAAGAAGACAAGCAGGGAGATGTTCAAGGCTTTAGTGAACATGCTCAAGTGACAATGTAAATAGGAAGATGATCTTGAGAAACAAGCTTAGATCCATTCAAATGTCCAAGTTTTGATAACGTTGCCAATTACTTCATGAGGATCACCCAAACACGGGATCAATTTGTAGCCATTAGGGAAAATGTGGGGGACATAGAGTTCATATATGTGGCACTAAATGATTTTTCCCAAGTCATTGGAACCATTTATCAAGGGAATCTGCAGTCGAGAGAAGCTTCCCAATTGGGAGAGGCTTTGGGATGACTGCATCCAGGAAGAGACTTGGGAGGAGTCTAAAGCCAGTAGGCAGGGAGATGTAGATGAGAACCTGGGCCTGGTTTGTATAGCCAAGAAGGGAAAGTGGAAGGGTTTCAAACTTTCAAGGGTAATAGTTAGGGGGCAACCTCTCAGCTAGGGAAGAAGGACTTGAGCAAGCTCAAGTGATTCATTTGCCACAAGAATGGGAAATATGTATCACAGTGTTCAGAGAAGAAGAAGGGGAAGGGGAGGTCGCAACAGACAACGACGTTAGTAGAGGTTAAGCTTGATGGTTTGCAGTGAAGTTCGAAAAGGACTTCTTATTTGCCTCCTGTCTATCTACCAACACCATCATGAGGAATTCTTGGTACTTGGATAGTGGTGCATCATGCCATATGATAGAGGCACGCGAGCTATTTAGTATTCTAATGGATAAAGACTTAGATAATGACGTCGGGTATGCAATGGAGGGTGTTGGAACCATTAAGTTCTAGCTAGAGTTAGGAGCGACGTTGGAAGCCAAGGATGTGCTTTTTGTACTAGGACTGAAGAAGAACTTGTTCTCAGTATCAATGATCGAGGATAGAGGATACAGGGTCATGTTCAGGAATGGGCATATGCTTATTTGTCCAAAGGAGTCTAGCCCAAACATAGCATTGGTTATTAGGGTTAGAGAGAGCAACTTATACAGGTTGATGGGAAAATTTGTTTAGGCATTGGTACATGATCTGTAAGCTGTCTTGGATATTCCATTGGATAGTTCATCACAACAAATCTGATGAAATTATACTTAAAATATAAAATTTACATTATGAGGGTTGATTTCTCCTTAGATTTTTGGATATGTTAATTATTGTGTTATGCTTATGCACACAATAGAAAAAATATGCAAAAAATAGAGAACAATGAAATAAAACTCACAAATCAAAATTAATACAAGATATAATCTAAGAAACTCTTTTAGGAGAAAACCTAGCTGTATGGTGATCTTGCTTTGCTCTCTTTCTCTAAATGGAAGTGGATGCAAGTACAAAGGAGTGAGACTTGTGGCCCGTGGGTTGCTATAGTATACTAACCCTCTTTGTTTGCACCCTCTCTATCCACTCATCTACTACTCATTTCTGGAACAAAATGCACTCGAATAGAATGGAGCCCCTTTTCCTCCTAGTAGCTCGGTTATAACATATCTTAATAAGTTACTAGTGGGTAACTTTGACTCTTTGAACTCTTAACTAGAGTTACAATATTGACTCTTCTAGAGTCTTCTTCATCATGATAATGTGGCTAGCCCCTTTTCCATGAATAATGGGGGGTGGTGCGACATCTTCTCGAATCATGGTGGTCAAAACAGGAAGGTCAACTTTAAGGTGGCATAAATTTTGCATACGGACTTCGATTGAGGTGATTCTTGCGTTGTTGGAAAGGAATCTGCGTGTAGAATAACGTTAGGGGATGGAATGCATAAGTGACAAAGTTTTACCCCTAAAAAATGTTGTTTGATGCCTCAAACTACTTTTGGAAGGTTTCAAACCCTAATTTGCCAAACTAGGACCAACAAGTAATAATGGTCTTATGAGGTGATTCCTCCACCTTTTCCACTCTAAAAGCATCAAGATGGATGATAAATAATATAATGATCCAATTCGGATTAGTACATGACAATGACAACTTGTGTGAGCTATGACACAGGAGGTTGGGACACCTACACTACATGGCATTATAAATCCCGAGGGAGATTGCCATTGGTCTCCCAAATTTCAATATTAAGCAATAGGGCATGTGTAGAGGGTGTGCACTTTACAAGAGTGCCAAAGCTCCTTTTTCGAGCGACGAGAGTATGTCCAAGGGGATCTTGGATCTCATTCACTTAGATGAATGTTGATCGATGTAATGGTGTCAATGCAAGGAGCACAATATTATGTCACATTTATTGATGACCAGTCTAGGAAAACTTGGATCTTCTTCATGAAGACCAAGGATGAGGTTTTCAGTTGATTCAAGGAGTTCAAGGCCTAGGTGGAGAACCACATTGGAAAGAAGATGAGATCTTAAGGTTAAATAATGGGGGAGAGTACACCTTCAATGACTTAAATGATTTCGGCAAGGAGGAAAGGATCAAGAGGGAAATGATAGTCTCGTACAATCCTCAGCATAATGGGGTTGTAGAGAGAAAAAATCAGTCCACATCAGTTCTACTAAGGCTATGCTACATGCCCAGGAGTTGCCTATGTTTCTTTGGGCGGAGGCATGCAACATTGCAGTTTATGTGCAGAACAAGAGCCCTCACAGGATATTGGGGGACAAGACTCTTGAGGAGGTATTCACAGGGGTGAAGCTAGAGATAGGACACTTCAGGATCTTTGGTTTTCCAGTGTACCTCCATGTTTATGTGGACAAAAGGACGAAGCTAGAGCCTTGAGGACATAAGGGCATATTTGTTGGGTATAGCGAGACCTCAAAAGCTTATTGGATCTTCATACCGGCATAGATGCAGATAGTTGTGAGCAGAGACGTTAAGTTCAAGAAGAATTTGGGCTCTAGGAAGTCTAATGAGTTGCCTCTAGTAGTGACAGAGGGACAAGGAGTTGGAGGCTTTGAAGGTAGAGCAACATATAGAGGCTTCCTATTCAGGCAATCAACCTTCAAGTGGGGAGGGGTCAGTAGCTCCTCCTTGTTTTGTCAGGAGACCCTGGTGGTTCGAGTAGAAATTAAGGGATGCTAAGGAGCATGTGGATGCTCCTAGGAACACATTCAGGGAAAGTAGGCCTATGAAGATGTTTTTGAACTACATGGCATTGAAGAGTAGCATCATTGAAGAGGAAACAAACTAGGAGGTTTGGAGGAAAGCCATGGTGAAGGATGATGCATGTGATGTTATGCTAAGACTGGAGGGACAACCAACTCCAGGTGGCTTTTCAGGAAGTACCTTCCTCGCTAAGAGGGAGTGTTGATGTTAGTAGTTCGGGTAGGTGCTTTTGCACATGCCTAAGAGTCTAGGTGTGTCGAAGTCGCCTACTTGACCCTTAACCTTAATAATTACTTTAATTATTATCGTAATTGACTTTTATAAGATAAATTGAGTTAATCTAATGAAATGCGAAGGTTATTTGCATTAGTGAATTAGATGAATCTCAATCGTTGATCTCAAGTGATGCTGAGATCTAATCTCATCTGTCAATCACTTTGGAGATTAGGGTTGTGGATTCGGTCAATAACTCAAACTTATAAAAAAAGGCCAGGCTAAGGGAAAATACACATCATGAGCACAAGTCTAAGGGAAAATACATATCTTGAGCACAAGACACAATGAGATAGTGAGATGTTAGTGATTGGGTGTAGAAGGATTTTCATCCAAGTGTGTAGGGCTATGTTACCGGATCCGTTGACCTGTTGATCTTGGGGGAAGGATCCCCGGATCAGATCCGGAACCGGATTCGGATTCGCCTGGATCCGCCCAAAATCTGTTTGATAAATGTTTCATGCGCTGATGGAAAGAAATGTGTCCCACTATAAAACGAATCCCGAGATTCATATGTGCATCTTGTTCTTTTTCGGTTTTTAAATATAAAAATTACAAGGTTTCCCTGCAGTTTCGTATTAGCTGAATTTCAATGCCTGTGCTCATTCACAGCTGGACAGCGAATCGTGGATGCGTTTAATTCAAATTCAATAGTAATTTTTCAAAGTGTCGTCACATGGTGAGCAGCGTGTATAGGAAAGCCGAATTTCACCATCCCACACTTTCTTTCCCGTCGGGTTCACTAAAGACCCGAATGTCACCACCAAACCGTGTAATTGTTGATACATTGGCTTTCTGTCCGGTTCGCTAATTTTTCCTTTCTTTTTTAATTTAAACGGTTATGTATATAGTTATTAAAGTGTGTCTATATGGTATATATTAATTAGATTATATAATCGTATGCATTATTTTTATATCTATATTATTTATATTATATAATTATACCATATAATTTATATATTCAAATAAAAATAAAAATTTATATACGTTTAAATATTTAAAATATTAATTTACTTTATCGTTGATTTTCTGTCGGGTTCAATAATATAGTTATTAAAAAAGTGTGTAAATATAAATATATTAATTTATATATCCAAATATAAATAAAAATTTATATACATTTAAATATTTAAAATATTAATTTACTTAATCCCTGATTTTCCCTGTCGGGTTCATTAAAGAATTTTTTAATTTAAAAGATTATGTATATAGTTATTAAAAAGTGTATAAATATAAATATGTTAATTTATTTTATGCTTTATTTTATGTCGGGTTCATTAAAGAAATTATTAAATTAAATACTTAAAAAGATTATATATGTTATTATATATATGTTTTATATCTCTATTATGTATATTATATATATATATATATATATATATATATATATATAGATATATTATTAAAATGTTTAGATACATACAACACAAATTATACATATTTAAATTTTTTTATTTAAGTTGTATTTTTATATAAAAAATGTTGATTGGCTAAAATCTTTTTTTCCTCAAAACATAAGGAATTAAGCTAACAACCAAAGACTTTAAGCATTTGATAAGAACATAATTTTGCCCCTTATGTAACTCCAATGGATTAGTTTATGTAGCTAGGTTTTGTCTACACATAAAGATGTAGTTGCATGTCAAGGTCATTAAATTGTATCAAGAGAGATTATGTTAATAGCCATAAGTATTGTAACTATATATATAGCACTTGCCGTTTCCTTGCCGTATCCGGATCATGGATTTTCAAAAATATGACGGATCCGAATCCGGATCCGGATCCGAATCCGTATCCGAATCCGGATCCGGATCCGAATCCGTATCCGAATCCTGGTAACTTAGGTGTAGGGTTCGAGGAAGAGTGCAAGGGGCTGTAAGGGAAGGATCTAGATCAACCAGTAGATCGAAGGACAAATTAGGGGTTTGATTAGTTGGATCATTTCCGGGTTTTTGTTGTATTCATATTTTTCCTCATAGGGCCATTATCCTTGGAAGGGAGCCCTTGTATGTCACAGACTTTAATTAATAAAACAACATATTTTTGAAGGGCAAAAGTTATTTGTGCATGTGTATGAGATTGGTGTTTTAATTTGCTTCTGCTGTTATATTTTATTTTAAGTGTTAAAATCTCTGTCGTGTTTTTTATTCATTAAAACTGATCTGCTAGGAAGTAATTAACTCGGTTGTTGGGGTTAGAAATTAACAAGGGGGGAGTAAAGGATTCTTAGTAGACCAATACTTGCCTTTGGATATACTTTTTACTTGTGTCCAAACTTTGGTTTCAAGGGTGATGTGTAATTCATGGGAAATGTTGTATTCATGGACTCCCCCATTTATTCAAAATGCTCTTGGATGAAAACAAGCCCCTTCATGTGTGTGCTTATCAACTATAGAGTTGAAGTGCCTCACAACATGGTAAAATTCACACTGAGCAAAACTCTTTGCCAACCTTTGAGCTCAAGTGACTCTCCAGTGTAGCAATAGCTCTTGAGGGGTTGTTTGGGAATGCATATGTCTAATTATCACCTTTGAATCCTCAATCACCAAGAATTGATAAATTTCTTTCTGTTTTGGGAGAATTATCCCTTGTAACAACACTAGTGCTTTTGCTTGATTGATTGTAGTCTCCCCTAAACTCCAAGCGAAAGAGGATTCTTATTCTCCTTTGAGATTTCCCCCCGCACTTGTTGCCACTTCTTGATTCCCTATTCAAAACCTTCCAAAAATTAGTTTATTCTTCAAGGTAGGTCACCAAATTGACTGGATTTTATAATTGAAATTCATGCTTTTTAAGCACACCTATGGGATATATTGCCAAAGGTTTTGCCACTCTTAGGACCCTTAGCTTTGAACCATTATTCTATGTTGATAACTTGATCCACATTTGAGACAAGTTTTATGACATTAGTTTGTGGGTTGTGGTTTATCCTTTAGGATAGGTCAAAGTTGAGTCTTATGGGCAATAGATTTGGACTAAGGAAGAAAATGACATGGCTAAAAACCAGTGCAACTACATAATTTACTCCCTAGGGATTGAGACTAAGGAACACTCCTTCATTGTCTAATATATTATGAGATCCAAGGCAGATGATGTTGTTTATCTTAGGTGTAATGTCCTCTCCAAATTAATGGCTAATGGAGGACAAAATAACCTATTCGACCGTATAGGCTATCGACTTGATAAAGGGGTAAAAACCCATTTTTTCCTATGTTGGGGCAACATTGGGCAAAAGTTGGATCAACCAGGGCTAAAGAAACCAAAATTAGGGGTTTGCAACCACAACCCCTAACATTTTGGAGCCCATGGAAAATATATAATTAGAGGAGAGTTGAGATCAAATGAATCATCATCAATTTGGATCAAATCATCTGTCTTTCTTGAGCTGTGTGGCTTTGAGGGTTTTAAGATCCCATCGTCCCTACTAATTTTGACGTTGAAAGATTCCACCTTAGTTCATAAAGTTATTTTCTATTTTCTCTATTCTGTTCTCGCAAGCAAGGATTTAATTATCTGAAGGAGCAACGTATTGTTTTTGGGAAGATCTGTAGCAAGGCATTACCTAATCTGAAGCTGGACGAGTTCTTTGAGGAATAGTTCCTGGACAAACTTAAGTCTTCTTGGGTTTAATCGTCACCAATTTCTCTCTGTGGTAGAAGAAAGACGTTTTGAAGTAGACTACAAATCTCATAGGCTAGTATAATGAACCTGAGGCAGAAAGCAAACTATTTTGAGGTAGTCGAGGACCCCTGTAACCAACAGATTGAAGCCTGAGGCACTCAAAGTTATCTGAAGCAGGAAATCCGAATTATCTAAGGTCAATATTATGCGAAAATACTCATGAGACGAACAATATTATTCTCCTGAAGCAACTCGCGGATTTTGAAGCAGAACGAAAGTTTCCTTAAGTAGGCAGACCTGTTGAAGAATGTAAATAGGTTCGCTCTTCATAATTATATTTGAGTCATAATGAAATGTATTTATCAAAGAAATAAAAAGAAATTATTATTATTATTATGACTTATTAAAGCATGGGTTGCATGCTTGGGTCATCATGTTTTAGGTCAAAGTCCCCATTGAGGACTTCTAGGTTTTATATTAAGTCATTAGAGTCATTGTCCATTTAATGAGACCCTTCTTGGGGTTTTGTATCATGTAAAAATAATTATTATTGAGTAAAATAAGTCATTTGTCACCTCCACACCAAGTCGTCCCTTACCTAATCAAGTCATCCTACATCAGGGTGATTCGAACTCCAAAAGAGGCTATAAATACAATGTAGTTCGATTCATTTAGAGCATCCATCTCACAAGTTCGATATACAAGCAGAAGAAGCATAAAAAGTGCGAAATTCCAAGAGAATAAGGAGAATCGCTGGAGAAGTATAAAAGTAAGTTTTGGGCTATATCTCCCTCTCATTTATACGAAGTTATTGGTTTACTGCTGGGATCAAAGATTTGCTGGAGAGATCGAAGTTTCGCTGGAGAGGTCGGAGTTTCTGCTTCTACTAGGTCGAAGATTCGCTGCTACATTTAGGTCGAAGTTGTTGCTGGAAGGTTGTCATCTACAAAAGAAGGTAGGGTTGACTTGGTGATTGGAGGAAGTCTATGTCTAAGTCAAGGAGTCTTGGATCATCTCGTGAAACTATTAAAGGAAGAATTGTTGACTGGGTTTTCCCCTAGATAGGGGTTTTTCCCTGGCTGTCTGCCTACATCTGGTGTCTTTGATCTTCGTGTTATGATTTTGGTAATTGCTTGATGAACTAAGTTAAAAGAAGAACACAAGAAAGTTAATAAGAACGTAAGAATATCACAAGTAATTATCAACATATAGAAAATCTTTCTGCCTTTCTGATTTTCCAACATGGTATTAGAGCTAAGGTGAAGAAGAAGGAAAAAGGCAGCCTGAAGATCTATTGAAAGGAGAATAAGGAGTTTTAAGAAGTTTGAATAAGGGTCATCAAGGAAAATGATCATATAAAAAGTCAAGCCTACTATCTTCAAGAACAATGTCTAACTCAATGAAGGGAGAAAACAAATTAGAAGGAGCATCCAATTATAGGGTATGGAGGAAGAGGATAGATCTCATCCTCGAGAAGAATAAAGTCTTGGATCTAGTCAAAGGAAAAGTAAAGAAGCCTACAAATGAATCAAGTGATGTAGAAAAGGCAAAGTTCAGAGAAACAAAGATATTGGCCATGACCCTAATGGTGGATGGAATAAAGGACAACCTCATCCCATATATATCCAACATAGATTCTGCTCAAGAGATGTATGAGGCCAAACTATTCACAATCAAGAATCTTGGTCAAATTGCAAGTCTTAAGAATGAACTAAGAACTATGAAGATGACAAAGGAAGACACTGTGGCATCCTTCTTTGTAAGGATATCTAGAATCAGAGATGAACTCTAGGCAATAGATGAGATAGTACCTAAAAAAGAACTTGTAATCACTGCACTTCTAGGATTACCAACATCTTGGAGTGCCTTTTCATCAGGTATCAACAGTTGGAAGGAAACTCCTACATTCGAACAATTATGGAATGCATGTAGTCAAGAAGAAGTCAGAATTTCATTAGTAAGCAACAAAGAGAATGAAGAGGAGAAAATTTCAAATGCCTATTCCACTCATCACAAGAACAAAGGAACCTTCAAGAAGTCTAAAGGGTCTAGAAGGAAGGTAGACCTATCCAAGATAGAATGCTACAATTGTCACAAGATGGGTCACTATAGAAATGATTGTCCTGACAATCTGAGGAATAAAAAGAGAAACAAGGATCAAGCAAATGTTGTCGAAGAAGGATCTCCAAAGAAGAACAAGACCGGAGAATCAAAAATAAAGGACTTATACTACTAAGTCCCTCTACTCTAAGTTTTTGAATTGTTTTCCTTTGTACTTTGATTTTTAGTACTTATAGGTTTAACATGCTTTGGAAAAACATTTTTGAATTGTTTTGTTAAAGTTATAGGTATCCCTCGAGATTGGATCAAGAGGGACCCCTCACCATTTTTCCAAAGATAAGTATCTTACTCCTTGTATTATATTTTATATTTGGTTTTCCTTTTCTTATCTAGATGTGTTTGTACTAGATGCTAATAACATTTCTTGTTTAGGAAAAGCTAGCTGACATGCTCAAGGGCTATGGAGAAGATCTTACAAGACAAAGCATGATAGAAGTTCTATTGGAATTGATGTCTTGTAAGGTTTGTCTAAACAACTCAAAGGTATGTTTTAGACCATAAGCTTTGTTCTCTTCGTGATAAAGATATATTCATTCATTCTAATAAATCTGCTTTACATTACTAACAAGTGTTATGTCTAGGACCTTTGAATCATAAATATTATTATTTGGGTGATTAATCATTAGATTGAATCTACCCTCATTAAAATCATCATGTTTGTGGAACCCTAAAAGGTTCTATGTAAAACCCTAACCTAAGGGTATGTCAATGCTAATGTGAAAACCGTAGCTAGTTAGGGTTATTGATGAAATCTAGAAAATACTATTCTTTTGATGTTTGGGGTTTTGATGGTAATGTCATGTTTGAAGTTTTAGTATTGTTATGGAAACCCTAGTCCTTTAGGGTTGGATGGTAATGTATTCCTAAACCTTGAGGTTTTGATAAATTAGGGTTTATGAGCAAAACCCTTATAATATCTAGAGTAAGCTCCTAGGAATGAAACCCTAGGTGTATGTTTGTCTGTTTGATCAAAACCCTACCCTAATCAAGTTTGTTATATGTCTAACTTTTATTGATTTTTTTGTCTTGGGTTTATCTAATAGATATTGTTGTGATATACTTATGCATGATTATGAAATCCTAGATATTTATATGAGCTAACTGACTCATTGATGCTCATAGTTCTAGGGTTTGTGAACTAAGCCCTAGTAGAAGTTTGATACTCTAGGATATGGTGATATTGTTTCCATTATGATGGATAAAATCTAGGTTTACAACAAAGCCTAGTAGAAGTTGATCATATTAGATTGTGATGTGATTGGTTTTATTTGTTGACATCTAAGGCTAAGTGTCTCAAAGATGGAATCGAGGGTTTGCATTGAATCCTAGTAGAAGTCTAACATATGAATTCTACAGTTGTTGGATGCATTGTAGAACTATTCTTGTTTGAATTGCTTCTAGGGTTTGCAATATATTATAGTAGAGTATGTCATATCTCTGGAAGAAATATTGAGACCCTATATATAATGAGACTGATATCTTGATTAAGTTACTGATGTGATCTAAGGGTTATATCCTAACCCAAGCAAGAAGTTGAGGTTTAAAAGTATGTGTCTCTTGTTGATTATGAGCCTAACGAAGTTTAGGTATTGTATAAAGTCTAATACTTCCATGATCCTGATATAGTTAAGTTCATGCTTCTATACATGTATTTGGTTGTACTTGCTATCTAATTTGTGCAGATGTTGAAGATATTCATAAGTAAAAGTTGATTTGATTGATAAGCATGATGAAGGAAGTTATATGAAGATGACTCTGATAAGAAGGATTGAAGCCTTGAAAGATTCTCTGATATCATAGAAAGTAGTTGATCTCCCTAAGTTAAGAGGAAGCTTGGATAACAGAAAGAGTATATCTCCCAAGTTGAGAGGGAGGGCATATTATAATCATGATGGATACCTTGAAGAAGAAATTGGAGAATGTATATTGAGGCATTATTGAAAGAAGGAAAGCAGGATCCGGTTGTAGAATATGTTGCTGCATGTGAAGTAGGAAAGGAAGCTGTATGATTGAGGAATCTTCTGTCAAGATTTGTTTGGAAAGCCTCTAAGTCCTATTGTGATAAATTGTGAAGCAACATTTAGATGTCTGTAAACCTCGAAGGTTTGTGTTTACTTATGTATTTGAAAAGGTTGTTACTGATTGGGGTTGTGATTGTTCAGGTAAACCTCTCGAAGTTTTGGAAGCATGCTTGATGTTACTGATTTGTTTTATCGGGAGAGATTTGATGTGTTGAGGCTTTGTGTGTAATACACATTGCCTGGGAGGACATTTGGCCGACCTGTGTGTTGATGTCTAGTTCCCAAGGTAGGGAGGGTGGCATTGGTCATAGAACTCTAACCTTGCATTATGCACCTAGTTCCCTAGGTTGATGGTTAGCAAGCGTGAAGGTACCTAGAGTGGCTGAAAGCTTTAGTTCATCTTAGTCCCCCCTGGATAGATTGCCTTGGTCAAGAATCTAGTCTGTGGCACCGTGAGTGCCTAAACTCTTCATGGTTCATGTGTTTTGAGATCTTCCATGTACTTGTATATATATGAATACCTCCCTAGTTAAGAGGGAGTGTTGAAGAATGTAACTAGGTTCGATCTTCATAATTATATTTGAGTCATAATGAAATGTATTTATCAAAAGAAAGAAAATAAATTATTATTATTATTATTATGACTTATTAAAGCATGGGTTTCATGCTTGGGTCATCATGTTTTAAGTCAAAGTCCCCATTGAGGACTTCTAGGTTTTATATTAAGTCATTAGAGTCATTGTCCATTTAATGAGACCCTTTGTATAATGTAAATTTTGATTGAGTAAAATAAGTCATTTGTCACCTCCACACAAAGTCAGCCCTTACCTGATCAAGTTGGCCTACATTAGGGTAATTCAAACTCCAGAAGAGGCTATAAATACAGTGTAGTTTGATTCATTTGGAGCATCCATCTCACAAGTTCGATATACAAGCAGAGGAAGCAGAAAAAAGTGCGAAATTCCAAGAGAAGAAGAAGAATTGTTGGAGAAGGATAAAAGTCAAAGTTTTGGGCTATCTCTCTCTCTCATTCGTATGAAGTTACTGGGTTACTGCTGGGATCAAAGATCTGCTGGAGAGATCAAAGTTTTGTTGGAGAGGTTGAACTTTCTGCTGCTACTACTGGGTCGAAGTTTCTGCTCCTAATGGGTCAAAGTTTTTGCTGCTACTAGGTCGAAGTTTCTGCTGCTACTAGGTCGAAGATCCACTGTTGCATCTAGGTCGAAGTTGTTGCTGGAAGGTTGTCATCTGCAAAAGAAGGGTAGGGATGACTTGGTGATTAGAGGAACTCTGTGTCTAAGTCAAGTAGTCTTGGATCATCTTGTGAAACTATTGAAGGAAGAATTATTGACTGGGTTTTCCCCTAGATAGGGGTTTTTCCTTCGCTGTTCGCCTACATCTGGTGTCTTTGATCTTCGTGTTATGGTTTTGGTAATTGCTTGATGAACTAAGCTAAAAGAAGAACACAAGAAAGTTAATAAGAACATAAGAATATCACAAGTAATTATTAACATAGAGAAAATCTTTCTGCCGTTCTGATTTTCCAACAAGACCCTCTTGAAAGATTGCTTTTGGGGCTAAATTAGAGACTGTGGAAGATCGAAATCTCCTAAATATAGTATAGGTCCTGAGGTAGGTTACGGAGGAGTTTCCTGAGATCCTGAACTTGGCATGATCCTCTTGTAGCAGATTTAAACTAAGGGTACTCCATTAAGCCTTTTGATAGAATATGCAAGGGAACCCTAGCTGTGCACTATATGAGATTCTAGTCATTAATAGTGGATGCATAATTATTCATTGTCTATATTATGTTGGACTTGGGATTCGTTGTAGATTATTTGAAGTTTAATGCGATTGGATTATATGTGCAAATGAATAGTGATATCGTTGATTGAATGAACAATGATATTGTTATGTTGTGTTGTTGTTAAATAGATAGTGATATTATTGTGGACCATGTGATATTGTACTATTGAATGTTTCACCACTGAATGAGTGAAAGAATTTTTGAAATCCGAGTTTCTGAAACCCTAAAATCGCCCTAGCATATTGCAGTTGTATCAGAGCGAAGGCATCCTACCAGCCTGTGAGTACATGAGCATTGTACGTGTTCGGTAGATACAAGCAACATCACAATAACAAGAAAAAGGAACACTCATCAGTCAACCATGGTGGATAAAATAGGACAAGGAGAATAAGATCCTAGAGTCCTTCTAAATGCAATACTCCAACAACAACAACAAATGACCAATGTTCTAATGCAAGGACAATAATAGATGGCTCAGTTTATTGTCCAAGCCATAAATGAGCTGGGTAGCCGTGGATTGAACGCAGGAAATATAGTTGGTAACGAAGGAAACGATAGTCATAACCCTGGCTCTTCCAATAGTGTTGCTCAAACAAACCACAAAACAACAAATGGAAGGAACTACAGACCACTACTCCCTCAATTTTTAAACCATCAACAGGAAACAACTCAAGAAGCAACATAACTGAATAGACTCTCTGACGAATACTTTCGGGAGTATGCAACACTAGAAGAAAACACTCGAGAAACCATGACTTTATGAGAATATAACAACATCAGATACCAGAATAGACCCAAGGAACAATGAAATTTTGATCTAATGCGCAAGGTAAGTAAACTTTCCCTCCCCTCATTTGATGGATCATCTAAATGTTCAACAAGAGCTTGGGTGCAAAAATTGGACACCTACTTCAGGCTCAACCCTATGTTAGAAGCAAATGCTATCCAATTCGCCACACTACATCTAGAAGGAGACACACATGATTGGTGGTATCATAGACTGGTTATATTCGGGCATGCAAACATCACTTCTTAGGTAGACTTTTATGCAAAGATTGATAGAAAGATTTGATCGAAAGAACCTGGACATACACTTCAGAGAATTGGCACAACTCAAACAGATAGGATCGCATGAAGAATACATCTTAGAATTTGAATGAATTGCGATCATGGTAACCGACATAGCTGAAGAAAGACTAGTCATGCTCTTCACGGAAGGATTAGCCAAACCTTTGCAAGGTTGGGTTAAGGCATTCGATCTCGCAACTCTCCAAGATGCAATGAAGAAGACTCAAGATATGGGGAATGCATCAATCAGATCTAAGGCACCACTTAAGCCTTTTGTCCCTCAAAAAGATAAGGAGAAGCATCCCTTCCAACAGGATTAGCCCGAAAAGGACAGGTTGGATTAGGAAACCCGAAGCAAACTAAGGCAAAAGAAGCTTTGTTTTAGTTGCAAGGAGCCATGGGAGCCAAGAAAACGTTGTTTAGGCAAAGGGAAGATCCACTACATCAAAGTGGTCTTCAATGATGAGGACGAAGGAGAACCCACCCCAAAAGATGAGCCTAGCAACCCAGAGAAAGAACAATCCCATGAGGAAGCTAAAGAAGAGAAAAAGCCACGCGAAGAGAAGAAAAATCGACTGTAAGTTAAGATTGCATCCCTATCAGGAATCCGCAGGTATTACACCTTCAGGATCAAGGGAGTCGTCAAGGGACAACACATCACAACATTGGTTGATGGAGGAGCGACACAATTTCATTGATGCAACATTAGTAGCAAAGAGACGACTTCCCATAAAAGAGTTCGAAGGCCTTGATGTGATTGTAGTAGATGGGTACAACTTGGATTGCACACGGATGATTCCAGATTTGAGCATAACACTTGGTAACTATACTTTTACTAGTGATTTTTATGTAATAGATCTTGTAGATATCAATATGGTATTGGGGGTTCATGTTGAAAAATGTGTAACTAGGTTTGGTCTTCATTAGTATGAAATGTATTCTTGTATATATAAAATGAAAAAGAAATTATTATTATTGTTGGAGCATGGGTTTCATGTTCAAGTTCTTTTATTTTATAGGTTAAGAACCCATTGAGTGCTTCTAGGGTTTGTCCTAGGGATAAGAGTCATTGTCATATATGGAAGACCCTATGGGCACATTGTAAATTGTAAAAGAAAATTTATTTTGTCTTGAAAATGTCAAAATACCTCCAACATCAAGTCGGCCCAAGTGAAGAGACATGTCCACCCTTGAAGGAAGCCTATATATAAGTGGAACTCGTCCTCCATTTGGATCATTCACTCACTCATTTCTCATATGAAGGAGGAAGTAGGAAAAGGACGAAGAAAGAAGTGCGAAGAAGAAGTTGAAGTGTTTTGGGTCTCTCTACATTCTTCTAGGATTGCGAAGTTAAGGTTTCTGTACTGGGGAAGTCTAGAAGTTTGATTTTGGAAGAAGCAAGAGCTAGAAGGCAAGCAAAGGTCTCTTAGGGTTTTCTTCTAGCCCTAAGACTCAAATCCAGGCAATCGAAGTCAAGGGAAGAGCAACAAGAAGGAGATCGAAGTCTCCTAGTGAAGCAACAATAGTTGCTAGGGCAGAATTTCAGATTTACTGAGGAGGTCGAAGATATTGCAGCAGGAGGTCGAGGAAGACTTGATATTGGAGGGTACTTGTCTGAGTCTAGGTCATGGTATTCGTCAATTGAAAGATCTAAAAGATAAGAAGAGATTTTACAGGTTTTCCCCTCAAGAGGAGGGGTTTTGGCCCTGGCTTGGAGCCTACATACTGTGTCATTGTTCTTACTGTTTTGGTAGCTGTTTGATGTTATGCATATTGAACTAATAATGATCAAAGCTAATAAGTAAAAACTAACATGAGCAGTTATCAAGCAAAGAAAATTAACATGTATATTGCCCTACTGAATTCTCAACATGGTATCAGAGCTTTGGTTATCTAAGGGCATCATGAAGATCTCCTCTACAATGAAGAAGGTCATCAAAAGGATTGCAAGCCATCTCAAGAAAGGCATCAAAGAGGTATGGAGTCTCATATTCTCTTCAAAGAAGGAATCAATCATAGAAAAAGATGAAGGACTCTTCTCTGCTCTCTCTGGAACATTTCAAGACGAAGACATTTGGGTAATTGATAGCGGTGCATCAAGGCACATGACTGGTCACTCTCACCAATTGAAGACCTTATCAAAAGGAAAATCTGCATACTCTGTGGAACTTGGAGACAACAAGAGCTATCCCGTGAAAGGCATTGGATCATCATCCATAAAGCTAGAAGATGGAAGCAACATCCACCTCAACAAAATTCTGTTTGTTCCAAGTTTGCACAAAAATCTACTTTCTATTTCAAGCTTAGAAGATAAAGTAGATAGAGTAGCATTCGTTGATGGAAAAGTAGTTGTTTGGGCAAAAGACTCGAGCATAGAAAAAGCTAAAGTACTTAGTATTCGAGAAGGAAGACTCTACATATTAATATCTCATGTAAATCATGCCCTAGTTCACACTGAGATTAGTCCATGTGAACTTTGGCATAGAATGTTTGTCATCTACATTTCAAAATTCTTCACCCTAAATTCTATAGTAGATGGAATACCAAGTCTAAAGGAGGATCATGAAGGTGTCTGCAAAGGATGTGCATTAGGCAAAAATACCAAGAAACCATTTGGAAGCAGTGCTTCATGGTGGAAAGAAATCTTGGATCTTATTCATTTTGATGTATGTGGCCCTATGACTCCAAAATCACTTGGAGGACATCTTGTCACATTCATAGATGATCACTCAAGAAAGACCTGGGTTTACTTAATGAAAACCAAGGATGAATTATTCACTAAATTTCAAGAATTCAAAGTTGAAGTGGAGAACCTTACAGAAAGAAGGATCAAAATACTAAGATCTGATAATGGAGGAGAATATACATCCAAGGAGATCATAGCATTCTGTAAGGGATTTGGGATTAAGAGGGAACTGATAGTTCCATACGACCCCGAACAAAATGGAGTTGTAGAAAGAAAGAACAGGTCCATTGAAGAAAGTGTAAAAGCAATGATACATGATCAAGATCTACCAAAGTTTCTATGGGGTGAGGCAACTAAGACAACAATCTACATACAAAATCAATGTCCTCACAGATCTCTAGACAACAAAACTCCTGGAAAAGTGTTCACTGGGAAGAAGCCATCTGTTGATCATCTCCGAATCTTTGGATGTCCTGTGTACATTCATATACCAAAAGACAAAAGAAAGAAGTTGGATCCTTCTGGTGTGAAAGGTATATTTGTTGGGTATAGTAACTCATCGAAAGCCTATAGAATCTATATGAAAGATGGACATCACATTGAAGTTAGTCGTGATGTCATATTTGATGAAAGCATAGCATTCAAGAAATCAAAAGAACTTTCTATAGATTCTGATGACGAAGAACTTCCTATGTTTGAGGAAGAAGTTGACAAGGAAGAAGGATCTCACCATGATGAAGAAGGACCTAGTGAACCTATTCAACTTGTGGTCACTCAAGAAACAAGGAAAAGACCTAATTGGTTGAAGTCTACACTAGATGCAGAAGGTCATGGTGTAACTCAATGATCATTTAGAGAAAGTAAAAGACCCAAGAGATACTCGAGGTATGCTGCATACATGACAAAATTAATAGAAGCAGAACCATCCACTTTCGAAGAGGCTATAGAACATCAAGAATGGAAAGATGCCATGAATGAAGAATATCAATCTATAATGAAGAATGGAGTATGGGAGATTGTACCGAGGCCTGAAGACAAATTTGTAGTTACTTCCAAGTGGATCTATAAGATCAAGCATGCAACCGATGGAAGCATAGACAAGTAGAAAGCAAGATTCGTGGCAAGAGGGTTCTCTCAACTTGAAGGCATTGACTATGAGGAAACTTTTGCTCCAACAACAAGATACACAGCAATTCGATCATTAGTCTCTCTGGCAGCATCGATGGGATGGAACATCCACCAAATGGATGTCAAGATTGCATTTCTAAATGGCACAATAGATGAAGAAGTCTACATAGAACAACCCTTGGGATTCGAAATCAAAGATAGGAAGGCATATGTGTGCAGATTAAAGAAAGCATTATATGGCCTCAAGCAAGCACCAAGGTGTATGGTATGCTAGAATGGATACATATCTACAAAGACTAGGCTTCACAAAAAGTTCTAGCCTTCACAAAAAGTTCTGCTGACTCAAACCTCTATAGTAAGGTTGTAAATAATGAACCTGTAATCATTCTTCTATATGTAGATGATCTTCTCTTAATATGTGTAGAAGGTCGAATTGAAGAATGTAAGAAGCAATTGGCAGCAAAATTTGACATGAAGGATCTGGGGCTAGTGCATTACTATCTGGGACTAGAAGTCTGGCAGGAAGCTAATGAAGTCTATTTAGTTCAAGGAAAGTACGTGATCGAGATTCTGAAGAAGTTCAACATGATGGACTGTAAAGAGATGACTACTCTAATGATCACAAACTTGAAAAAACTAAGAAGTTCCGAATCAAGCCCTGTGGATCCTTCCAGATATAGACAATTGATTGGCTCATTAATGCACTCGGTGAATACTCGTCTAGACATATGTTTTGTAGTAAATATACTTAGTCAATTCCAAGTGGAGCCGAAGCATGATCATTAGATAGCAGCAAAACATATCCTAAGATATCTGTGGGGAACCATCAACTACTGTTTGAAATATGATAGAAGGAATAATGTTCAATTGATTGGTTATACAGATTCCGACTGGGGAGGCAGTGAACAAGATGGAAGAAGCACTACAGGAGGATGTTTTAGTCTGGGATCATCTATGGTCTCATGGATGAGCATAAAAAAAAACACCGTTGCCTTCAAGAGTGCTGAAGTAGAATATGTTGCAGCATGTGAAGTTAGCTGGGAAGCAGTTTGGTTAAGGAAGCTGTTGTTTGACTTATTTGAAGGACCGATGAACCCTACAGTGATACGTTGTGATAACACAAGTTGTATTCGTTTGTTTGAGGACCCAGTGTTTCATGGGAAGACAAAGCATATCAACAACAAGTATCACTATATACAAGAACTAGTGCAAAATGGTGTGGTGCAGCTACAATATATCTCCATTGATGAGCAAGTAGCTGACATATTGACAAAATCACTTCCAAACAAGAAGCTTGTATACTTAAGGGACAAGCTGGGTTTGGTGGATTTGTCCTCTTGGATTGAGAGGGAGGGATAGACACAAGCATTCTTGTCTTCACTTGGGAAGAAAGAATGGAGGGTTGGGTAACCATTTGGCATTTGATACTCTTTGAGAATGTGGTAGGGCATTCAAGATAAGAGTAGTCGTGGACCGATATTCTTTGAGGATTAGCTACCCAAGATAAGAATAGTCCAACGAGAGGTCATACTCTGGGAACACCTAGGTGGGGTATGTACCTTGGAGAGACAATGATGTTGGTGTTTGTGCATCATTGGTCTCGCCAGCATTGTGCTCTGATCTTGTGGAGAGATAGAGCTATTAGTCAAGGCCTTGCTATATAACAATGCTGGTCATTATGATGCTAGACAGATGGGTTACCAACCCAACTCTTCTTATGAGATTTCTTCAGATTGAGAATGACCATTTACCTTCTATGAATACCTCCCTAGTTAAGAGGGAGTGTTGAAAAATGTGTAACTAGGTTCGGTCTTCATTAGTATGAAGTGTATTCTTGTATATATAAAATAAAAAAGAAATTATTATTATTATTGGAGCATGGGTTTCGTGCTCAAGTTCTTTTATTTTATGGGTCAAGCACCCATTGAGTGCTTCTAGGTTTGTCCTAGGTATAAGACTCATTTTCATATATGGAAGACCCTATGGGCACATTGTAAATTGTAAAAGAAAATTTAGTTTATCTTGAAAATGTCAAAATACCTCCAAGATCAAGTCGGCCTACATGAGCTGTCAAGTTGGCCTAAGTGAAGAGACATGTCCACCCTTGAAGGAAACCTATATATAAGAGGAACTCATCCTCCATTTGGATCATTCACTCACTCATCTCTCATACGAAGGAGGAAGCAGCAGAAGGATGAAGAAAGAAGTGCGAAGAAGAAGTCGAAGTGTTTTGGGTCTCTCTACTTTCTTCTGGGAATGTGAAGTTAGGGTCTTGTAGTGGGGAAGTCTAGAAGTTCGATTTTGGAAGAAGCAAGAGCTAGAAGGCAAGCGAAGGTCTCTTAGGGTTTCCTTCTAGCCCTAAGACTCAAATCAAGGCAAGCGAGGTCAAGGGAAGAGCAACAAGAAGGAGATCGAAGTCTCCTAGTGAAGCAACAACAATTGCTGGGGCAGAATTTCAAATTTACTGAGGAGGTCGAAGATATTGCAACAGGAGGTCGAGGAAGACTTGATCTTGGAGGGTACTTTTATGAGTCTAGGTCATGGTATTCTTTAATTGAAAGATCTAAAAGATGAGAAGAGATTTTATAGGTTTTCCTCTCAAGAGGAGGGGTTTTGGCCTTGGCTTGGAGCCTACATACTGTGTCATTGTTCATATTGTTTTGGTAGCTGTTTGATGTTATGCATATTGAACTAATAAAGATCAATGCTAATAAGGAAAAAGCTAACACAAGCAATTATCAAGCAAAGATAATTAACATAAATATTGCCCTACTGAATTCTCAACAGTTCAATGGTTGTATTTGTTGGGAAAGTACACTATGGACTACCAAGCAATGTAAGTGGAATTCAAAGCCTCTAATGGCAGTAATGTAGTTTTGATAGGCATGGCAAATGGTAGCCCACAAGTCTTTTATGCTAGAAGAAGGGAGACCATATTTAGGCATGGAGATATAGCATATACTGCAAAATGCATGATTACAAGCCAAAAGACACCAAACAATGACAATCCACAATACAAAGCAGACATTCAACGAGTGCTGGACAAGCATGGCTAGGTATTTAATGATATTCCTCTAAGATTACCTCCTAAAAGAGGATTTGAACATACTACAGAGTTGGAAGAAGGGGCCAAGCTCGTAATCACTACACCATATTGGCACCCAAACAAATTCAAGGATGGAATAGCGAAGGCAATCCAAGAATTGCTGGCGATGGGCCACATTAGAACCAACTCAAGTCCGTTCGCCTTGTCAGTGGTTTTGGATGTGTATTGACTACTGGGCACTCAACAAAAAGACCATCAAGAGTAGGTATCCTATTCCCAGGATCGATGAGTCACTGGATGAGTTACGTGGAGTAGTTTACTTTTCAAAGATCAATCGATGATCAAGATATCATCAAATCTGGGTTCGAGAGCAAGATGTGCCAAAGACAACATTCCGATGCCACTATGGACACTTTGAGTTCCTGGTCACGCCATTTGGTCTAACCAATATTGCCACCACATTCCAATCTTGCATGAATAACATCTTCAATAAGCAATTGAGGAAATTCTTAGTAGTATTTTTTGGCGACCTTATCATATACATCAAGACATGGGAAGATCACTTGGGGCACCTGGATGAAATTTTGAACATAATGCAACAACAATAACTCTATGCCAAGGCATCAAAATGTGAATTTTGAATGACGAAGATTCTTTATGTGGGACACATAATTAGTGCAAGGAGAGTGGAATTACATCAAGAGAATATTTAGGGAATTTTGGACTGGCCAACACCTAAGAATTTGACCAAATTGCGAGGATTTTTCAGAATTTGTAGCTGTTACCGGTGATTCGTCAAAGGTTTCTCTCAACCAAGTGCAACATTAACAAATCTGACAAAGAAATGAGCATTCAGGTGGACAAAGGAATCAAACATGACATTCAATAAGCTCAAGGAAGTAATCAGCTCATGTCCAGTACTAGCACTCGACTTTAGTCAACCCTTTGTGTTAGAATGTGATGCATCAGGGGAAGGAATAGGAGCATTGTTAATGCGGAAGGGCCATCCTATTGCATTTGAAAGTCAGAAACTTCAGGACACAGAGAGACTTTAATCCATATATGACAAGGAAATGCTAGCTATTATGTATGCCTTGGCAAATTTTAGGCAATACTTGGTGGGAAATAGGTTCGTAGTGAAGACAAACCACAATAGCTTGTGCCATTTCTTGGAATAAAAAGACTCGAAAGAACGACAACAAAAGTGGGTAAGCAAGATCGAGGCTTATGATTTTGATATTGAATACGTAAAAAGGAAAAAGAATACTGTGGTTGATGCACTCTCCAAGAAACTAGCAGCATGTTCTCTCATGGAGCTCACAAAAATTTGGAAGGCTCACCTCTCGGTGGAATATTCCAAGAACAAATTTGCCTATGCTTTGACGAACAGACTCATTCAAGATGACAAGTACAAGATAGTTAATGATAATATTTACTATAAGGACAAGATATACTTGGTTCTTGAATCTACGCTTAAGGAGAAAATCTTGAACGTTGCACATGACATACCATCAGCTAGAGACCAGGGATTCTTCAAAACTTACCGACAGATCAAGGAACGATTTTCATGGAAAGGTCTAAAAAATGATGTATTAAAATATGTTAAATAATGCATGATATTCTAAAACAAAAATGGGAAAGCATCTCAATGGGCTTCATTACAAGACTACCCAAAGCATAAGGCAAAGGCTGCATCTATACAATGGTTGAAAGATTGATGAAATTTGCTCATTTCTTCCCACTGATTACTTGGCCAAACAAGTAGCAAAACTTTTCTTCAGAGAAGTTTTTAGGCTTCACGAACTACCTAAAAATATAGTTAGTGATCAAGATAACAAATTTATGGGGGCATTTTGGCAGGAAATCTTCAGGCTAGTCGGGTCAGAATTAACCCCAAGCACCAACTATCATCCGTAGATAGATGGCCAGATGGAGATCGTGAATAAATGGTTTGAGGGATACTTGCATAACTACGTAACTGGTAAGCAAAAAAGCATAGATCAAATAGCTACACCTCGAGGAGCATTGTTACAACACCACTTATCATTTGTCTATTGGGATGACACCTTTTAGAGCACTGTGCGGTTATGATGCTCCATCCTTTCTTGATGTTGTCTTCGAGACTACAGGGCCCCATTAACTAAAGATTGGATACAAGAAAGCTAGGATATTCTCATGACACTCAAAGAAAACATGCAGGCTGCCCAAAATCGACAAAAGATGTACGCAGACCAACACTGAACATAACATAGTTTTGAGGTAGGAGACCTCGTATTTTTTAGATTGCAACCATATAGGCAATATACACTCAAGAAAAGCGATGCATAGAATTTGAAGCCAAGATTTTATGGACTCTACAAAGTTCTTCGGAAAATAGGAGAGGTGGCGTATGAGTTAGAACTGCCAAAAGAAAGCAAAATTCATAATGTCTTCCATGTTTCCTGTCTCAAAAACGCTGTTGGGTAGTAGGTCACTACTTTTATCGCACTGCCCCCTTTGGATGAAGGACAACTGGAGCTAATCCCAGAAGCAATCATGGTAGTACGAGAAAGAAAACTAAGAGGTGGAGTAATTTCAGAATATCTCATTAGATGGAAGAATCTTCCGAAAGAAGATGCCACATGGGAAGGAGAACGAGTTTTGCAGAATACCAATTTGCAATTGCTTGAGGGTAGGAAATTTCGGGAAGGGGGGACTGTAATGTCCTTTCCAAAATGATGGCTAATGGAGACGAAATAGCCTATCCGACCTTGTAGGCTATAGTCTTGATAAAAGGGTAAAAACCCAATTTTTCCTATGTTGGGGCAACATTGGGCAAAAGTTGGGTCGACTGGGGCTAAAAAACCCAAAATTAGGGGTGCAACCCCTCACATTTTGGAGCTCCTGGAAAATGTATAAATAGAGGAGAGTTGAGATCAAATGAATCATCATCAATTTGGATCAAATCATTTGTCTCTCTTGAGCTGTGGCTCTGAGGGTTTGAAGACCTCATCTTTTCTACTAATTTTGGTGGTGAAAGATTCCACTCTAGTTAGTAAATTTATTTTCTATATTCTCTATTTTGTTTTGGCAAGCAGGGATTTAATTATCTGAAGGAGCAACGAATTATTTTTGGGAAGATTTGTGGCAAGGCATTACCTAATCACACTGAAGCTGGACGAGTTCTCTGAGGAACAATTTCTGGATAGGTTGAAGTCTTATTGGGTTTAATCATCGCGTGCTTCTCTTTGTGGCAAAAGAAAGGCATTTTGAAGCAAACTGCAAATCTCAAAGGCTAGCATAACGAACTTGAGGTAGAAAGCAAACTATTCTGAGGCAGCCGAGGACCCCTGTAACCGCCAGATCGAAGCCTGAGGCACTCAAAGTTATATGAGGCAGGAAATATGAATTATCTATAGTCTTATGTCAAAATACTCTTGAGACGAACAATATCGTTCTCTTGAAGCAACCAATGGATTCTGGAGCATAAAGAAAGTTTCCTGAAGTATTCGGACCCTCCTGAAAGATTGTTTTTGGGGCTAGATTAGAGATTGTGGTAGACCGAAATCTCCTAAAAATAGTATAGGTCCTGAGGTAGGTTGCGGAGGAATTTCCTAAGGTGATTGAAAGGTGGAATCGACGGATCCTGAACTTGGCATTGATCCTCTTGTAGCAGATTTAAACTAGGGGTACTCTGTTAAGCCCTCTAATAGAATATGCAAGAGAACCCTAGTTGTGCACTATCTATGATTCTAGTCATTAGTAGTGGACGTATAATTATTCATTGGCTATATTCTGTTGGACTTGGGATTCACTATGGATTATTTGAAGTTTAATATGATTGGATTACATGTGCAAATGAACAGTGATATCATTGATTGAATGGACAATGATATTGTTATATTGTGTTGTTTGCGTCGAGAGGCGCTCTCCAGTCCGGTGTGTAGAGATGATGTAATGTAATGTTTAACATTTTGACCAAGTCAAATTACATAAAAATAAAAATATAAAATTAAATCAAAAGATTAATGTAATGTATGTAAACATTTTCACTTTGTCAAAATAAAATAAAAATGTAAAAACAATAATAATAACAAAATAAAAATAACCCTATAAAAATAAAAATAAAAATACCCCATGGTATTGAGAACCCATGGTATTGACCCGGTATTCATGTGGAATATAGCCTATTTAAAGGGGGGAATTAAACTAGCATAGATCCATCTTAGCTCTGGATCTACCAAGCGCCGAGAGAGATCAAATCTCTTGATATGCAAAGCTCTTTTAGAGTGAAAAAAGATTTGATCCCTCTTGGCATTTGGTAGATCTAGAGCAAATAAATAGTGATATTATTGTGGACCATGTTATATTGTACTATACTACTATTGAATGTTTCACCACTGAATGAGCGAAATAATTTTTGAAACCTAGTTTCCGAAACCCTAAAATCGCCCTAGCATATTACATTACGACTCACACAAGGCTCTTGAGTCTCAACACCTTCTCTACATATGTGGATGAGATTTATCTAACCCTCTATAGCAGTAGCTATTTTTCCACATATGACACTTTCTGCAAGATAGGCAGATGACATTTAGATCCTTGCTTTTTACCTTTCCCCAGCCATCAATCATTTAGAAAAGGAGACCAATTTGTGGATATTCTTAGAAGTCTACTAGATATGACTTCCTAACAAGGGCTACTTGACAACATGCACAATCAGTAAAGCTTCTAAACAGGCTTCTAAGAGTCTAAGACAACTACTACATGTTAGAAGTTTTACATAATAACACATTGCTTTTTCCTTTGCACTTTCCATCTCTGCATTCATCTTACCAGTTGTATAATTGGGTTATCTTGATATTTCTTTAGCCCACCCTCACTCAGAAGCCAGCCATTCTTATTTTTGAGATAAGGACATTACCCTTCTAAGCTCTTTTTCACCTGGGAAGTTGGTAACTGATCTATCTATTCACTCCTCAAGACCCTCAATGTGTGTACTTTATTTCTTTCTACTACCCCTCTGACAAAAATTATGTTCCCAAGGATAAAATATGTAGTCTGTGTTGGGCAGGATCTTAGTTCAAAATCAAGGACAAACTGAGAGAAAATCAATGAAAATAATCAAAGTGATTTTAGCTGCACATGTTTAACTCTTAATAAATTAATCTTGTAGCTTTATCAGTATCCGCAATCTCATATTACACTTTTGTTATTGACTGCAGCTGAGATCTTCCTGGGACATTGGATTTCTGCAGTGTTGAAGAAGATATGGTGGACGGGTTTCCTTTTGAAGTGCCTGAAGAATACTCCAGTAAGCCTACTTTAAAGGGGAGGGCAACCGTGGAAATGAAAGTGAAGGTTAAAAACAATCCTAATGTTGAAGATGTCACATTTCGGCTGGTTCTGGATGGCTACAATGCCCCCATTACTGCAGGAAATATTGCAGACCTAGTGGAAAGACACTTCTATGATGGGATGGAAATTCAAAGAGGTATGAAGAACATCTCATCTGATATTTATTTTCTTTAGAATTGGGCTTCTCATTTGTCAATGTTGATCATTCTTATTTGTTTTCTATCAAATGCCTGATAGTGATTTCCTTTATTTTTTAAGTTGTTAAAAAAGTTACACTGTCAGGTTTGAAGTTTAAAGAGAATTTTCATTTACAAGTGAAAGTGACTTAAATGGCATTTTGATCCCACTAGATAATCGTGATATATAATACTCATTTCTGAGAGAACCAGGTACATTAATGATGAAATTCAGATTCAAAACTAAACCTGTTCAGTTCCTGACTGTAATTAATTCAAAGATTGTTAATGTACAGCCCATTTTCGAGACAAAACTGGTAGGTTTGAAACAAAAGATCTTCATTCCTATCATCGATGACTTTTAAATCTATGCAATGCAGACATAAAGCTTGCATATTAGATTTAAAACCATAGTTTTGACTCTTGAGTACTGTACTAGGAATTCAGCGTGTTGGTTAAGTCTTCCCTTCTTCACTTGAGGGTGCTTCCTCTTTAATGAACACCAGTGGCTGCTGATTCAGTTTTCTGCCCATTATAATCTCCAGACAGTCATGGATTTTTCTCTTGAAAGTTTCCCTGTACTCCTTTTCAGAAGTCTTGCAAGATGAGCCAAGCAAAAATTCTCCACAAAAGTGATAACCTTTTTATTAGAAACAGCAGCCTGTATGAGAATTATGTTTGTCTACATCTCTCAATTGCTGTCCAAATTCCACCAAGACATGGTATATTTTCTCACTTGACATCCTGTTTTGCTTTGGCTTCTTTGAGTCCAATTTAAAAGAGGTTGTACCCTTGCCCAACTGAGCCATGCCATGCTGGGGCAGGAAATTCTCATACCATTTGTGGGAGTCAAAGTGGTTGGATCGAGTCTACTTCCTGGCTCCTAGATCAATTCTTCCCTTTCCTACCCAGCTCTGCAATTTTAATAAACAGAATTCTGGACAGCGGGCACACTAAGCAAAGACAAGAGAAATAGGAATGACAGGTCCCACATTACTTATTGATTAATACACCTAAGAGCAATTTCTCCGCGTCAAGGGCCATTGAGGTGGTGATCATCCTGTACCATCATGTTCTGTGCCAGGAGAATGATTTGAAGAATAGTTCAACATTATTACCTTGTCTATCTTCATTCTGAATAAAATGGATGGTTAATAAAGCTGGGGGGTGGGGTGGGAGCTTTTGGTAAAAGTACGTAACCAAAGAGGCTTTCCAATTCCCTTTTTCTTCTATGGGGTTAGTCTCCCAGTACTAGGAAATTGTATTCCTTTGAGGCATTATTCAGCTGGTTAATAAAGCTGGGGGGTGGGGTGGGAGCTTTTGGTAAAAGTATGTAACCAAAGAGGCTTTCCAATTCCCTTTTTCTTCTATGGGGGTAGTCTCCCAGTACTAGGAAATTGTATTCCTTCGAGGCATTAACCTGGTTAGTGATCTAATTTGGCACCTCACTGGCTAATGTTTGAAGGTGTTCAAATTGGTAGCAATCAAGACCTCCTATGGCTTGTTTGAACCACTTGGTCTTACTAGTCATCTTCTATGAGGGATGGTGATACTGACCATCGAGAAGGTCAATAACTACTTTGGAATGTTCTTAGGTATAATCTTTCATCAAAGTCACAAACTTACAATGCCTCGAGCTCAGCTTGGCTTTTCGTTCTTTTGCCAAAAAATCTGTATAGGACAGCAAAAATGTTCCTATGATGATTTCTGAAAAATTTTCCGCCCTGCTAATCTAGGGTTGCCCTTAGATGTGCCATCAAATTCAAGCTTAATCTACCCTTCAGGTGGACTGCATTTCTGCTGTCTACATTCTTGCTCAAACTCTTTCCTTCAATGAGAGCCTTGATATAAGGTAGACCCATGGGTTTGATTAAATAAACTTTGATCTGTGTTCCAACACCCTCTATCTTTTCCGTGCATATTTCTTTTACGGTCTCCAAAATTGTCCTCTTAATCCTTTCCCATGTTTGTCCTTTAGTCCATCATTTCCTTTAAAAGATTCTGCTGTTCCTTGCTTGCCACAAGCATCAAGAGACAACATTTAGAAACTAGTACCAAACTTGTATAAACTGTTCCAACTTCCAAGATTGCTCTGGCCATGTTCTCACTGTTTATTCTACAGATGAGTATATGGGAAGCTTAAGTTCACATAATTTAATCCAAATGTCCCATAACTTTTTTCCTATTCACAATGAAGAAGAACGTGATCTGCATCTTTCTCCTCCAGAAAACACTCACTATATCTTGATACACCCCTTTTCCTCAGCTACCTCAGATAATATTTTTCCTTTCCTGGCCAGCCATGCAAATATACCTTAGCCCAACTAGATAATAACGAACCTTTTTCCAAAAGAGGGACTTTTGGTGATCTTCTACCTCGAAAATAGTAAAATACTTAACAAATAATCCTCATTGACTGAGTATACACCTTTCCCTTTAGAGTTCCAACACAACACATCTTTCCCTTCATTTACCAAAGTTTTCTGTTGGCTAACTTTGTCAGAAGGATATTTCGCTCCTTATGAAGCTGGATTACTCAGAATTTTTCCAAGATGATGATCGTATGCCATATTCTGAGTCTCTTCCAAACAAGACTCATTCCAATATTGTTTTACTCTAATCCAATTGAGTTGTTAACTTGTTTCATTCTGTCCATTACAGCTTTTTGAGAGGAGTGTGACATTCTGAGCATCGTCCCAAAAGTGAACTGTATCATTATCATGAATATCCCAGAATATGTATCTAGTGTTGCAGATATTGATGATATATAGCTGACATTGCGATATATGGCTCAGTGATATTATCACCAGCCTAGATCCATCCTAACCCCAGATATATCAAGCACTGAGAGGGATCAAATCTCTCAAGGTGCAAAATGCTTACCTCAAGCTAAAAAAGGTTTGCATCTCAAGAGATTTGATCCATCTTAGTGCTTGATAGATCGGGGTTAAGACATATCTAGGGTGGTAGAATATATATTGGGTTATTTGTGCGTGTAATTATCAATTCAATTGAACAAGGTACTTAAAAATAATATTACGAGAATAATAATGATAATAATATTAGAACTATTATTGATGGATAGAAAGCAATAGTACAGTTGTATGATGGAAGTGTACTGTGAAAGCTCTACTCACTTTTAAGTCAATTTAAAACAATAAACTTTTGAATGGTTGTTATGCATTTAACTTGCTGTTAATGCTGCTATGGAATTTTGTTATGGTGTCAAACTTGAGCTTCCATCACTGTAAGCAGGAAAAATTGGAATTATCAGAAGAGTTTGGATAAAACAATCTGATACTGAAAACTATTCACATAACTTGAGAATAATTATTATATTAAACAGTAAAGAAGAGATAGTGAAGCTAATTCTGAGGATATCCAAATACCTCAACATATGATTGAGTGTTCGTCATTTTTGCTAGGATTCTTGTGTATGCACGACAAAAACCTTATAGTGGAGCTAGTTTTGAAGATATCCAAATAATTCAACATATGATCGAGTGTTCGTCATCTTTTCTTGAATTCCTGTGTAACCACATCGAAAACCTGTTCAATCTGCCAATACATAGCATACTATCAAGTTTTGGAGTTAAGTATGGGTTATGATAATAAAGAACTATCAAAGCCAATCTTAAAGAATTGCTAGTTGCATATGATTGTGATATCATTGGTAAAATCAAGTGCTGTTTTTCTGATAATAGTTTAATTTAATATTCTTGTAAACTTGGTTAATTAATATAAATATAAATTTAGTTTTACTTTAAAGCCGATTTATATTTTTTTTACTCACTCTGATTTGAATTTTTTCAATTTTTAATGTAAGTATCTTTTTATTATTTGTTAGTGTAACATTATTATGTATGTTCATGACAACATCTCCTCAATACTGGGGTGTAGAGTGCCTTTAGGCACAACCAGTGAAAATCATGATTTTTTAAAAATTTGAATATATCATGATGTCTTAAAAAATTGTGATATATTGACAAAAAATCAGAAGTCAATGGAAAAAATCGTAAGGTCCATAACAGGTTGCCTATAAAATCCAATGTTTTGACTCATGTTGAAAAGAGGAAGCAGGAGATTGAGAGAAAAGGAGTAATTCACTGCTTTTCCTTGAAATGAGAAGGGGAAATTGAGTGCCTTCATTGCCCATTAGTAGCTTTATTGTGGAGTGTGTCCCCTTTGACCCTTCCAGCAGCCCCCAGAAGTTGAAAACCCCTGGAAGAGCATCTGGAATTAATAACAGTCAAATGGGGAGGATATAATCATAATTAGTTTTTGTCTTGGCATTTAGACTCAGATCGATGAAGAGTTGACAAGATAATTAAAAAATAGTGCTAAATAACAGAAAAGTCCTGTACATGAGTTATGGAGTCTGTCTTGGGAGATAAGTTCACTTGAGCAAAGAGTCCAAAAAATGTAATTTTGAGACTCAGGAGTCAGGGCTCAGGAAAAGATTCAGTGTCAATGCATGATGTATCACTTCCATAGTTTTAAAAACTGGAACCGGTGACCGGGCCAGTCCACCTAATAAACTAGGTTTCAAACCGGAACCGGTCAAACCGGGACTTGTCAGGTCTAAATGAACCGGCCTTTAAAAAAATACATGAAATAATTAGTTTTTAATAAAAAAACTATTTTTAAGATTTAAAACCATGATTCCAAACCAATAGAGAGAAAATATGCAAGGTTTGCTCATCTATATACCATGTAAAGGTGAATATATCAAAGTGGCATTGAGTGCAATACATATCAACAACAAAATACATAATCAATGAGGCTCTAGATGGCTTCTAGAGTCCGAAAACAATGCTCTAAGTTACGGGGTCACTGACCTACTACAAGTCTACATACTAGTGATCAACAACATGATCACTCCTCATCATGATCAAACTCATCACCACTACTAGACAACAGATCATCAACATGAGCTACATAAATAATATGGCTCAGAGTTTGAGGACTCCTAAAACTCCTCTACAACTTTAGTAGTAGTAGCAAAAATAGACATAAAACCTACAAATCACTGATCAACATTGTCACTCATGAAACCCATCATTGATTCAAGTTTCAATGCTACTAGAAATGCATGAACATCATCAAGAAGAGATACATAAACATCATCTAGCTCAAAGTCTTCAGACTTGGATTGTTCAATCTTATAACATGATAGAAATTGAAAAGGCTTAACATGCCTAATCAATGATTTTGGTTTGAGTGAAGGGTTCATCTCCTCAACCTTATAATGTGGTAGAAAAATATTAGCATGCCTAACCAGTTGTTTTCCTTCGAGTGAAGGGTGCATTCTTGTTAAGGCCATGGTAGAGGAGTTCAACAATCAATACCACCAACATCAACAAAGTTCAACAATCAATGCCACCAACATCAAGGTTTTTAAAGGGCTTCATGCTCTTGATCAAATGCCAATCTCATACCCTCACGCATGATAGAATCAAATGGAAACATTGCAAACTCCCAAACCATGAAATTTTGAAAACCATTAAGTCTGCTGAATTTTGAGTGAATTTAAAATTCTAGTTTCTCCATATGAAATCCAATGAGGTCGAAACCACTCTCAAACATCTTGAGTCATTTCATGGTAATGTTAAAAATTTAAGTAAAAGGATGAAAAAGTCATTTTCATCCTTTTACTTTAAAAATTTAACATTACCATTAATTGCCAACATTGCTAGGGTTGAGATGTGTCAGAAAAATGAGAGGGTAGGCATGTTTTTCTTGGAGGGACTCTTTTTGGAGGAAAAAACCCCAAATTTCCCTCAAAACAGCTTCAAAACTCACAAAAATGCATTCTGTGGGGTTTATAGCTGCCCTAGCAATAGACTGGCCGGTTTATGATCGAACTGGTCGGTTTGACCATAAACCGGCCAGTTAGGACCGGTTTTTCTAATTTTTTGGCGAAGGAAACTGGGTTTTTCTGCCGGTTTGACCTGGTCGGCTAGTGAACCGGCCGGTTTGACCGGTTACCGGTTCAAACTGGCCCGGTTTTTAAAACACTGATCATTTCACAATGGTTTTATACATCTTGTATATCAGTTTTATTTTCATATTTATGTGGCCATGCTTTTATTTGATGTTGTTTCTTTAGATGTTTAACAAAAATGAATATTTGTATTTTCTAAAGCTTGCCAATAATTTCTGGTATTTTCTCTGATGTTGCTGATAAGTTTCTTTCTGGACCCATAGTTATATATCAGTAGACATGATGTTTGCAACTTATGTGGCAATGCTTTTATAATTTATTTGATGTATTTTTTTTTCAGATGTTTAAAAAATTGAAAAAAACAAATATTTGTATTTTTTAATGTTTGCCGATATTTTTCCTGATGCTGCTGATAAGTTTTTTTCTGGACACTTGGAAATATATTTTCAGACACGATGTTTGCAACATTTATCTATCTATCACAGTTATACTTTGGAGGATACCGTTCTAGATACTAGTTCCCTTGGGAAAATGGGATTTAAATTTTATTTTAGAATGCCTTCCACATTATCAACTTTAAGGTCTTAGCTCAAAGTGATTTGCTTCTACCAAGAGTCTCCAGTATAGCTTTGCCATCAGAGATTTATTTACTAAAGCAGTCCATATACCTACTGCTCCTGTCCATTTTGACTCAGTGACCTTATCTCATTGCAACAAATGCCATTTTTTTCACTCTTTGCCCTTTTCCACAGAAAATTCCTAAAGATGCTTCCACTCACAAAGAGTGGCAACTAGAGCTAATAGAATCAAGATTTTTGTTAGAGAAGAATATTTGAAACAACAAATTGGATAAGAACAAATATTCTGGCGGTGGAGAGGAATCTATTTGTCCAAGAATGCAGTGTGTCCAATAGTAATCCGCTCCAGCTAGGATCCTATTGTCAACAAATTTGATGAGTGATGGGATTAGAATTTGAGCTAATGCTGACACCTTTAATCCTTTATGAACCCCTTGCATTGGTGATGGATTTCCACAAAGCTTGGATGATTGAAAATATTTTATAGGTCCCCCATTAACAAGGACTGGAAATAATGTAGTAGAGAAGTATGTGCTTACCCAGCTGACATATTCCTGACCGAAGCTGCATTTCAGTGGTGTTTCCATTAAAAAGTCCCACTGCACTTTATCCTTAGATTAGTCTAGCTTGAGGATTGTTCCACAATCCTTCCTTTGCCTGATTGAGTGAATCAACTCTTCGACCAAAATAACATTGTCTGAAGATTCCTTACCAGCTTCAAAACCACCTTGCTCATCTGATATTAGCCTATTAGGTAAAGGTTTTATTTTGGAAGCATGTGTTTTCAAAATGATCTTGTATTATGTGCTGCACGATAAACTGGTCCAAAAGCATCAAAATTCAAAGCTATCTTTCTTTTGGAAATGTGGGTTAGGAAAGTACAATTCACAGCCTTCAGAATTCTGCCTGATCTCCTAGATTCTTCCACTGATCCATGAAGATCATCCTTTATTGTATGCCACAGTTTTTGATAAAAATCAGCCAGGAATCCTTATGGGCTAGGATTCTTCATCTTTTTTCAAGAAATGACAGACCTCCTAAAGTTCTTCAGTAACAGGAGCCATAAGTTTGGCATCATCTCATCATTGATGATTGTCCGGATAGCATCCAGTATTTCTGCTGTTCTAATGGAGAATTTGGATCTTGGATCAGTCGGCAAATCTTTGAAATAAACTTCCGCCCATTTCAAATATGTTCTTGCTCTTAAGTTAATCTATAATTGTATTTCTTTAATCTTGATATTCTGTTGTTTCCCCTCCTGTTTTGGGTGGTTCTTTGGAAGAAGGTAGTATTCTTATCTCCTTCTTTGAGCTATTGGATTACCTTGCCTACCAAAAATCTTTTTTCTTCTGTATACCTCATCCAGACAAACTTTCTTCCTCATCTAGGAGTTCTTGGTTCAACTCTTCCTTGTCAATCCTGTTTTACTTCTTTGTCATATCATTCTTCAGTTCATTTATTTTCTTGAGAGGTATTTCCCACTGGTTATTCACATTGGCTGCACTTTTGAGTTCGATTGACCAACACTATGGTCACTGTTGGATATTAATCTTATCTGATATTTATCTTATCTTAATTTACCTCATCTTTTCTCACATGTAACTTCTCACCTCACCCTCCAGCCTGTAAGCGAGAATGAGATATTTGTCATGGCTCACAAAGAACCTCAATCAACAATTCCTTCTCTCAACTGATTTCAATTTCACATTAATTTATCTCATCATATCTTATCTTTTCTGATATTTCTGGCCTTGAACCTCTTTTTAAATGTTGCAGTTTCCTGGATAAAATAAACATCTTACTCGGGATTCTATTTTCCAAGTCTGGATGATCATGCTACACGCCTTCAAACCTGAAGGGAATGTTTTTGGCTTTTTCACCATTTGATATATCCAGACATACAGGGCAGTGATCTGAAAGAGCCCCTTTAAGAATGAAAGATTCAACTTCAAAGCCTTTATCAAACCATTCCTCACTGAGCAAGAATCTGTGAAGTGATCCGTAACAAAAGCTCTTACTTTTTCATTTTTAATTCCATGTGGAGTTTCCCTTCTTTGGCTCCAAGGAATTTTATCGATAAATTTCTAGGATAGTCATAGAACTTGCTTCTTCTTGCAATTCCCCCATTCTTTTTGTGGGCTTCCAAGATGAGGTTCAAGTCTCCTTATATATACTATAATCCAAGGGATCTTAGGGTGGCTCTCTCTTTCAATTGAATCTCATCTCAGAGAGGTACAGTTAACATTTAAATTTGATTATTTTCAAGTTCTACTATAGTCCTGTATTGTGAAAGCATCTAAAGGAAAAATGTTCACCATTATAGGCATAAATTTTCCTTAGAATAGGAGAGTGCTTGAATGTTGAAACTGGAAATTGCTCCTTCAAATATCTGCCCTCTGCTCCCTCTGCTACTTAGCATACTGGTTTTGATGCTTGCCCTTGCAAACATAATAGCACCAAGACTTCAAGAATTTTAATAACATGAAAACCTGTTTTAAAATATAATTTATGAGGTCAACGTATTGCATAGTTCGCTTACAAGTATAAGAATTTAGTTAGGTGTCCCAGTAGTGGGATATACCCAACCTTCGAAATTTCCAAAATGAACCCATCCAAACCCTTGAGGCGAACCTGGGTTTGTCTGCAGCATCCACTCTAACAAAAACTTAAACCCCTAGGGAACCCCAAGCTTTGTTTTCTTTCTTACCGATGGACATAAAACATGCCTTTTTTCTGATTACTAATTCACCCTTAATCAGGCCAATATCTGACGTTATGGCATCACCCCTCACTCCAGTACTGACAATGCTTCAAGCTGCTTGAGTGCTCTGTGGGTCCCCTTGCTTGCGATTGTTGTCTTTGTGATGCTTTTTGAGTTCAAACTTATTAAAATCAGTGGCATATCCCTTGTTGGGGATTTCGTTCCACATTAATATGACTACTGCTTCTTCACAGTCAAGCTGTGTTCTACACTAATAAACCATACATATGATGTGTGTCCTTCCTTCAGAACCTTTTAAGTTTTAAAGCTGTTTGACTTCAAATCTGTGGACTTCATTCTAATCCAACTCTCATTCTGTAATCTTAATTTTAAACCCCCACGCTCCAAAAGCAAAAATTCTTGCCTCCATACACGAACAGCAGCCGTGCATTAAACCTCGACAACCCCACCACATGGTGAGCCTATGGTGATGGAGACAACCAATTTATTGCGACACTGTCCTCTTAGGCTCTCTTAGGCTTTCCTGCATGTCACAAACAGATAAAAGAGGCCGTAGTCTAAGGAGGCCACAATTTCATCTGGAAAACAATGGAAATTCCGGCAGGATTTTGAAAAATTCTGGCATAAATTTTTGGAAATCCAGGTTACAGCTGTCAAGCATCAAAATTTTGGATGCCAAAGGGTTCTTGATGGTGCTGAAGCCATTTCCACCATCAAAAAAACGATTCAAACACTCCCAAGACTAGATTTCTTGAATTTTTTTTCACCGGATTCTGGCCGTCTGGGAATTGTGACCTCGGTAGACAACGCCTAAAAAAGATTGCCCTGATCTGTACTAAGGATATTAAAAATTTCCACTGTTATACATGGTTAAACTGTTGATATTTTACCTTGCAGCTGATGGATTTGTGGACCCATCAGAATTTTGGATGCCAAAGGGTTCTTGACGGTGCTGAAGCCATTTCCACCATCAAAAATACGATTCAAACACTCCCAAGACTAGATTTCTTGAATTTTTTTTCACCGGATTCTGGCCGTCTGGGCAAAATTGTGACCTTGGTAGACAACGCCTAAAAAAGATTGCCCTGATCTGTACTAAGGATATTAAAAATTTCCAGTCATAGATGGTTAAACTGTTGATATGTTACCTTGCAGCTGATGGATTTGTTGTGCAAACGGGTGATCCTGAAGGACCAGCAGATGGATTTGTGGACCCCAGTACAGAAAAAGTACGTACCATCCCACTAGAAATAATGGTGGATGGAGACAAATCACCTGTCTACGGTGCTACTCTAGAGGTACAGTAATCTTTTGCAAATAAAAAGGCATGGGTGATATTTTGGCTTATCTATATGTTGTAGGCATTGGCTCCTAATTCTTGATTTACCCTTTTATTCTATCGAGCTTATCACTGTAGTTACTTGCATTAGCATTATATGTGAAGGTTAGCTTTGCAAGTGAGTGACTACACATTGGAGTTTGTGACATGTTGGAACTGATCAGATGAAAGTTGGCTAGCTTTTATAACAACCACTTGAAACTAAAACCTTATATTTTCCTATATGGCAGGAGCTTGGCCGTTACAAAGCTCGGACAAAGCTCCCATTCAATGCTTTTGGTACCATGGCAATGGCCCGAGATGTGAGTTTTAGTCAGAAATAGTTTCTATTTTTCTCTAATTTCAATTGCGCTTATGTCCTTACATTTTACTTTGTTTACTCACTGACTTGAAATTTCTTAATGTTTCTGAAACAGGAATTTGATGCTAATTCTGCTTCAAGCCAAATATTTTGGCTTCTTAAAGAAAGTGAACTCACACCTAGTGATGCCAATATCTTGGATGGAAGATATGCAGTGTTTGGATATGTAACTGAAAACAAGGATTATCTTGCAGACTTAAAAGTTGGAGATGTGATTGAGTCGGCGCATGTTGTCTCTGGCATTGATAATCTCGTCAATCCAAGCTATAAGATTGCAGCCTGATTTGAGGATACCAATCTTTTTTTCATTTTTGAAATTTTGAGGAATACCGGCAAATTACACTTCATTGTTCATTTACTCTACATAAGTTGATTTAATTGATTCTTTTGTGCATCTACACTAAAGAAAGCGTATGCAATTTTCTTGGTTCATAAGTTTTATCACCGGTGGTAATATTGATACACTGACATTTCTTACAGAGTTCAGTGCAAATAACATTGGTGATTAAATATAATTTTTGAAGGGTTTGGCATGGGGATGGAATTTAACACAGTGAGGAACTTGAAAATCATCCAGTACTCCAAATTCCCCAGAAAAACTAATAGGTATAAATGTGTGGAACTTTCTGTTAGTGTGCTTGTGTTTTTTCATTTTCAAATATTTAAGTGCTACAGTGCTTGAGTTGTGTACCAGAAAAATATGCAATGTATATATCATTTAACATCTAACATCATCATCTGACATCAAATATCAACACTTAGGAAGGGCTTTTGCTGTTTAATGTCTGAGAACCTTCTAGGTGAGGGTTATGCAACATCGAAGGAGCACCCATTTTAACCTTCTAGTCTGCTTATTTTTTCAAAATTCCATCGATATGGGTAGGCAAAAGTGTCATGGCCATGGTTGGAGGGGGGTTATGACTTTTGACAAAATTTCTATTGGATTTTTGGGAAAATTACGTTGGAAAGGTGAGTTTCTTGACTTATCAGGTTACTCCAATATCAAGATTGACTTATCAAGTTACTCCAATATCAAGAGGTCGGAAACCAAAACAATCCTATTAAAAAATTGTGACTCGTATGAGTTGTGTATGGCTCAACTATAAGCATCTTGAGTAAATGGCATACTATCTTTCTAAGTCATGGATGTTCCTGGTTATACATGCATAGCACATATACATTAGTGCATTTGACCACATTAGTTTGACTTCAAACAAAGCATGAAAGATTGTAGACCTATCAAGAATGAAAGTTTGTAGGCTCATGCTAAAGAAATTTCACATTAAACACCAAATGCATGCATGTATTCAGAGGTAAATGTTGAGAATAAAGGCATTGCTATTTCTTGTTCATACAATAATGTATGGGTCATACTGAAGAGGCTTAAGCTTAAGCTTTCGATGAAAATCTTTGTATTGATAGTGTATGGGTCCTATTGAGGAGGTTTAAGTTTAAGCTTTTGATGAGGACCTTTGCACTGATCATTTTAGAAAAACCATACTTATCTCCAATTGAGCATTGGTGAAGAACAAAATGTGCTTCATGTTATTGCTTTAACTCTAGTTATTGTGAGGCAAGGATGTCTTAGTATCAATTATGAATTTATTGAACCCATTAAACACACTGATCTTTATTTTATTCATGTTCTTATTGTGCATTGGCTGAAGTTATTGGCACTTGGAAATCAATATCAAGGGAGCAAGTTAATAAGTGGACACACTTAACCTTTTTCATAAATCCATTTTTGTGGTGAGGTAAAATTCCACTTAGATTTGCATATTTTTCAAAATTTTGATAGTCTTAGTCATCTAAAGATAACCCAAAACCATCATGGGAAAAGTAACCATGATTGAAGTTCCCTTCAATCTGGGGAAACTACGACTTTCAACAAAGTCCTTGCTAAATTTGAGAGAGAATTTCCATCTAAAACGAGGTGGTTTTTCCCACTTCGAATTTACTCCAATATCAAGAGGGGCAAGCGGTTGAAAAGCAAATTAGACCGGAAAAGGGTTGTGACTTTAATGAGTTGTGTATTAAACTATATGCATCTTGAATAAATCACAAGCTATGAATGCAAGGCCATGGAACATGCATGGTTATACATCCAATGGACATGAACATGAGTGCATTTGAATACTTGAGTTTGGCCATCAAACTAAAGATGAAAGGTTTTAGAATTGCCCTTAAGCAATTCAACGTTAAAGACTAAAATGTACATTAGTATTGAGAAGTAAATGTCAGGATTAAAGGCATTGTCATTCGTTGTTGATAAGAGCGTTTGGGTCATATTAAAAAAGGTTAAAATTAAGCTTTCAATGAAGACCACTGAACTAATCGTATATTGATCATACTAAAGATGTTTATGCTAAAGTTTTTGGTGAGAGGACCTTTCATTTGATCCTTCTAGAAAAGCCACACCTCATCTTTATTGTGCATCGATGAGGGATACAATTTTCTTTATGTCATTGCCTCTACTCTAGTTGTTGTAAAGGATATCCCAATGTTACATATGAATTTGTTAAATACATCTTTCTTCTTTATCCTACTCATGAGTTTGTTGTGGGTTGGTTGAAGTTGATGTTACTTGGGAATCAATATCTAGGCAATGGGCTAATAAGTGGACAAACATAACCTTTTTTATCCTCCATTTTTTCTCTTGCGAGTCAAAGTTTTACCTTCATATGTTAATTTGTTCAAATTTCAACAATTAGTAAAGGAGGTGAGTTTGTTCACTTATTTCTACTAAAAAAATCATAATATTTTCTTTTTGACTGAAAAAATGAGTATTTAAAGGTTATAAAAAATAGTATTTTGTTAAAAAATAAAGAGGAGATGCAACATACTATTTTTATTATTTATGTGAAAAATGTGACAATATAAATTTAACTTTATAAACATACTATTTTTATTACTTATGTGAAAAACGTGACAATATAAATCTAAAATTTAAAATTTTAGTTTTTGAGAAATTGAAAAAATGGAACATGAAGTAGATAAAATCCAAACATTCATTGTTCACCTTCCACTTAAAGTCACAAATCAACTAAATAACTGATACTCCATTTCTCCAAAAACACAAACACTACATCATGGAGATCAATAATTATTTTAACCAATCATTGCATTACAACTAGAACCATACATACCACAACATATGTTCTACAGGGTGAATCTTGACATTGGTTAGCAAATATCTACAAGGAAGAGCATGAAAATAATGTTTATAATACCCTCAATTGAGGTAAATTAAGTGCTTAATCAAATTATGAAGACCTTGATCAAGTGCTTAAATAAGTACTTAATTGAGCATTCTAGAGGATATGGAAAATGTTGAATCAGGGTGTTAGATTGTGTTAAGTAAGCCCTTGATTGGGCCAAAGAGTTTGATTGAGGTCACTTTTAATTAGTTGTGAAGGCATTTAGCTCAATTGAGCTACTTTTATCAACCCAAAATGATATAGATTGAGGGTTTAATTAACCCTCAGTAGAGGTAATTATGAAAATCCTTGTTAAACTTTCGATTAAACTTTATAAAAACCTTAGATTGAGCTAAATTGCTCAATAGTATTTTCAAATCCATAAATATATTATCCTTTCTACGAGATTTTATGCAACTCTAAGGGGTGAAACCCCTTCATATCTTTCATCTTACGTGGTGGAGTTTATGACGATGGATTTATAAGTGAATCCTCTATCTAATGACATCTCATTTTCACAACTTCAATTTCATAATTTATTTTTCATTTGTTTCCTTTAAAACTTATTGTTACACAGTAATTTGTCACTGCCTTCCTGTCAGTCACCCTGCTGTGCCAATCACTAAGCTTCATGCCTTCTGAACTGGCCCAAAAAACCCATTTTCCTAAAGTTTTGTTCATCAGCGCGTCTGTTTGAAAAATACCCGCGATGACTGGCGCTCCATAGTGTATCCCGCGCGCTGCCAGCTCGGAAGGACATCACTTTTCCGCGCTGGTCGCCAGCGCGCCTTTCCCGTGTTCTTCCGCGCTGACATGACTGTCCTAGTTATGTGGACGCGGCGACATCGCGTCAGTTTCCTCATAATCCGCGCTGATCCAGTTTGGGCGAATTTGTTCAAACAACCAGCCTTCCAGATAACTCCAGGCTTGGTTGTTAGCTTTGTGAATGTCGACTCCCTTCTCTGGCATGTCTGTTCGACCCTTTGCAACCACTTCCCTTGAAGATAAGCTCATCCTTCCACCCTTTTAGGAGGCTCCTTCTCCTACATATACTTTCACCATTACCATGAGCAGCTAGTTAGACATAGCTTGGATTGTATAGAGCTTATAGTGCTCAGATTGCTGCTACTATAGGTATTTGGTGTGCTAGGTGTGGAAGTGATTGATTGCTTAGGGAAGGTTGTTTTGTGTTGCTTGTATGTGAGAGAGAGTTGTTTGTCTTGGGAGAATCATCCTCAAAGGTGAATGCTTGAGATACATGCTGACTGGCCCCTCCTGAGAAGGTTACCAACGTCAGAACATTTGGTTGTACTCTTCTCTTTTCTGATTAATAATAGATGACTGCTATTATTGTTCCATTCTCATTTGTACTTGCAATGGTTAAATGTGAATTACATCTTTTCTGACTGATGTATGGTTGCTTTTACTAGATTTCACGCTTGCGTTTGTTTCCTCTTCGTGTGTGCAGGTATCTATTCGCGGAGATCGCGGAGGATTGTGACCAGCCAAAGCGAAGGAGCGAAGGCAACATCTCTTCGTCAAACGACAGCGCTGGAATCCAAGTAGGTGCTCTTTACCTCTTGTTTAATTGTAATTAGGAACATGCATAGCAGCATTGTTTGATTGTTGCTAGACCCTTGCTGGGCTAGTAGGGATCGCCTCTATCCGTAGAGGGGATTTACCTCATCAACAATTTGGCGACTCCGCTGGGGAGCAGCCTTTTTGTCTCTTGAGTCCACTTTTGTGTTTGACTTTGATTGATCTCTTTTCGAGTTTTTGGGATTGTCTCTTTGCTTATGAACTTTCTGGGTATTTCTGGGAAGCATTTTTATTGTTAAAAGGCTCTTGCCTTTGGTTTGGGGAGCTTTTTATTTTTTGGCCTTGCTCTCAGCGCGTTTTAATTCCGAACAGCCGCGCTGACATCGCGACCCTGTTCGTTGGTTTTCTATCCATCGCGCCTGTACGTCTAACAGTCGCGCTGACCTCGTTTTCAGAGACAGCGCGCTTTATTCGTGTCCTTCCGCGCTGGAATCGCGGCCCCGCTTCTTTGTGGTTTTTGTCATCGCGTCTGTGTGCTTTCTTTCCGCGCTGACCTCGTTTTTCTGAGACAGCGCGCTTTATCCCTGTCATTCCGCGCTGACGTCGCAAAGTTGCTACAGGCCTCCCCCTGTCAGCGTCGAGTTGCTGAAGGCTACCCGCGCTGATCCTGTAAAATTCATTTTTGACCAAATTGGCCTTTTGAACCTCTTGCTGTGACTTTCCCTTCTTCTCTCCACCTGTCTGATGACCTGTTTTTCATTGTCTGAACTCTGAACTGCTTGATTGCGGAGCTTGGTTCCTTAGGGTTCCGTTTTTGCTCAGTTCTTAAGTTTGCAAATACCTTCCCTTTTTGCTTTCGCTGCTTGGTTCGTGTTTCCAACGTTACTTTTGCAATTGCTGGATTGTGTTGGGTCTCTAGTTGACTGGTTGTGACTCTCGTCCTTCGGGTGTTCGCTTTTCTCTATTGATTTCACACTCTAGCCCTAGGACATCTAGAGGCCGTGTGTGTGTCAAGCCTACCGTAGGGATCTTGTTTGCTTGTTCCACCAGCCGATTTCAGATTTGTTTATGCACTTGTTCAGTGATTGTTGGAGTGTTTGGATTGTGTTTCCGAGTGGTTTTTCGCTTCCTCCTTGCTTGCAATCCTCGCTTGTCTTGCAAGAGCTTAGATCACATAGCTCGTGCGGATTTTGTTTTCCTTTGATTTGGAAGCTTTGGTTGAGTGTTTCGGGAACTTTGTGTGCTTTCATTAAGTAGTTTACTTGGTGTTCCGGTTCCTCCAAATTCATTTAGATGCTTTGTGTCATTGAAAAGAAATCAAACTAGTAGCTTTGCTTTAAAAAATTGAAAAGGAAAAGAACATTTCATTGATTTGCATCTTCAAAAAGAAAAAGTTTCCTTTCCTCGCTTTAGTTGCATTAAGTTGCTTGTTTGCTTGTACTTGTTTTGTTTGATTAAAAATTCCTTGCCCTCTCGTAGCTAGAATTCATCGAACAAAACGGAATTTTTTGGCATATAGATTGCATCTAGGTAATTGTGAGCGAACATACGATAGAGCTTGAAATCGAAACTTAATCTCAAGATCAACTGTAAAATGAACCAAATGAATCTAAAAACGCATTGGAACTAAGCGCAAATATCTAGAGGTCTAGGTTAGAGACGTGTTCCGGCGTCTTTAAACATAGTCACTGTTGTTTCACATTAGGTTGGGTGATTCCTCCTTCTGTGACTCGATAGTGGTCTAACACGGACTGCGCTCCCACGTACCGTCGCGTATATAGGGAGACCCCACTAGGTTTTTATCCTTTATCCATAGGAAGCCGAGTCGGCCGCCCTACGATTCGCAATGCAGTGAACACAACATTCACGAAGATCGACCACAAGTACCCTAAAAAGTATTCTGTGGTTTTGCGAAAAGTTTGGCACACCCTCTACCTAGAATTCCAGAGCAGTCACTTTTGATCCTTTTCGAACTCCCTAAACGAAAAGGTGCCTGTGAGCGTCTTGTCACTTCGTGCTCATTAAACATTCGAAGGAGACTGGAGTCATCTTTTCGTCCTTTTCTCGACTCCTGAAACATGAAAAGGTCAAGTTTGGTTCTTATGTCTTAAAATTAATTTGGCCACGATAACATCACCTATTTTAGATCTTGTGTGCGATAGTTTTGAGTAGGGTTTTATCGTTAGTATTTTTTAGGTTTTCTAAGGGGTCTGGTCATCCTGGCTGACCCATCAACTCCCGACCTAAGTGATCAAGGTTCTCCATCCTCTGTTGCCCCAGAGGTACCAGTTGTAAGCGGTACTCTTCCCATTGTTCCGAGTATCCAGCCTATCAACGTACGTGCCCCAGGCGACGAAGATTACATAGAGGATTGGAATCCCATCTGGGAGCCCGATTATACCCCCCGTACCCCTCGTACCCCTCTCGGTATGTCGTCTCCAATGTCTTCTTCCCACATGGATGAGACAGCTTCCAGTACCGGTGAGACACCCGTGGTCACAGACATCGAGACTCCGATCCCGGCTTCCTCTCCCCTCCCTCCACGATATCAATCAGTGAGGGATAGGTATGCCGCTAGAACAACTTCTACAACTATATGGGATCCTAGTCTTGTTGCCTCCACCGGGCCTTTTGTTTCGCAGCCCCTTAGTACACCCCTTACGACAGGGCTTAACACGCCCGTCACCTCAGTTCCCACTCAACCTACTGTCTGTGTAGCACGTTCGACTCCGGTCGTCAGTGCGGTACCGGTTTCCTCGTCTGAAAACCCTCAAGCTGGTTCCTTTATTGGTGGAATTCCAGGATCAGGACCGTATGATGCTTTTGGGGAACCCATAACGGACCCGGATTACGAAGGTCCCTTCTTTTACTATGATGAAAACGGTGAGTTCCTTGAGAGCATCTCAGGTCTTCCTCATCGCCCTTTCGAAGAAAACGAGGAACCCTTGAATGTCACGTACGATCACGCTACTCATATTTTCAAAGGGAACCGGGATCCTCCCAGGCAGCCCATAGGACCACCCAATCAAGGCCAGCCACTCTACGTGCAAACCCCCCAGGGGCAACCACTTTATGGCCCGCCTGACCCAGGACAATCTGGGGGCCCACAAGGTCAACCTTACCAGGAACAACCCATGGGCATTGGAGGTCCGCCATATCCATATCAAAATCAACCTACTGGACAACCAGAGCAACCTTCTTTTCAACAAGGCCAACTCGGTTTCCAGCAAGGGTACCCCTCTGGACAAACTGGCTCAGTTTACAATCCTCCAAATCAACCAGTGGTCCAGCAAGGGTATCCTCTTGGGCAAGGTGGACAACCTTATGTACAACAGGGCCAACCTACCGCCCAGTCTGGTCAATTCCCTGGGCAGGGTGGACAACCCTATGTTCAACAGGGCCAACCTACCCCTCAAATCACGAATCCTTCTGGGCAAGGGGGGCAACCTGCTGTACAGCAAGGCCAACCCTCTGCTCAGCCCATACACCAAGGAGGGCAGCCTGCCATACAGCAAGCCCAGCCCTCTTCTCAATCTGTTCACGCTGGGGGACAAACGGGCCAACCGTCTATACAGCCAAATCAACCCGTTGTCCACCCTTATCGTCAACCTGGACAAGCTGGCCAACCTCGGCGTCAACCAGCTATCCAGCCAATTCGACCATCCGTTCCGCAAAGACAACCCTTGGTGGCACATGGACAACCTGGTGCCCAGCAAGGCTACCCTGCTGGCCAACCAGGTCCATCTCGAATCCGACCAAGTCAACCTTCGGGACATATAGTTCAACCCCAGCCGGTTCAAGGACATTACTCTGGGCCTCAAACTCAAACAGGTTATCAACCCTCGTACCAAACGCAGCCTGCCTACCAGGCTCCGTATGGGACCCAGCAGTCATCTGGCTACCAGCAGCCCCAGGGGCAAAATCAGTATGCTCCTTATCAAAATTATCAGCAACCACAGGTCACCCCTTATCAAAATTATCAATATGGCCAACCTGTCGGGCAAGCTGCTAATACATGGGGAGTTGGGGGGCAGATACAGGGACAGCCGTCCGCATATGGCCAAAATCCATACGGACAAAACTCCTACGGACAAACTCCCTATGCGCCAGGTCCTTTTGGACCAGGTCCATCGGGACAAAATTCCTACGCGCCGGGTCCTTTTGGGTCGGGCCCGTCCAGACAAAGTTCGTGGGGGCAACCCCAATCTGGGTGGAACCCTAATATCGCCTCGAATCCGCAGCCACAGATGTCCTTCAACCCGCAGCTACCATTTTTGGCAACGTTGGAACTACCTGATGTGTCCAAGTTAACAAATGACCCTATCTTGCATAATCCATATTGGCCACCGGTTCCAACCAAAATACCAGGTGACTGTCCAAAATTCGACGGCAAATCCGGAGAGGATCCTCAGGCCCATGTAATGACTTATCACCTTTGGTGCTCATCTAACTCATGGCTTGATGATTCTATCCGACTTCGCCTCTTCCAGAGGACTCTCACTGGTTCAGCTGCTAAATGGTACATCGAACTCAATCGCGGCATGTTTTCAGATTTTAACTCGTTGGCTATGGCCTTTTTAACTCATTTTCAGTTACCCATTCGGTACGAGACTGGGACCCATCTTCTCACGTCTCTAAAACAGGATACGACGACGCACATCTCCGATCATATACATGAATGGAGAAGGCGCCGTCGCTTGATTAAATTTTGGATCCCTGATCAACTCCTGACCGACTGGTTTACCACGTCCTTTGTCCCTAAAATTGCCAAAGATATCGCAATGGGGGCGTGTGTAACTGAGGAGCAAGCAATCGCGCGAGCTCAATACCTAGACTTAGTGTATTCTCAGTCAGGTACTTTGTATGAGTATTTGCCAGATGCCCCGAGGCCCGGACAACCCAAAGCTCCACCAAAGCCTTCTGTTGATGGAGTCATTGGTTCCGTAAATTCATCATCTAAGAAATCGGCCGCGAACCCTGGGAAGCAGAAACAAAATGCCTCTAACGAGAATGCTTCTCAGAGCCAATCTATTCCTGGGAATACCTCCGAGGTAAATGCCGTTCAGTCCACCGCGGCAGACAAATCCTCGAAAGGCAAAAAGAAAGGGAAGGCCAAAGATAAATCTGGACAGCCTAAGCAGAACCCTCCTAAACCTCCCTCCGAGGAAGGAGCCAAACGGAAGCCTAAGTATCCTTGTCTCATTTGCGAGGAGGATCACTACACCAAGGATTGCCCTAGGCGGTCCGAAGTTAGTCGGCTTTTGAAAGGTGCTCCAGGGTCCCCTGCCGTGCTTAAAGAGCCTTTCCCGTCCCAGCAGACGCATCAGGTGGCAGATCCTTCTCAATCCTCTTCCTCGTTCGGTTCTCAGGTGTTCATGGCTGGAACCATCCCCATCCATGTTACAACTCGAGCGAAAGATTATCCATCTTCAGCCGGGAAGGAGCCAGAATTTCCCTCCAGCGCTCCTCCGTCCAGTTCTGGTCCCCTTCACATCGAACGGCCCAGCACCGAGACGATTCCCCGACCCCCTCCCAAAGGTGTACTCAGGAAGTCATCTTATAACCCCAATGCTCGTGCTGCACAACATTATAGCATTGTCGAGGACTTAGCTCAGGCTCCGTCTGCTATGTCCGCATTAGAAGTCCTCCAGAGCTGCCCCTCCCAGAGGAAGTCCCTGCTATCAGCGATTGGTGGCATAGACCCGGCAGATTCGGATTTAATCTCTTTTGATCTCGAGGGTTTCACGCAGAGATTGCCTCACCAGGTGGCCTTCCTTATACAGGTTCTCATCAATGGCAAAACGATTCATCGTACGGTCATTGATGAAGGTGCCTCAACCTGCATCATGTCGGTTGCTTGTTGGAAAGCTATTGGTTCTCCTGCTCTGAGCCAGTCTCCTACCACCCTAGAGGTTTTCGATGGAAGAGAATCTCGTCCATATGGTATCCTCCCGCGATTGCCTATCTCTTTAGAAGGGAAAACGGTAGAAGTCGAGGTTGAAGTCATTGACGCTAATCTCACTTACAACCTCCTCCTTGGACGAAGCTGGACATATGCCATGCACGCCGTGGCTTCCTCTTTGTTCCGTGTCGTTCGTTTCCCCCATCAAGGGAAAATCGTCACGGTGGACCAGCTGTCCTTTTTTGCCTCCTCTTCTGAAGGGAACGTGCCATTCGTAGAGCATACCTCCAAATCGCTAGTGAGTGTGGGTGCTGGGTTATTTAAAGATCCCTCCCTGATGGGAGTCTTTCCCCTCCCACCTCCAAATCTCGCCTCCGTTAACATGATCACAGTGCGTTCCGATCCATGGGTTCTCCCTCCCTTGAATCAGGAAAACTCTTGGGGCGAGATGATGCCGTTGAGCCCTGCCGAGCTCAACTACATCGAGATAGTCGCTGCATCGGCTCCACCTCCTGAACCTGCTTTTCCAAGCAGCATTCCCGATTCATATGACCGCTTCCCTTGGTTGGGAGAAGAGGCCACTTCGGATCCCCTGAAGGAATCATTCCCCTCCGACGAGGCTATCATCGAGACTATGTCTCCCGAGGAGCTCCCTTGGTCAGATTACCACCATCGCTCTTCGTTTCTCCCTCCTCATTCGGAAATGGCCACATGTCTCGAGCGGTTTGCTTCATGTGCCCCATCTATCCCTCTCCAAACGCCTGTTCAGTTGTATCAAGTGTCTTCGGAAGGAAACATGGGTAACATTACGCAAACTCTGGCTATCGAAATCTCTGTCAAAACAGGGGTTGTCGAGAATATTTACATTGGAGTCACATGCACTCCTGAGGAAATTCAACTTTATACCGATTTATTTCGTGAATTCCGTGACGTTTTCGCATGGTCTTACGAGGAAATGCCCGGCATTGATCCCAGTATCGTGGAGCACGAAATCCCTACTTATCCTGGCGCCAAGCCTGTCCGTCAGCGTTTACGCCCAGTGCACCCTCGAAAGGCTGCAGCCATCAAGGCCGAAGTTGAAAAACTCCTTCGAGCTGGTTTCATCTATGCCATTCCTCTCACAGAATGGGTATCTAATATAGTCCCTGTGAATAAAAAACAGGGTACTATTCGGGTTTGTGTTGACTATCGCGACATCAATCGCGCCTGTCCAAAAGATAACTTTCCTACGCCTTTTATTGATCAGCTTATCGACGATTGCGCAGGAAGCAAAATTTATTCATTTATGGACGGCTTCTCTGGTTACAACCAGATCAACATAGCCCCCGCAGACCAGCACAAGACTGCTTTCATCTGTCCTTGGGGCACCTTCGCTTACAAGAAGCTACCTTTCGGTCTTAAAAATGCCGGTGCCACTTTCCAGCATGCGATGTCGTATGCTTTTCATGATATCCGACACATCGTACAGCCTTACCTGGATGACCTACCAGCTCATTCAGCTAAACGTCAAGACCATCCATCTCATTTACGCGAAATCTTTCTCCGCTGTCGACACTACCGTATTCGACTCAATCCGCATAAGTGTGTCTTCTGCGTAGAATCTGGCCGACTGCTCGGGTTCATCGTCTCCCGGGAGGGTATCCGTCTGGATCCCCTTAAGGTCGAGGCCGTTTTGAATCTTCCTCCCCCTGCCTCTCTACAACAGTTACAGAGCTTGCAAGGGAAAGCTAATTTTCTCAGACGATTTATCCCGAATTATGCCGAGGTGGCTAAAGGCTTCACGCGGTTATTACAGCGAGACACACCCTTTCGTTGGGATGCCATCGCCCAGGAGTCTTTTGAGCGCCTTAAAGACCTTCTTGTCTCAGCTCCGCTCCTAAGACCTCCGAACTATCACCGCGACTACATTCTCTATTTAGCTGCCGCTGACACCACCATCGGTATGGTTCTAGTGCAGGACGATGATGCTGGCACCGAGCATGTTATCTATTATCTTAGCCGCAACCTTCTGGATACCGAAACTCGCTACGCATATGTTGAAAAGTTGGCATTGGCAGCTGTCTGTGCCGTCCAACGATTCCGTCATTATATCCTGTTGCGCACAACGACCGTGATCTCTGATTGCAACCCCATGACCTACATTTTGTCACGTCAGCTGCTGGGGGGCAAATACTCGAAGTGGATTGTAATCCTCCAAGAGTTCGACTTGGCATTCACTGCAGCCAAGTCTAAGAAATCTCTGGTCTTTGCTGAACTGCTCTGTTCTTTACCATCTCACTCTGCACCATCCCGCTCAGAGGAGCATATTCCAGATGAAACTTTGTTTCTCATCAGCACCCTCGACCCGTGGTACGGGGATATTATCGTATATTTACAAACGTCTTCGTTCCGTCCCAATGTATCGAAAGATGCTCGACGACGAATTCGTCACCAAGCTCAACCATATCGTATCTTGGGCGATACCCTGTACCGCCTCGGCGTCGATTCTGTTCTTCGCCGGTGCTTAACTCTCGAGGAGGCTGAGCGAGTCTTGAATGACTGCCACTCCAGCGCTTGTGGCGGCCATATGTCCGGATATGCTACCGCCCAGAAGATCCTCCGTGCTGGTTATTTCTGGCCTTCCATCTTCAAGGATTGCATCCTTGCTGTACGTGCATGTCACGAATGCCAGGTTTACCACCGGAAGATGCGTGCACCTGTTGCACCACTGCACCCTGTTGTAACCGTAGGTCCATTTGCCAAATGGGGCATCGATTATACATCCTGTAACCCTCGTTCGGCCGGGGGGCATGGGTACATTATCGTTGCTGTGGATTATTTCACCAAATGGGCCGAAGCGATGCCTACATTGAACGAAGACGGTCACACAGCGGCGCAGTTTTTATTCAATCATGTTATTACTCGTTTCGGAGTCCCTCAGGCTATCGTTACAGATCATGGAAAGCATTTCCGAAATCATATGATGACGGAGCTAACGACCCAACTAGGCTTGCGCCAAGATAGTTCGTCACCGTACTATCCACAATCTAACGGTCAAGTTGAAGCCGTGAACAAAGTTTTGATCACTATGCTTCAGCGCACCGTCAATATGCACAAGTCTAACTGGCACCTTATGCTTTTCCCAGCCTTGTGGGCCTACCAGACTTCTGTGAAGGATGCCACCGGTTTCACTCCTTTCCAGTTGGTTTATGGACTGGAGGCTACCCTTCCCGTCGAATGCGAGATTCCTTCATTAAAATTAGCTGTCGAGTTACTCCCCAACACCACTCCGGTGGAGGAACGGCTTCTTTACCTAGAACGATTAGACGAGACTCGTCGTCTGGCTTCTATGGCTATCGAAGCGCAGAAGAAGAGAGTCAAGGTTCACTTCGACCAGAATATTCATCCTCGTTCCTTTGTTGAGGGAGATTTAGTACTGCTCTACGATCAAGCTAAGGATAAGCTGGGGGCAGGGAAACTCGAATCTATGTGGTTAGGTCCCTACATCGTGAAAAGAGTTTTACAAAAGGGCGCATATGAGTTGATTGATTATGAAGGAAATCCTCTTGACAAGCCCCGCAACGGGCTGTATCTGAAGAAATATTATGCATAACTTCGCGCACTCACTTTGTATATACGTGTGTTTTGTGTGTTGTGCATGTTTTCGTTTTTGCCTTGGTGTGAAAGCGTGTTTTTCCTCTTATTGTGCTCTCTTTTTCTTGTGCAGATGTCTAGTGCACCCTATGTTGGTTTCGCTGATGGCGCCTACCGCAGCACTTGCAATTTGTCATCTGCGGCGTGGGTGATCTACGATCCTCACGGAGAATTGTTAGACCTTCAGGGTGTCTGCCTAGGTCGTACCACTAACAATGTTGCCGAATACAGCGCTGTAATTGAATTACTTGCCGAAGCGGTTGACCTCGACATCCGAGAATTAGTGGTGAACCTGGACTCCCAGCTGGTCGTCCATCAACTTAACGGGCGATATTCCGTCAGAGACCAACGCATACTAAGGTTGTACCTACGTGTAAGATTGTTGGAACGGAACTTTGATTATATTACATATCAGCATATTCCGAGACGATTAAACACATTGACTGATGCATTGGCAAACCATGTGTTAGACAGACATTTGCGGAACAGATAACATCATACAAGAAGACATAGAAAGCATAATAGAGTAAAGCATATGTAAATAAATCATTTCAAGCATAGTGTGCATGTGTGTGCCTTTAAGCTTGTTTAAAAATATAAAATACATGGGTCATGTGTCGTGCAAATTCATACATAAGATCACAGTTGTACTGAACAATTGCATAACATAAACAAAACATTATCACATGTAACAATGATCCATCCAAAAACCGGTATGTATATATATATATATCGTGTGGCGCACTGAGACGCTCAAAAATAAGTGTGCATGTCCAAAATCTCAGTACATCTGAGTCATATGTCTCAAAACAACAGTGGAAATAAAACCTAGTTGACTATTCAGCTGGATGATGCTCTCTGTAGTACACAGCTGCTCGTGCTACCCGCCTCAGAAGACGGTGCACCCTGGGTTCCACCCCCACTGTATGGATCTGATGCTGTAAGGGGACCTCTTCGACCCCCTGGTAGTCAGGCACTCCCTCCAGCAACCCCTCAAGGTTGCGAGCCACAGTCTCTGATGTGTCAACTCCTGGAGGGACTAAGGCCAAAGCCCCGGCCCCCTGTCCTTCTCTCCGTGCCGTGGCAGCCAGGCCAATCGGTCTAGTGGGCCCCACATCTGCATACCATGACATTTATTAGGACATGTACATGAAAAATTCAAAAACATTACAAAACTCAAAAAGTCAAGGGTTATACTTGCATCATCCCACTGTTCCCCTGGGGGCAGCACCATATCAGGGTCATTGCGGAAATCCATACCCGCGTATGGCCAGTCCTCCACGAAGACAACCTGCTGATCTAACCAGTCCCGGAAGAATGTCCCCCAGGCATGTGGCCGGCCGCCACCTCCGCGTGGCATGATGCGAGCCCATCGTGTGGCCCTCGTCTCCCGAGGATCCCTAGGAGCATCCACGGCCATCGTCTGCAGCCGCATGGCTGGCACTCGCTCTAGAATGAGCGGGACCAGGATAGACCCGTAGCCGAACTGTTTCGTCTCCCCGCGACGACAGTTTCTCAACTGCCTTTTCATGTTGTTGGTCACTGCTGTGCACCAATCAAACACTGTAGGCTCAAGGCAATCAAGAGCTAGCATGAGGTGGGTCTTTGAAGCCTCGTGGTTGGCCATGCTTCCCACTGCCCGGGTCACCATGAACAGGATGGTGCGAAGGACTATGTTTCCCACTGTGGGGATTGCTACTTTCCCACTCCTCGTCTTCTCAGCCTCCGGGCATACTCGAGCCATGAGATCATCTAGAGGACCGCCGCCAGGTCGCTGTCCCTCTATGATGGGCCTCGCACCCCGGCGTGACAACCCAGTCAAAAAGAAGATATCCATGTGGTTAAATTCGATATCCTGGCCCCGGATAGTGAATTTCATATCCACCGGGTTCCATGCCCTGATCAGTAGCTCGAGAAGATCATGCTGAGCTCTTAGGCGAGGTGTGAGAAAAAATTTCATAAAACCGCAAGCCCGCATGGCATTGCAGCAATCCACATTGGCCCAAGCAGCAATATCTTCGACATCGTGCACTCTTTCCTGCCATTAGAAAGCCATTACGTCCTGCACAAACCATGAAAAGAAATTAGAAGTGCTGGCATAGGATTTTTCACGTTCAAATTGAAACAAAAAATTCTTTCCGCGCCAGCGCGGCTGTTTTAAAAACAGCCGCGCTGGTCATGGCAGCCCTTCGTTATTTTTCGAGGTCAGCGCGGAAGAACACGGGTTTTCCGCGCTGACCCGAAGTTGGTCACGTTTTGTCCTAATTCGGCCAGCGCGGACCCGCGTGGGATATCCGCGCTGACCGAGAGCGCATCCATGCACCAAGAATTCGCCCGATTGGGCAAATTCAACCGCTAAAATTCTACCAAATATAATCAAAATGCAGGGCGAGGAGAGGAGAACCTACTTGGAAGAAGCGGCTCGCGAAATGGTGTCCGTATGGGCTGGAAATCAATCCGTCAACTTTCTGGCTTCTCCACGTCCTTCACGTCCTAAAATGGTAAAATGGTAAAAATGATCTTTCACCCCCCCTATTTATAGTAAAAACTCATAAATATCCATATTTTTGGGTTTCTACCATCTTTTGCCATAAATTTAGCCCTAGATTTATCAAATGCATGTTTTAATATGTTTTTTTTACACATACCGAATGGATTTATGCGGGTAGTGCTCTTGTGCAGGTTCGAATAAAAGGTGAAAATCATCATAGTCCTAAAATCACTTGGTCCCAACAATGTCGTCTTTGAGCTCTTTTCCGACATAAAACAAGAAAAGATGGCCGAGCCTCCTTTCAGCTCGTTAAAGGGAACGAGAGGCGGTCATTTTAAGCTCTTTTTCCGACCGTGTAACTTAAAAAGATTGCTAGGTGTTTGTCGTTTCGCACTCGTTATTGGCCCTAAAACGACGTGTTTTCGACCACTTTTTTACTTTTTCGGGTCAAAATCACTATTTACGAAAAGTACTCCTCGATCGTAATGGTCGGGCGGTTCTTTCGAGCATTGTTTTATACTTTTTCGGGCTCGAGAGACACAACTGTACGAAAAAGGACCCCCCTGGAGTCTTCTTTTCTGCTGTCTTTTCAGGCTCTCTAAACAAGAAAAGACGCCGAGTTTTTCCTTTGTCAGGCTCGTTAAACACTTGGTGACATCATATATTGTCGAAATGACACTCTTCGAGCATATGCTATCCCCGTCAAGCTTGTCATCCAAAAATAACCGGGGTACCTGCCAGAAATGGTGGGGAAAATGGAACTGTAATCATAGTCGTGTCGGCAGTATGTCGCTCTTGAACATGGCACTCTTCTGCTTCGTGTCTGGGTGGGACCATCTCATCTTGTTTTTCATTGGCCTCCGTGGGTTTGGGTTATCTTATTCGACCTCTCATCTGCTCATTGCCATCATTACTATACCCTCTGCTCATTTGATGTCAAATACTGCCAAACCCGCTACAGTGCCGCCGATATGTTCAAGAGAAGTTGACCTCTGCAATAATACAATCTCATCTGCTATCTCACACAAATCATTTTTTTTTCCTCTGTCTCGCGTCGATGATGTGGGAATCATTATGGCCCACCTTCGATCAAGGTCACTTCCTGTCGACTTCAGCTCATTATCCGGGAAGGTGACTTAGAGACTCCCTTCAGGTGCCTTAGAGCCTGCATGCCCTAATGGCAGGTTCTTCGTGTTCGAGGCGAGGTTTACATCATTGGCCTCCGATCGAATGATTCCGTGGGTGTTCGACACCAGCTCATTGATTCACATGCCGCGGATTGTACCTATAGTACCTTGAGGGCCATTGTCATTATTGGTGGTACCTCTCGCGTCTGTTAACAATTTTCATCATTGACTGGTAATCAGACGATGTTCATGCATGTTCGACTTCAACCCATGTATTCACATGCTTGAACTTGTACTTTGTTCGGATTGGGACGGAGCGCAAGACCCTGGATCCCTGTCTGTTTATGGTCCAGGTTGCGATTTTGTGGATGATCATTACATGACTCATTGATGGATGGCTGCGCCCATACTTGAGTCTTCATGGATGGCTGCGACCATGCCTTATCATTATTATGGTCTCTTTAGCTGGGTGGCTGCGTCCATTCCACAGACCTTTTCGCATGTCTTTTGGATGGCTGCGCCCATGCCTCGACTGCATGTACTTGATTATCAGAGATATTTCGGTCCTTCCTGGTGATGTTCCAGTTCGGCGTGTGTTGTAAAGCATTTCACCCCTCCCACTCTCTCGGTCTTCATGCTTTAGGGGGCATCTGTTACACAGTAATTTGTCACTGCCTTCCTGTCAGTCACCCTGCTGTGCCAATCACTAAGCTTCATGCCTTCTGAACTGGCCCAAAAAACCCATTTTCCTAAAGTTTTGTTCATCAGCGCGTCTGTTTGAAAAATACCGCGATGACTGGCGCTCCATAGTGTATCCCGCGCGCTGCCAGCTCGGAAGGACATCACTTTTCCGCGCTGGTCGCCAGCGCGCCTTTCCCGTGTTCTTCCGCGCTGACATGACTGTCCTAGTTATGTGGACGCGGCGACATTGCGTCAGTTTCCTCATAATCCGCGCTGATCCAGTTTGGGCGAATTTGTTCAAACAACCAGCCTTCCAGATAACTCCAGGCTTGGTTGTTAGCTTTGTGAATGTCGACTCCCTTCTCTGGCATGTCTGTTCGACCCTTTGCAACCACTTCCCTTGAAGATAAGCTCATCCTTCCACCCTTTTAGGAGGCTCCTTCTCCTACATATACTTTCACCATTACCATGAGCAGCTAGTTAGACATAGCTTGGATTGTATAGAGCTTATAGTGCTCAGATTGCTGCTACTATAGGTATTTGGTGTGCTAGGTGTGGAAGTGATTGATTGCTTAGGGAAGGTTGTTTTGTGTTGCTTGTATGTGAGAGAGAGTTGTTTGTCTTGGGAGAATCATCCTCAAAGGTGAATGCTTGAGATACATGCTGACTGACCCCTCCTGAGAAGGTTACCGACGTCAGAACATTTGGTTGTACTCTTCTCTTTTTTGATTAATAATAGATGACTGCTATTATTGTTCCATTCTCATTTGTACTTGCAATGGTTAAATGTGAATTACATCTTTTCTGACTGATGTATGGTTGCTTTTACTAGATTTCACGCTTGCGTTTGTTTCCTCTTCGTGTGTGCAGGTATCTATTCGCGGAGATCGCGGAGGATTGTGACCAGCCAAAGCGAAGGAGCGAAGGCAACATCTCTTCGTCAAACGACAGCGCTGGAATCCAAGTAGGTGCTCTTTACCTCTTGTTTAATTGTAATTAGGAACATGCATAGCAACATTGTTTGATTGTTGCTAGACCCTTGCTGGGCTAGTAGGGATCGCCTCTATCCGTAGAGGGGATTTACCTCATCAACACTTATACTTTGACATTCTTTTCTATGGTTCCAAAGGTGCTCAAAGAAAAATCAGTAGCATAAAAATTACAACACCAAAAAATTAAAAGAAATATGTAGGATCCTTGTGGATGTCTATTCTTCAAAAATGATAATTTTTGTTTTTCAGTTCATGGAAATAGGAGGAAGAAAGTGGATGAAAATGCAAAGGTGTAAAAATGTTATTCAAATATTGATTGGTTAGATTAAAAAAATAATAAAGATTATTTTCCCCAAAAATGCAAGATCTACTACATTTTGTGTAGATCATGCTCGCATATTTTGTTTTTGAAATTTAACATTGAACATTGAGATAGTTGATTAACTTTTCTTGTAAGGAAAATAATTTAATTAAATGAAAATTTGATGCATTAAATGACATTAATAATTTTTAAATGATATTTTAAAAAGGACAACACAATTCCTTACAAATTGATTTATTGATTTTTATTTTTTTTATTTTTTATTTTTACTGCAGATAAAAATTCACGAGACTTATATGAGTTTTGAGGGATTTAACTTAAAAATTAATATGAAATGTCAAACTTCGTCGCCTTATTTCACTAAAAAGCATTATCCATCTTCATAGATTCATCCTACATTAAAAAAATAACCCATTTATAATACAAACCCATTTTATTTTATTGATAACATTTCATCTTCATAGATTCATCCTTTACTAAAAAAATAACCCCTTTATAATACAAACCCACTTTATTTTATTGATAACATTTTTCTCTCATTTCACCTAGAACATGTGAAATTCCATAATTTTAATAATGGAAATATCTTTACTATTACTATTCACTCATAATTTTAATAATCAAAACATATTTACTACTCACCCCACATTTTCTTCTAATTAGTCATTAGATAATTCCAACATTAACCAAACAACTTGTTATGTTCTCTAGATATTCACTTTTTCTTGTTTTAATAGAAGTCATTTTTATTTTTATCTTTTAATATTTTCTTAAGTTGACACATTTGGAAGTATATTTTGTCATGGGGATTACTACTAATTTTTCTTGATATCATTTAATTAGGCCATATCATTCTCCAATCTTTTTATGATCTTAGTGAAAATTTCAAATCTCCTACACAAGGAATGAGGACTCAGTGCCCTCATTTTGCTTCCTTTTTGTCATAAAGAGTCACTATGTCTTACAAGGAAATTAACCATGTAGGAATGCACTTCTACCTTTCTCTAACACAGTAAAGGATTAATTTACCTCATTGGTGTGTCCCATGCTTGTAGAATGACTATATAGCAAGGTCTAACCTTGTTTCATACTCACAATATCAAGATACACATTACATAGTTCCACTCAATATAATCATAAAATAAATTATATACTCATTATCAATGGAGGTAATTTGGCCTCTTGACTACTTTAGGCAGTTTAACCTTTGGACCCTTTCAAGGTCACTAGAATTTTAACTCGGAGTTCATCATGCACATGCTTTTTCCTATCATTACTTGGAAATACCAATTAACTTTTATCACATTTTACACATCATAACATAATCAAGGTATAAGACAATAAATTAATCTCATCATCATATTCACAATATACATTACCACAATAGAACATATTCAAGAACAAGTTGGTCATCATAGATCTATATAAATCACAACATCATACACATATCCATGTTTTGTGATAAACATAAATATATGTACACATCATCATGTAATATAGTAAAAGATCAACATGTCTGCAACATATACAAGGGATATCATAATGTAAGTCCATTAAAATAGCACAAGGTCATTCTAGATGTTTGGAGTCACCCTCAAAATAAGTATAAGGTCTATGTGCAAAAGTGGGGTCCCAAATTTAACAATAAAAAATAAATGATTTCTTTTAATATATCATATCTACATCTTCCCAAACATTAGAACTTAGGATATATATGTCCCATTGGATCTTTCCCCAGAGTAGCTTATGACAATTTCAAAATAACTACTAGTTGGTTACAAGGGACTCACTTGATTGGATAGCAGGTTGGAGATGAGCTTCACAAATTTTCATTGCTTTAATCATCTTTGCTGCTACTTGAACTAATATGCATACCTGCAAACAATAAAGAAAACAAACTTCCTGAAACAATGGGCAAAAATAAGAAAAATATGAAAGAACTATCCTAACTAACTTTTGATAGGAGAGTTAGGACCACTGCTAATCATTGAAAATATATCTAATAGATACAATTAAGTTATAATTTACGGGAGGGAAAGAAGAGAGAAATCCAATTTTATTAAATTCAACAAAAATATAACAAAGGTATACTTGACGTTGTTGCCAAAACTATCCACAACCATTGTCCTGATTCCTTCGATCTGAAGTGACATAGGACTGCTTCACCTTATGTTATTCTCCATGCAATGAAGAGGAAGAACAATATGTATTAGGCCTCAATCACAAGAAGAGAGGGATGCGAATTATGGGAAATAAGGATTTCCAAGGAGATGAAGGTCATAAACACCTTAGGGATATGAGGCTCTGATTGCTTTGGGCTAGAATATAACTCTACTGAAATTGTACTTGTGTGACATTATTCTTCTAATAGGATTGTTAGGGATAAAATCAAAGAGAAATAAAATCAAAATGAATGCAAAAATAAAACATATAATGAAATAATACAAAGGAGACACTAATATACTTGGTTCACTTGATTTGGGCTATTTCCATGGAGAAATAGAAAGTCCTTCCTTTTATTCCATCTAACTAAATGAAGGTATACAACCTATATCACATCCACTACAACCTCCTCCTCTCTCTCACAATCTCCTCTCCCAATTACAATTCTCTCTTAACTGTACAAAACCATAATACAATTCCTTCATAAAAATAACATTTCCTTCTAGGAAAAAAAACCATAACATAACATCTACTGTAAGATATGTGACCTAATGATGAACAATCCAGATTGACTATGGAATTACAATATTTTACAAGGCAAAATTTCAAATTTTCTTCTCTTCGGAAGCACTACTCCAAGCCCTTGTTAGCAAGGGCTATTTGTCGCCAACCCCTCGGATTCCATGGAAAAAATAATATGGGGGAAATCCCCCTTACACCGAATGTCAAGAATTAGGGTCCAAACGTGGCTAAAAACATGACCTTTAAATCAGGAAGATAATCAGGCTCCATAACCAACATAGGTCTCTTTCCTCCAATTTCAATACGGGTGGGAATATTTTCATGAGATTTAGGGACACTTATTCCAAGCTGAATGTTGGGAAAATATATCCTCGTGGGCATCACTGTATGTGTGCTTTGCATAAGGAAAAAATGGCAAAGGCTAAGGCAAAGGCATTAAAAGGAAAAAAAAGGCATTTTTGGCACATTTATTTATGAAAATAAAGGAAATTAGGAGAAAAGGAAAGTAAAATGTCACAGGTTGCATGTGAGGAGGAAATTGAAGGAAAATAATGGAAAATGAAGAAATTAGAGGCCTCATGCATAAAAAGGCTTCTGAGGATCAGTTCATGGCTTTTGTCAGTTCAAGAATGGAGCTCTCTGATTATGCTCTCTCTCTCTCACTTTCTTGGTCACTTAGAGTTTTCTTGGAGCACTCTAGTTTGGAGCAAAGGAAAGGGAAGACAAGGAAATTAAAGGAAAAGAAAGCAAGGAACAAGGAAAGGAAATAAGGATCAAGCAACTTCAACAAGAATACTTGCAGGTAGCCTTTTGCATGTGATATTTCCTAGCTAGTTTGGACATGCATGGATTTGCATGTTGGTGTATGGTTCTCTTGTTGTCGGGGGCATGGTCTTGCCAGGTTGTGACAATGGTTTTTAGCCTAGACTAACCTTTTTCCGGATGCCATGGTAGGTTGGGATGTTTATTTCAGTTTTGGAACTTCAGAATTGCCGGATGGATTTCGGAATCTGAGGCGGAGGTGGTCTCAAGGTTCATTCCCAAAGGCCTGAGGGAGTAGTCTTGGTTTAGGGCCAAGTGATCCGGGTTTGGATTGCGGTAAAGCCTGAGAGACAAGGAGATTGAAAATTCCTCAAGGATAGTGATGGATTGTAGATGGCATTCCAAATTTTGTGTGATTGTGATCGGAGCACTGGTTATGGTGTGATCACGGTTGGATGAGGGTGGAGGTGGCTTAACCTCTGGATTCCCTTGATTGTCCTTGGATTGGTTGTTCTATGAGATCCCACATTCATGCTTGGAATATGACATGGGGGTGAATGGCTGAAAGAGATATTTGGTTCAACCATGTCTATGGTCGGGTGGTAAGTGGAAGTCTCAAACCTGGTCGGATTTGCCTATGATTAATAAAATTAAGTTTTCTTACTTTTGCATTGATTATTTAATGATTGTCATATCTCTGATATTTATATGGCTTTATGTTGGTTATAAGAATGGTTGAATGATTGGTTCATGTCATGGTTATTAATATATTTACTTGTAACTATTAAATGGATGGATGCAAGACCTAATTGATGATGTAGTAGTTCATAGAGAAGGAGGTGATCCTTCTGGTTAAGTTTCATAAATTGTTTCAGTCATTTATGCTTTGTCTTGTATCCTAGACCTATAGGTTGCATTGATGCCAAGTGTTTGACATAATTTCAGTCTCGGTTGGGGATGCTTAGGCCTAGTCCTAAGGGCGATTTTTGATTGATCAACATGGTTATCATGTTTTTAATGATTTCTGAAAGTTACAACAAGTTCTGGGTAGAGGCCAGGATTTTGGGCTAGAAAAGTGGCTCAAATCCTTGGGTCGCAGGCACAAAATTGGCAATTCTAGACCAAAATTGCTGGAAGGCAGGCATGCGAGAGTGACTTTAGGTTGCTGGTGTTAGTACTCAAAATGTACCTCAAGGCTGAGAAAAGGAAATTCCGAGGTAACCACAGACCAAGCTTTTGATCTGGCATCTAGCCTTGCCAGACCAGAGAGGGCTCTCTCTTTGCCAACGAAAGGTGGTTGCAATAAATGAATCTTAGGCTAGCTATGGAGTATGGGAATTTGATTTAAAATTTTGTGGGTCGAAAACAACAAGAGAAAGGACCATTGGGCTATGGATTCGAGGCTATTTTCCGCCGGCAAACTTGGGGCAAAGTAAGTGCAATGTTTAGCGAGATAAAAGATTGGAGATGAGAGAAGAAAAGAGGAGAAAGCCCGTTGCCCTGCAGACATCAATTAGAGGATGGATCTACAATGGCAACTTTAGAAGAAAGAGAAGCACAGGGTTACTCAACAGAGCATCTATCAGGGGATGGATTCTGAAAAGATAACCACATAGTAAACAACATAATCGTTATGAAAGGAGTATTGTGGCATTGATGGATTCCAAACACTTCACTTAGAGAATGCTGTAACAAAATTAGCAGAAAAACAAAGTATGAAAATAATTTTACAAGGAACACATGCTGCACATTTAACACTGTGATGAATCTCAAATTTAAAGGGAAAAAACTACTTTATTAAAATAATATTTAAAACAAATCACACAGTCCCAAGCAGTCTCCTCCTGCTGCAAAAATCGAACCCTTACATCTTTAAACTAATCCTATTTATAATATTACAAAATCATTTTAAATTTCCTCAACATAGGAAATAAAAAATAAAAATAAAAATAATAATAAAATCCTATCATAAAACAATATTATAAACTAAACAATATTGAATAAAACTCTCGTGAACTATGGCAAATAGAGTTGTTTTGAAAACCAAAATCAGTGAATTTTGCCAAGTGGATTAATATCACTGTATCTGCTCCTTTAAGTGTGGAACCATATTCCACAAAATCTTCCCTTTGACTGCCACCTCGCACCTTCTTGCACCAATCCTGGAGTTGTTTGATCAACCTGCTGTTCTTGTTCCTCCTTGGATGTTCTCTGACTGCCAGTTGTACCCAGAATTCTGCGAGCTATTAATTTGTACAACAATAACTGTAATGTCATCACTAGAAATGTCATACTCCAACCATTCATTAACAATTTCAGCACCAGCATCGCGAGGATCATTGAATTTTTCAACCATATCAACCACCGCTTGACTGGAGATAAACTCAAAAATTCCATCACAAGCACCTCAGAAACTGAATTATCCCCTATGTTTTCAGCAATAGTATCTCCAACACTGTGCATTCTGGTTTTTCAATCCTTCAAGCAAAAATTACACTTTCACTCAGACATGTAATTAAACAACTGGCCTCCACCTGTATCAAATATTTAACACCATAGAATGAATCCTCTATCATTTTAATCAATCAGACACTTGGATTCAACATTTTTTTAGTGCCCTCTTTTAACATTTTCATGGGCTTGGCACTAGACTCGGTTGCTGGGCTTTGACCTGTGTGTTGTGACTTGTAATATGCAGCATGAGTGGCTTGGAGATTTAGCAATGAAACATAAAAGTTGGATATCAAGCCTTGCATTAAGTAAGAAATCTGCTCCAAGGTTGGATGTCATGATAATAACTTTGTTTAGAAACTAACTGTGCGATTTGTTGCTTCTGTTTGTTGCCCAGGTGTAAGCACTGCGTGTAGGGCCACACTCCAGAAGTGCAGTGCCACAACTAGAAGCGCAACGCCACAACTAGATTGGCTTGGCTTTCGATTTCTTGACCTGTGTGTGTTGTGGATGCAGGGGCGCTGAGCTGTGCCTTCGGCTCTCATCGTAAGCATGACAAAAAAAACAAGAATCCTTGGAACCAATACGCAAGGTTGCTTCAAAACCAGGTCGAAACTTATCCAGTTTGTTTCTTATCTAGATCAGGATTATTCAATTCGATTATGATACCATATGTTGCACCATCAATCATTCCTAGCTTGTGGGTTAGCTTGATTCCATCACTCAAATTTGCAGCATGAAGTGCTGATTCGAGCACTACAGTTTCATTAGCATCAAGATGCTTAGCTAATTCCTTTTTCCCAAGAAATTCTTGGAGCAATGCCTACAATTTTGGCATGCGAGTTATGGTCTTCTACCTTCAAGCCAGAATGCTTAAGAATTTTCTTTTCAGGCAAAAGCGCCTCCTCAAACAGATCCCCACAAATCTTTTCAAATTTCTGCTGAGTTATGGTACTCCTAAAATCACGATCCTTATAAATTGATTCAACTGATAGAGGGGCCTCATTATTAGTATTAAGGATTTCTTTGGTGTGTTTAATTTGTGTCTTCAACTTCGCCATTGCTTCAGGATATTTCCGCACCTCTATACCATTCCCATCTTTCTTCAAACTGACATTTGGCATTTTGATGTCCAACCCCTATCGCCTTCCAATGCCAGGTGTCTCTCCTTGATGTAACCTTGGGGATGGCTCTACGCGCAGCACCAAAGGGCTACGTGCAACACTTTTGAATATGGCTATACACGTAGCGCCAAAGGGCTACGCGCAACTCTCACGGTTTTTAAAGCCACCAAACACTCATCTAGAAAATAGCTACTGTGTCTTCTTCAAATTGAAATCTAGCATTGTAATGGGTTTCATAGGATGTCTTTGGCACATTGTAATGGCTCTTTCATGCTCAAGAACCTCCAGATATTGTTTGCTTCCTGCTTTAAAACCATTCTTTTTGTTGTAGTACAGATCCATTACCGTCATCATTGCAATTGTGTGAAATCAAATTGAAAGTCACTGAAGAATCATCAAAAGAGCCATCATTGCTTTCTACTTCTGCATCCTTTCTTGTTGACATTTTTCCTTTATAATATCCATCTTGGCATCAATATCTACAACATTAGAGGCATGTCAAAGTGATCACAAAATTACAACAACCAAGAAACAACCAACGCCTGGAAAAGTATGCGTGCTTTGTTTGGGCCAACATCTAAGAAATAATTTATACTTGTCCCACTTTATAGTCCCTAAGAGAGTTTCAACCTGAAGTTTTCATCTTTTAAGGCCTTGAGCTTCCCATTAAAAATCATTTCTTGATCTGAAAACATTATTCCAGATTGACCCATTGTTTTCACAAGATCACCAACAAAACTATAATTTTGACCGAAGAATTCTTGCAGGTGCTTTTCTTTAATGTTCTCTGACACTTTTTCCCTTGTGAGATTGCCATACTTCTCTTTTTCTTTACTATGTGCAAGGGTGCAATGAGTTGGAGCGAAATTCTAATAACAATGATATTTTGATTAAATAGGACCATTTCATATTCCCCTGAACTTCAATTTGGCCAGATGCTGGGAGAGCATCAGTTCTAGTGCCATCATTCGGACCAAAACACTAATGGTTGCCTGCTGCAATATTTTCAACATCTGAACATACTGATGCCATAATAGAAGCCTCTGAATTTGCAACTTTATTTTGTTCTAGTATCATGGATTTCATGGAAGAATGATTTTTAGGGTTTCAATAAGCATAGAGCCATCTCACCAAAAGCTTTTAAAAGTATCCATGTTAGAAGAAAGGGGCAATGACAACATCCCAGACAAACCTTCCTAGGTAGGCCCTGCAACATCCTTATCTAATGCAGGCTCAGAATTCTATTTCCTCTTGGCCTTCTTTGCCTTTTATCCATTCAATGAATTTTCATAAATAGGATTCAATCATTCACTCGGTCATATCTTCTGATACAGGAGACGGTTTTGGGAGTGTGATATATCGCTGGAAATATTTTTCTGAGATTCTCCTGATCAACATGCTTATGAAATGTTTTGCACTGAAGATCAAGTGCAAAACATATAACAAAATAGACATAATAAGAGGCCCATTTTGATCACTGAAGGAAGGCCAAAGGACTGACTCTAACAGTGGCACCATCTGGGATGGTAGCTCCTTGGAGGTGCCAAGAACTGTAGATCTCTGGGAACATGTAGATTAGTGCCTCATCCATTGGGAAATACGGTCAAACAACTGCAAACCCAAAACAACTTATACCAATCCATAAAACATACACATACTGCAACCTGTACATAAACAAATACCAGAAACTGAAATGTTGCCTTGGGCAGCTTATTTATACACAAATCTACCCTACTTTGTAGCAAAATCAATAGATCAAGTGATGTTGTAATTCCAGATCAACCAATCAAGTAACTGTGACAAGGATGCTGCTTGGAAGTGCTTGAACTAGGACACAAATGTAAATGCTGATAGCCATACATGCACAAAATGAGTCTGGTTGTGTAAAAGACAATCTGATCTATCTTCAAATTGAAAAAACTTTCCATGTACACTGTAATAGGATCGAAGAAACCAGACTCTGTTTGCTGCCCCAACTCCTCAACACAGGCCTCCAACTGCAAACTGTCAATGCAAACATCCACGAGCAACCCTATTGTTTCTTGTTTTGAAGGAGGGAGAGTTTCCAAGAACTTTTTGGGATCTCGGAACTCATGTGATTTAATTTGAACATCTAATAGTTCAATTTCATTTTCTAATATTTCAGCAACTAAGCCAAGAAAACAATATTTACTTTCAGGTGTGAGTTGGCTGGATTTCAAACAAAGAAACACTGATGTTGAGAAATTCTGATCAATCTGAAATTTTGCTAACTCATCCCTTAAAGTCAATAACATTTCACTAGATAACGGATTTGCCACACACCCTATCATCGATGATTACCATCAACGTTCTGAAATTTGGATTCGTTGGTAGTGAAGTCGCTTTGAAACTCTTAAGCTTGGGATCTTGAATAATGGAGTCGTCAGGTAGATGACTTCAGCTTTCATATGTGTCTGACTGCTGTCCACCATCAACAACTAGATCTGCAACTTGAACCATCTTTCCTGGAGAAGATCTGTCACCTCATCCCTGATAACGACGCCAATATGTTAGCACTCAAAATGTACCTCAAGGCTGAGAAAATGCAATTCTGAGGTAACCATAGACCAAGCTTTTGATCTGGCATCTAGCCCTGCCAGACCAGAGAGGGCTCTCTCTTTGCCAACGAAAGGTGGCTGCAATAAATGAATCTTAGGCTAGCTATGGAGTACGGGAATTTGATTTAAAAGTTTGTGGGTTGAAAACAGCAAGAGAAAGGACCATTGGGCTATGGATTCGAGGCTAGTTTCCACCGGCAAACTTGGGGCAAAGTAAGTGCAATGTTCAGCCAAATAAAAGATTGGAGATGAGAGAAGAAAAGAGGAGAAAGCCCGCTGCCCTGCAGGCATCAATCAGAGGATGGATCTACAATGGAAATTTTAGAAGAAAGAGAAGCATAGGGTTACTCAACGTAGCATCTATCAGGGGATGGATTCTAAAAAGATAACCACACATTAAACAACATAATCATTATGAAAGGAGCATCATGGCATTGATGGATTCCAAACACTTCACTTGGAGAATGCTGTAACAAAATTAGCAGAAAAACAAAGTATGAAAATGATTTTACAAGGAACACATGCTGCACATTTAGCACTGTGATGAATTCTAAATTTAAAGGGAAAAAACTACTTTATTAAAATAATATTTAAAACAAATCACACAGTCCCATGCAGTCTCCTCCTGCTGTAAAGATCGAACCCTTACATCTTTAAACTAATGCTATTTATAATATTACAAAATCATTTTAAATTTCTTCAACATAGGAAATAAAAAATAAAAATAAAAATAAAAATAAAATCCTATCATAAAACAATATTATAAAATAAACAATATTGAATAAAACTCTCGTGAACTATGACAAATAGAGTTGTTTTGAAAACCAAAATCAGTGAATTTTTCCAAGTGGATTAATATCACTGTATCTGCTCCTTTAAGTGTGGAACCATATTCCACAAAATCTTCCCTTTGATTGCCACCTCGCACCTCCCTGCACCAATCTTGGATTTGTTTGATCAACCTGCTGTTCTTGTTCCTCCTTGGATGTTCTTTGACTGCCAGTTGTACACATAATTCTGCGAGCTATTAATTTGTACAACAATAATTGTAATGTCATCACTAGAAATGTCGTACTCCAGCCATTCATTAACAATTTCAGCACCAGCATCGCGAGGATCATTGAATTTTTCAACCATATCAACCACCACTTGACTGGAGATAAACTCAAAAATTCCATCACAAGCACCTTAGAAACTGAATTATTCCCTATGTTTTCAACAATAATATCTCCAACACTATGCATTCTGGTTTTTCAATCCTTAAAGCAAAAAACTAGTTTGACATTGGGACAGATGATGCTCAGAGTACTATATAATGATCTAGATGCATGGGTTGAGTGTAGCAATAGGTCTGTAGCAGGTGCATCATTCCTTCAGGTAGGGATCTAGGAGCATGTGCCATTGCGGAGGCCATATAGAGCAGTGCTGATGGAGGGTAGACCTATTTTGTTCTAGTATGTCAGCTGCAGGGTTATGAGTGAGAGGTGGCCAGCTATAGAGAGGATGAGAGCCTGGATGAGCCAATGAAGGGGAGCTTATCTGCCATATAAGGATGTAGCAGATGCAGCACGGGTGAGGCGAGTAGAGTAGAGATCTATGGTTGGAGGCCTACGCCTGCATTGTATCACCCGGCGGATAGAGTACCAGTGCAGTGGGGTGATAGGCCAATACCTCTTCCTCCTATGCTCCCGAGGAAGGGGGTACGACATAAAGCCAGTGATTACGCTCAGTGGTGACCCAGGGCAAAGGCTAGGTTGATCTAGTTACGAGCCAAGGTAGCTACAGTATGGACACAGGTCTGATAGGAGTATGCAGATTAGATTAGGCTGGCCAGGATCTTGGAGGCTACTGATGCATAGAGGAGGGCAGGTGCACAGGCACAGGGAGCACCGATAGAGGGTACTCAGTTACAGTTGCAACCAGTGGATCCTACAAAGGCACAGACTGTAGCTGCAAGGAGATTACCTACTAAGAGACTAATGATAGTATTGATGGAGAGGATACAGGTACAAGATACGTAGATAGATAGTATCCGAGAGCTATTAAAGGCGGATCCAAGCAGACGAGATGCAGATCCAGGTAAGACGATAAAAACTTCAATCCAGGATGATAATAAAAAGCTTAATAACCTTTTGCAGAGCAAGAGATTTTATCACTAGGACAAAGGATAGCTCAGCTAGAGGCAGATGCACAGGCTGGCACAGGACCTAGTGATCCAGCAATGTTGTCAGCTGTTGTTGCTCAGAGGGATCAGAGGATTCAGGATCTTATGGATGAGCTGGCTGAAGTACAAGCTCAGCGTCAGGATGCTCAGGGAGATAGAGCTTAGCTGATAGTGGACATAGCACAGATGCAGGCAAAGAGGGATATTGCTATCACTCAGAGAGACACACTGATCCAGGAGAGAGACAGACTACAGGATGAGCAAGATCAGTTATAGCAGCTATATGATATGACATCGGATCAGCTAGCTGTACAGGCTCTGTAGCAGGCCATTGGTATACCAGTAGTGGACATTTAGATATTGGAGTTCCTAGATCCTTCTAAGGTTAGAGGAGTTCTAGTTATTTAGAGGGTCAGACGACCTGATGGTACATATGAGGATAGGCCTATTACCCCTTAATAGGCACTCAGATGGTATGGTACAGACTTGGCTACTCTAGGTACAGTATTGAATTACGCTTTCACTCAGACATGTAATTAAACAACTGGCCTCCACCTGTTAATAATGTAATCTTGTATCAAATATTTAACACCATAGAATGAATCCTCTGTCATTTTAATCAATTAGACACTTGGATTCAACATTTTTTCAGTGCCCTCTTTTAACATTTTCATGGGCTTGGCACTAGACTCGGTTGTTGGGCTTTGACCTGTGTGTTGTGACTTGTAATATGCAGCATGAGTGGCTTGGAGATTTAGCAATGAAACATAAAAGTTGGATATCAGGCCTTGCATTAAGTAAGAACTCTGCTCCAAGGTTGGATGTCATGATAATAACTTTGTTTAGAAACTAACTGTGCGATTTGTTGCTTCTGTTTGTTGCCCAGGTGTAAGCACTGCGCATAGGGCCACACTCCAGAAGTGCAGCACCACGACTAGATTGGATTGGCTTTAGATTTCTTGACTTGTGTGTGTTGTGGATGTAGGGGCGTCGAGCTGTGCCTTCAGCTCTCATCATAACCAATACGTAGGGTTGCTTCAAAACTAGGCCGCAACTTATCCAGTTTGTCTCTTATCTAGATTAGGATTATTCAATTCGATTATGATACCATATGTTGCACCATCAATCATTCCCAGCTTGCGGGTTAGCTTGATTCCATCACTCAAATTTGCAGCATGAAGTGCTGATTCGAGCACTACAGTTTCATCAACATCAAGATGCTTATCTAATTCCTTTCTGCCAAGAAATTCTTGGAGCAATGCCTGCAATTTTGGCATGCGAGTTATGGTCTTCCACCTTCAAGCCAGAATGCTTAAGAATTTTCCTTTTAGACAAAAGCGCCTCCTCAAACAGATCCCCACAAATCTCTTCAAATTTCTGCCGAGTTATGGTACTCCTGAAATCACGATCCTTATAAATTGATTCAACTGATAGAGGGGCCTCATTATTAGTATTAAGGATTTCTTTGGTGCGTTTAATTTGTGTCTTCAACTTCGCCATTGCTTCAGGAGATTTCCGCACCTCTATACCATTCCCATCTTTCTTCAAACTAACATTTGGCATTTTGATGTCCAACCCCTGTCGCCTTCCAATGCCGGGTGTCTCTCCTTGATGTAACCTTGGGGATGGCTCTACACGCAGCGCTTTTGAATATGGCTATACACGCAACGCCAAAGGGCTACGCGCAACACTCATGGTTTTTAAAGCCACCAAACACTCATCCAGAAAATAGCTACTGTGTCTTCTTCAAATTGACATCTGGCATTGTAATGGGTTTCATAGGATGTCTTTGGCACACTGTAATGGCTCTTTCATGCTCAAGAACCTCCAGATATTGTTTGCTTCCTGCTTTAAAACCATTCCTTTCCTTGTAGTACAGATTCATTACCCTCGTCATTGCAATTGTGTGAAATCAACTTGAAAGTCACTGAAGAATCATCAAAAGAGCCATCATTGCTTTCTATTTCTGCATCCTTTCCTGTTGACATTTTTCCTTTATAATATCCATCTTGGCATCAATATCTACAACATTAGAGGCATGGCAAAGTGATCCCAAAATTACAACAACCAAGAAACAACCAACGCCAGGAAAAGTATGCGTGCTTTGTTCAGGCCAACATCTAAGAAATAATTTATACTTGTCCCACTTTATAGTCTCTAAGAGACTTTCAACCTGAAGTTTGCACCTTTTAAGGCCTTGAGCTTCCCATTAAAAATCATTTCTTGATTTGAAAACATGATTCCAGATTGACCCTCTGTTTTCACAAGATCACCAACAAAACTATAATTCTGACCGAAGAATTCTTGTAGGTGCTTTTCTTTAATGTTCTCCGACACTTTTGCCCTTGTGAGATTGCCATAATTCTCTTTTTTTTTTTTACTATGTGCAAGGGTGCAATGAGCTGGAGCGAAATTATGATAACAATGATATTTTGATTAAATAGGACCATTTCATATTCCCCTGAACTTCAATTTGGCTAGATGCTGGGAGAGCATCAGTTCTAGTGCCATCATTCGGACCAAAACACTAATGGTTGCCTGCTACAATATTTTCAACATCTGAACATACTGATGCCATAATAGAAGCCTCTGAATTTGCAACTTTATTTTGTTCTAGTATCATGGATTTCATGGAAGAATGATTTTTAGGGTTTCAATAAGCATAGAGCCATCTCGCCAAAAGCTTTTAAAAGTATCCATGTTAGAAGAAAGGGGCAATGACATCATCCCAGACAAGCCTTCCTAGGTAGGCCCTGCAACATCCTTATCTAATGCAGGCTCATAATTTTGTTTCCTCTTGGCCTTCTTTGCCTTTTATCCATTCAGTGAATTTTCATAAACAAGATTCAATCATTCATTCGGTCATATCTTCTGATCCGGGAGCCAGTTTTGGGAGTGTGATATACCGTTCGAAATATTTTTCCGAGCTGCTCCTGATGAACATGCTTATGAAATGTTTTGCGCTGAAGATCATGTGTAAAACATCTAACAAAATATATATAATAAGAGGCCCATTTTGATCATCGAAGGAAGGCCAAAGGACTGACTCTAACATCTGGTTGCTCCCTTGCCCATAGCATGAGAGCGACTGAGGCCTAAGATCTGCAGAATAGCAATGGGACCCAGGGATAGGCTGTCTGAGTGGTTGACTTGTCTCCTGAGGGGTATGTTGATGTTGTTGGATGATTGTATGTGATGTTCCGTTGATTCCACTTCCTTAAGGAAACATAGGAGGTTGAATATGATTGTAGTAGCATCTCTCCTCTTGTTTACCCTGGTTGGCATGGTTATTTTGGGTAGACCTGGGAGGGTGTGTTACAGATTGGTAACAAAGCAGGGTTATGCTCTCTTTAGGTCATATCTGGTGCTACAGATATGGTTGAATGTATTGGTCATGCATGCATATCAGTTGTGTGTGTGGCTCTTACACTTGCGTTCCATGTGCTTGTTCAATTGCATCATATTGATCATGGTAGTAGTAAGGTTATCATGAGGAACTTGATGTCGATTTTATGGAATGCATCGTCATGAGTATATGATTGGTTATACAATTATATGCAGCTTGATTACATCCCTGTATGTTGGGTTGAATTCTTGGTTATTTGATTGCATGCATCAATCTTGTAGGTTGATTACAAGAATTGATCGCTTATGCTCGACTACATGTGGTTATGCGTATGTGTAGTTGATTAGGCATTTCTTATGTAGGTGGATAGTTGCATGAGGCAATGTGTATACTGGAGTATTAGTTGTTGCCATGCATGAGGTCATAGCATGCATTGTTGATATGGCCTTACACCTTGATGAATGGACCCTAGTTAGTATAATGGTTATGCGTTGATGCACTTATTGATATATGTTTATATGTTATTATGGTTATGTTGTGCATGCATCACGCTGATTTGATGATCTTGCAGATAAGGTATCCTCTCCGAGTTATGCAAAGGTATGTTGATTTATGGTGATTTGGTTGAGCTAACATAGTATTCCTTGTAGGAAAGAGATTAGATGGCCAACAAAGTGGTAGACTACATAGAATCTCCTATGCATCAGATGGGCATCGTGAAAGGGGGCCCTCTTCTAACTTGGCAGACACATTGAGAAGCCCGAAGGAAGAAATAAGGAGTTGCAAAGTAGACAATGACAAAATAATCCAGGCACAAGAGAAACAAGCAGAAGTGAATGAGATATTACTTCAGAGTTTGTCAGATTTGTAGGGACAGGGACCTCTTTGGATCAGCCATGGACACGAGGATAGAACTAATGGGGCATATGGCAGCAAGTCTCATAGTAGACACATGTCAGATAGGTCTGACACTATCAGAGATGGTAGGTTGTTGGACACTCCGGATAGGAGAGGCACTGGACATAGGTATTACTCTAGTTATGGTTATGATAGACATCACGATCATCATCATTATCATCCATACAAGAGGAATGATAAGGGATATTTTCCGAATGAGTTCAAGAAGGCAAAACCACCTACCTTTTATGGAGAGATGAAGAAATCACAGGATGTAGAGGCTTGGTTGCTTGGCACACGGAAATTATTTACATTGCATGATTACTTAGAAAACTTGAAAGAAAAGGATAACCCTTTTCAGTCTCAAAGTTAAAGCAAATATTTGGTGGGAAGGCGTGAAGAATGTTAAGGACATACATGAGGATGATTTGACTTGGAAACTGTTTGAAAGGATCTTCAAAAAGAAGTAATTGTCTGAGAGGTATTATGATGACAGAGCTAAGGAGTTTTATGAGTTGCAGATGGGTGCTATGAAAAATGAGGAGTATACTAGAATTTTTTTGGAGATGTTGAGATATGCGCCTTACCTCAGAGAGGAGAAGGCCAAGGTTCAAAGATTCATCAGTGGATTTCCAGTTTCATATATAGACCAGATTGAGTTAGATGAGCCTAGATTGTTGGAGGAGGCCATCCGAAAGTTGAAGCATTTTTATGAGCAGTTGAAGCGCAAAGTTGAGCCAAAGCATGACTTGAAAAGAAATGGGAAAGCTAAAGGAAAATGGCCACCAAAGTGAGGAAGACCTCAAGATGAAAGTAAGAAAGATAATACAATTCCTTACAAGAAATTCAATACATTTGAGAAGGGACATGGAGAGTAGCATGCATGAGGCAGTGGTAGGGAACCATTACAATGTTGGATATGTGGTAAGGATCATCATAAGATGGATTGTTTACAGTATCAGAGTGGTGGTAGACCCCAGATCTACATTGCTCAGGAGGCACATACAGTTGGTGATGTTGGTCATAACATTCCTCAGATTTATGCAGATGCGAACAAAATGTAGGCAGATCATTAGGAATTGATCATTGAGATCGACGATAATCTTTGCGATCAAGTTGTTATTAATCCTAACCTGGCGGATAAGTGTGGTTTGAGAAAAGAAGTGCATGCAAAATCTTGGTTGGTATAGCTGGCTACTGGTACAAAGAAGCTAGTTCACCATAAATGGTATGCCTACAATAGTGCATTTGAATGTATTGCCATTGGAATTGTATAGTATGCTTTTGGGTATGGACTGGATATACCTTCACAGAACCAAAGTGGATTGTTTCGACAAGGCCATTGAGTGTGTGGATGATAGTGGGGAAAAGAGGACCTTGCAGGGAAAGAGAAGCCTACATTAGTGATGATGGTTACCGATATGCAAGCTAAGCATAGTTGCAGAAAAGGTTGTGTGATGTTTGCAGTACACATTTCCAGTGACAAGGGTAAGGAGGTTGAGGATGCTGATGTGTTGAGCCGGTACCCAATATTGCAGCAGTTTCAGGATGTATTTCCTGAGGGAATTTTAGATTTTCCACCTCATAGGGATGTAGAGTTTTCTATTGAGTTAGTGCTAGGGGCATCTACAACATCAAAAGCACCTTACAGGACGAGAACATCTGAGTTGGTAGAGTTGAAGTTGCAGCTAAAGGAAATGTTGGACAAAGGATACTTCAGACCCAGTGTATCACCTTGGGGTGTACCAGTGTTGTTCGTAAAGAAGAAAGATGGTACTCTTAGATTGTGATTTGATTACATGCCGCTAAATAAGGTAATGATCAAGAACATGCACGCTTTTCCGAGGATTGATGATTTGTTTGATCAACTAAAGGGAGAAACAATGTTCTCTAAGAAGGACTTGAGATCGGGATACCATCAGGTACTTATCTAGGAAGAAGGTATCTTCAAGACTGCATTCAGGAGTAGGTATGGGAATTATGAGTTTGTTGTTGTTCCATTTAGTTTGACTAATTCTCCAGCTACATTCATGTGTCTGATGAATAGCGTGTTGCGTCCTTATTTGGACAAGTTTGTTATTGTATTCATTAATGACATACTGGTATATTCTAAGAATGAGGAAGGACGTGCTGAACATTTAGCAGTAGTGTTGAGATTTCTAAGAGAGCATCAGTTGTATGCTAAACTTAGCAAGTGCATCTTCTTTTAGACTGAGGTAAATTACTTGGGACATGTTGTCTCCAAGGGAGGCATAACAATAGACCCGGAAAATATAAGGGCCATCATGGAATGGGCAGCTCCTAAGAATGTAGAGGTGAAATCATTTATGGGATTGGAAGGTTACTACAAGAGGTTCATCAAGAACTTCTCACGCATTGCATATCCTATCACATCATTGTAGTGGAAAGGTAAGAAGTTTGAATGGACGATGAAATGTGAAGATAGTTTTGAGAAGCTTAAGCAGTTGTTGACACATGCACTACTGCTAAAGATTGCGGATCTGGACTAGGAGTTGTGTGTATAGATGCTTGCAAAAGGGGACTTGGTGGAGTTCTCATGTAAGAAGGACAAGTAGTGTGCTATGAGTCACGAAAACTAAATGAGCCTGAGCATAACTATCTGATGCATGATCTTGAGCTAGTAGCGATTATACATGCATTGAAGATGTGGAGCATTATCTCCTAGGCATGAGGTTCACATTGATGAGCGATCATAGTGGGATGAGGTATTTGTTTGACCAACCGAATGTAAATTCCAGACAAGCTGGATGGTTGGCCACCCTTAGTGAGTTTGACTTCGAGATCAGATACGTCAAAGGGAAGAGGTCCTGGGTTGCATATGCTCTTAGCATGAAGTACATGTAAGTCATATAACATCTATAAGCTCTTATGGGACAGAGTTACATGATAGGATTTTGTAGGCAGGTTAGAAGGATGAAAAATACATGGAGATAATGCACAGGTTACAATAGAGTACAGGTACAGGTGAAGGTACAAGTGATCAGGATGTAGACTATCGTCTTACAACAATTGTCTTGGTGAGGTTTCAAGACAGGATCTATGAGCCGAATTGCTGTGAGCTCAAGAAGCTTATCTTGAGGGAGTTTCATGTGAACTCGTATTTGAGTCATCCAAGATATCAGAAGACATTGACGACGGTGAAGAAGTTTTACTATTGCCTGAGTTTTAAGAAGGAAGTGGCTGAGTTCGTGGCTATATGTTTAGATTGTCAGCAGGGAAAGGAGGAATGCAAACATCTAGGTGGTCTACTACAACATATTACGATTCCAAAATGGAAATGGGAGGTCATTTCCATGGATTTCAACACATGTATTCCGAGGACAGTGAAGAAACATGACTCTTTTATGTTCATGATCGACAGGGTGAGGGAGGTAGCTCACTTCATTCTGGTAAAGACTACATATTCAGCTAGTGAGGTAGCATAGGTGTTCATCAGAGAGATATTGAGACTACATGGTATTCCAAAGAAGATTGTGATGGACATGGATGAAAATTTCACTTCCAATTTTTGGAAGGAGCTATTTGTAGGCTTGGTTACAGGTTGGCCTTCAGTACAACTTATCATACACATACAAATGGTCAGACAGAGAGGGTCAACAAATCTTGGAAGATATGATGAGGATGTACGTGATGCACCAGCAGAGGAAATGGGAAGAGTATCTACTGTTGGTGGTGTTCGCATGCAATAATGGTTATCAGGAGTCCTTGGGGATGAATCCTTTCAAGGCATTGTATGGACAAAGTTGTAACACTCCCATCAACTGGAGTGATCCAGTGAACTAGGTACTTATTGGACTGAACATTTTGGTGGACATGGAGTAGGAAATGCAGGTTATTAAGAAGAATCTAAAGATATAACATAATAGACAAAATATTTATGCAGATCAACACATGGTGTTCATAGAGTTTCAGGTTGGGGAGCATGTGTATTTGCACATCAAGCCTAGGAAAAAATCTTTGAGGATTGGTTCATGTGCCAAGCTGGAACTACGGTATTGCGGGTCTTTTGAGATGCTTGGACCAATGTCATATCGACTTGCACTGCCTCCAACAATGAAAGTCCATGATGTTTTCCATATTTCATTGCTTAAGAAGTATATAAAGGATGTGATCATGTTATTGATTGGTTTGTATTGTAGGTGAAGCAAGAAGGAGAGTTCCATCCATAGCCTCAGTGCATATTGCAGTGTAAACATCTCATGCTCAGGGAGATAGCCATAGAGAAAGTTAAAGTGCAGTCGAGGCACTTTGGACCTAATGAAACTACATGGGAGAAGGCAGATCAGATGCGAGCCCTATATCCTTCATTGTTTTTCGGAAGAGGCAAAGTAGTTTTGGTTTGATGTTGGTTTATGTTTGGCATATGTTTTTCTCATGTTTTTATATTTGTATATGTATATGTGTATGGATGTAAATACCACAATGAGCTAAGTTATAAAGCTCCAATAAGTGGTATGGCTATTATCTTTTCATGTTGTCATGATGTTTTTATTTTGAGCAGGTTATTCATTATAAATACTGCAACAAGCTTAGTTATAAAGCTCCATAGGCAGTATTCTTGTTTTTTACTAGTTTTGCTGAGGTATTGGTGTGGTTTAACACCGAGGATGGTGTTCCCCAAGGGGGAAGGTTATGTAACAACCCTGGTGAAAAGTTCATGTAATAAAGGTTAATAAAGGAAAAATAAGACCATGGTTAAGGGACACTTATTCCAAGTTGAATGTTGGGAAAATATATCCTAGTGGGAATCACTGGATGTGTGCTTTGGCTAAGGAAAAATGGAAAAGGCTAAAGCAAAGGCATTTAAAGGAAAAAAAGGCATTTTTGACACATTTATTTATGAAAATAAAGGAAATTAGGAGAAAAGGAAGATAAAAGGTTGGAGGTTGCATGTGAGGAGGAAATTGAAGGAAAATAATGGAAAATGAAGAAATTAGAGGCCTCATGCATTAAAAGGCTTCTGAGGATTAGTTCATGGCTTTTGTCAGTTCAAGTTTGGAGCTCACTCATTATTCTCTCTCTCTCACTCTCTTGGTCACTTAGAGTTTTCTTGGAGCACTCTAGTTTGGAGCAAAGGAAAGGGAAGGCATTGCAAGGAAAGGAAAGTAGGATCAAGCAGCTTTTGCATGTGTGATTTCCTAGCTGGTTTGGACATGCATGACTTTACATGTTGGTGTATAGTTCTCTTGATGTCAGTGGCATGGTCTTGCTGGGTTGTGATAGTGATTTTCAGCCTAGCCTAGCCTTTTTCTGGATGCCATGGTATGTTGGTATGTTTATTTTGGTTTTGGAACTTCAGAATTGCTGGATGGATTTCAGAATCTGGGGCAGAGGTGGTCTCAAGGTTCATTCCAAAAGGTCTAGGAATCCCTTGGCTGGTTTGGGTGGGATACACGGTAAAGCTTGAGGGAGAAGTCTCGATTTAGGGCCTAATGATCTGGGTTTGGATTGCGGTAAATCCTGAGAGACAAGGAGATGGAAAATTCCTGAAGGGTAGTGATGGATTCTGTATGGCATTCCAAGTTCTATGCGGTTGTGATCAGAGCAATGGTTTTGGTGTGATCATGGTTGGATGAGGGTGGAGGTGGTTTCACCTCTGGATTCCCTTGATTGTTCTTGGATTGGTTGTTCTATGAGATCCTACATTCACGCTTGGAATATGGCATGGGGGTGACTAGCTGAAAGAGAGAATTGGTTCAACCATGTCTATGGTTGGGTGGTACGTGGAAGTCCCGAATCTAGTCAGATTTTCCTATTATTAATAAAAGCTAAGTTCTTTTACTTTTGCACTAATTTATATGTGGATTTAATGGCTGTCATATCTATGATATTTATATGGTTTTATGTTGGTTATAAGGATGGTTGAATGACTGGTTCATGCCATGGTTATTTTATATATTTACTTGTAACCGTTAAATGGATCGATGCAAGACCTAATTGATGATGTAGTAGTTCAATGGAGAAGGAGGTGATCCTTTTTATTATGTTTCATAAGTTTTTTCAGTCATTTATGCTCTGTCTTGTATCCTAGACCTGTAGGTTACATTGATGCCAAGTGTTTGACAAAATTTCAGTCCCGGTTGGGGATTCTCAGGCCTAGTTATGAGGGTGATTTTTGATTGATCAACATGGTTATCATGTTTTTAATGATTTCTGAAAGTCACAACAAGTTTTGGGTAGAGGCCAGGATTTTGGGTTAGAAATGTTGCTCAAATCCTAGGGTTGTAGGCAGAAAACTAGAAATTCTAGATCACAGTCGCTAGCAGGTAGGCCTGTGAGAGTGAATTCAGGTTGTTGAGCACTCCCTTTCCCATAGCATGAGAGTGAATGAGGCCTAAGAGCTGCAGAATAGTAGTGGGACCTAGGGACAAACTTTCTGAGTGGCTGACTTATCTCCTGAGGGGTCTATTGATGATGTTGGATGATTGTATGTGATGTTCCATCAATTCCACTTCCTTAAGGTGAAATATGAGGTCGAATATGATTGTAGTAGCATCTCTCCTCTTGTTTAAACCGATTGGCATGGTTAATTTGGGTAAACCTAGGAGGTAGTGTTACACCTATTGATTTAGACGAATGCGGGGAGTCTTGCAAGAATCAAGGTGGAATAACTGCTTTATAGGAGGTTGAAAGGAAATATTTTATTTTATCCACCCTTTCTCATTTGAATTTAGGATATTTACCTCACTGCAGTCAAAACCATGAGCGGAGATGGCCTAAAAAATCATTGACTTCGCTTTGCTTTCCACTTGCAAGGGAGTAGAAGATTAATTTATGAAAATGACTCTTTTTCAGGAAATCCAAATTTACCAACAAACAAAATTTGGTAAATTCATCCAACATCTTATTTTCATCGAGGAGGATTTCTTGAACCAAGGATATCTCGCTCTCTAGTTAACCAACATATCCTCCCAAGAACATGGAATGTAGAGAATGTTTATAATTGTGCCAAAGGAAAATTGCTAGGTGTCTGTTGTAAAGGGGCAATACCAAAACAAACGGGGAATGATTTCTTCATCATTACAACATAGAATACACCTTGATAGGCCTACTATATTCCTCTTTTTGAGATTCTCAGAAGTAAGAATCTTTCCATGAACTAGAGACCAACAAAAAATATTGACCTTTTAGATGCAATCTAGACTCCAAATTTTGGCCCACACCTTAATACTAGGGGTATGAGGAAGGTTCTTTTCTAAAATATCATAACTTGACTTAACTATGTACATCTTCTAGAGATTGGCATTCCAAGTGCAAAAATCCTTCATATCAACTGAAATGGGAGCTATTCCTTTCAGTGAGTGTATTAACATCTACCATTGATTTTCGTTGAGAGAGAAGATCAGGCCTAAGCCATCCCACCCAATGACTTTGATCATCCCATTTCGAGATACTAATTAATTTTTAAAAGTCGTTTTCCTGTATCCATTGAGCTAGATCCCTAAGAGAATCTAGCTTTTCCAAGAAGGCTCTGCAGATAGAAGTTGTCGTTCCATATATTGATGTGTGCCCCATTACTTGCACTCTAGATGAGATTCTTTATAATAATATGGGCTATTGGCAATATGACTAATGTGTTTTCCTTGATGGAAACCTACTTGATAAATATGTCAACATGATAGTTATGCAAATTCTATAGGTGAGATAGACAAAGGAATACCGGTTCAGAGAGAAATGACTGATAAAGGTGAAGTTTGAAAAGTATACACGAGTCCTGTGAATAAAGGCTGCGTACATATGCAGCTATGGTGAAGAAAAGTTACATACAATTTCTGCACCATGGGATTGTCAATACCAGGGGTCTTTACCATGGTATTGGCCCATAATAATTAGCGCGACAACATATATTTGATCCCGTCAAAGAATACCATCGACATTACTAAAGGATTGGCCTAAGGTATTGGCTAAGGCCTAAGCCTATATAATGAGACTAAGATCAAAGTGTTAGGTGTGAAATCTTTGTGTTTTCTATGAATTTTTTGATATCAAATAGGTTTGCACAAAGGAGAAAGGAAAAGACATAGATCTGAAGAATATGAAGTATGGTATCATATGTACTTGTTTTATTTTCTTGTTGAAAACATCTAACTTTGATAGATCTATGATTTTAATGATACTCTGACATGAATATGAGACAATAATGGTTGCAAAGTATATTATGTGTGTAGCGAAAGCATGACTCCGTGATTTTAGATCTGTACACTGGTTTGTTTCTGCGAGATCACGTACATACGCAGATCTTCTTTTGACTAGTCGCGTATATATTTTGCAGTATGGATATATATGTACATAGGTGTTAAGTATGAAAAGTGCATACATATGCGGAAGTGCTTTATAACACTCACATACATCTGCTAGGGTTTTGTAGTATGAGCTGATGATAATGGTTGATCTATTTTGCTGTTGTATGTCGATGAAGTATTTCTTACAATAATCTGTGTTTGACAGTACTGATTGGGCTGAATTGATTATGAATTAGAATTTGACTAAGTGATGATGCTACTGTGTGATGATATTTATTTGGTTCAATGATTTATGTTGGCTTCAGTATTTGTTTAGGTGATTGATTTAGTGGCACAATGATTCAGATTCTGTTATCAATATTTTGAGATCTATACATAAGTATCCTTTAGGAGAAGTGCATACATACATAGGTATGATTAAGAACAATATCATATATAATCTGATGCATGCTTGATCAGGGCTTACAGTGGCAGCAGTTGGTTTATGTGATGGTTAAGAGTGTTTGACTTGGTATATTGATGAGTGGCTATGCATTGGTATGATTTGTTATGATATAGTTTGATCAAGTTGCATTGATTACATTAGAAGATTTGATGATCGAGTATTTGAGTAGTTGATTTCATAATTGTTGGGAGTGGATCCAGTTTGAAACATTATGAAAAGTGATCCATAAAGAGTTGAATATAACAGTATTCAGAAAGGGGGATGTAGCTCCCTTCCAGTAGGAGCTAGAAAACGAGAGAAGGTTGTAGCCTTCTACACATAGGAGCCTGTGTACTGTTTAAAGTTTGCGCCAGTACAAGATTGTAAGAAGATTATTTTTAATAAAATGAGAAGACAAAGACGACAACAATGGTGGTTTTTTCCCACATTGGGTTTCAACCTAAAAGTTACGGTGTTCATATGGTTGTGTGTGTTAATGTTCTATCTGCTTCTTAACTTCTCATAATTACTGTTTAATTGATGAATAATGGAATAATAATGCACTAATTAATACTGCACAAGTGATCAGATAAGTTATCTGGACATACGCGGGTTTCTGTAGTAAAATTCGCATACATACGCTAGCTTCGTTTACAACAGTCACATATAAAAATCACATATTGAAGTGTGTAAAACATTGATTCGCTCACCGCTGCCACCCCCTCCTCCCCCCCTCCCCCCCCCCAATATTTTTCCTAACAATTGGTATAAGAGCAGGTCCTTCAGAAGAAGCTTGATTGCTTGGAGGAAGATTCATCAAGATGAGAAATCAAGAGGGAGTAGAATCTTTCAGGCCACCATTGTTTAATGGAACCAACTTGGTTTTATGGAAATTCAGAAAAAGAGCTTATCTATAGTCTTTTGGAGCTGATGTTTGGGCAATCGTTGAAGGAGGTTATAAATATCCATCCTCCATTCCCACAGATGAAGCATAAAAGAAAAAGTATGAGACCAATGAAAAGGCTATCAATGCTTTGTTGGGAAGCTTAGAAGAATTAGAATTTGTGAAGGTCATAAAGCTGAATACTACAAAGACTATATGGGACAAGATCATCCAAAGTTATGAAGGCGACACTAAGGTAAAGAGTGCCAAACGTCAAATATTTAGAATTCAATATGAAACTCTCAGAATGCATAGTGATGAAAGTATTGCAAGTTTCTTTCTTAGGGTAGATGTGATCGTTAATTCAATGGGAAATCTTGGTGATGAAGTAAAATATTTGATTCTTGTTGAGAAAATCCTAATATCTGTAACCCCAAAATTCAATTCGAAAGTATCTGCCATTGAGGAAATGAAGGATTTGAAGAAACTTACCATTGAACAACTTCATGGGATCTTAAAATCTTATGAAATGAGAAAAGGGGGTCCCTCAGATATCAGATAAGAAACATTCAAAGCTACTTCTAAAGGAAAAGAAAATGAGGAACTTAAGTAATCAAGTTATGTATCAAATGAAGAAGAGGTGATTTTCGTAAAGGAACTCCAAGTAGGAATTGGCATATTTAGAGATAAGCTTCCTTACAAATGCTTTTCTTGTGGAAGAGTTGGTCATTATGCAGCTAAATTCCCTTATAAAGAAAACCACGAGAAAGGGAAGAATTCTGAAAAAGTAAATATTAGAGGAAGTTTTGAAGAAATAACTCAGTGTAAAATTAGTCTAGAAGAAGCTAAATTAGCATAAGAAGCACTAAAGGCATAATGAAAAGTTAGAACTAGAAATAGTAAGTCTAAGAAAATAACTTGAGAAAACAAAATGTCTAAACCCTTAGATTTGCTAAAGGATCCGAAATCATAAAAGAATATCAAATTACATCCCTCTCCTCTAATAAAAACTAGTCTTGGATACAATGGAGAATCATCAAAGACTGTAAAACCTTCTGAAACAGGTACAGGAAGCTATCTCAATGCAGTAAAGGGAAGAAGTCAACAAAATTCCAGCTCTCAGTAAAAGAATGCAGGATCAAATGTCTCTCAGGTAAAACATCCTGCCACAATCAAAAGGGAAACTACAAAAAAAAGTACTATACTCCCAGGAACTTCTACTTCAATGGTCAATGCTTCACTTGTCATATTTTTGGTCATAAGGCTGCTCAGTGTGTCACTTATAAAACTATCACAACTAGAGAATCAAGAAAACAAAAGAATGAGATTGGGTTAAAGAAATATTCTTACAATACGTTCTCAGCTCTCCAAGATGAAACAAAATGTTTCTTTTGCAATAATTTTGGGCATAGAGAGACTGAATGCAGAAGAAAAATGATCCCAAATCTCCAGAATGAACAAAAGGCAATAACATCCAAGGTATGCAATAAGAAAACCATAGAATCTAAAAATTGTGGTTTAACTTTGCATGCAAGAGATCAAGAAAATCTGTGGTACATGGATAGTGGATTATTAAATCATATGACAAGTGATAAAGATAAGTTTATCTCCTTTAATGAAATAAAGAAAGAAAAGAACGTAACCTTTGGAAATAACTCACCTGCTGCTATCAAAGGGAAATGAACTGTTTTGCTAAAGGATAAGGTTAAAGCTGGTGATGAGCCTTGGTATTGCAGCAATAATGTTGCAACTCCCAAGATTAACGACTTTAATTATCAACTCGGGGTTTGTACAAACTTAAGAGGTATCAACACTATATGTGCAACATATAATGTGACCTTCCTTTGCTGTCATGATGTAATGGAGTGCATGTACTGAAGTCAAATCCTAAACTAACTGTAGAAAATGAAATGTTAAAAATGGAACCTTAACCTATTGCAAGATATAAAGTACAAGGAAAGAAACATATTCTAATTGCATAAAGATCATGAAATAAATGTAAAAGAAACCTAGCTTAACCCTATTTATCACATGTGATGATTTAAAATAATTGAGCATGAAATATGATCTAGGGAGTACTAACTGTTGTGTGCATGTGTAAATATAAAAGAAATCATTTTTTAATTTTTTTTTCTTTATAAATGCAAATGCTAATCTTTCCTTGATCTTTGGCAGGGGAGACAAGTGTGGAGCAAGAGGGTTAAAATGGTCTCGATGGAATGGAAGTAAAGTAGAGGTCTAATCCCAGCTTCAATGATGATTTTTCTCAATTCGGGCTCAAAATAGGATTTTCTACAGGATGCTACAATATTTCCTACAGGATGCTACATGATTTCCTACAGGATCCCCTGATTTACTACATGACGTTACAAATTTACTATACGAAATTATAATTCATCGAATGACCAAGAAAACGAAATCCAAATTGGATGGGACAAATTTTTTTATTAACTAAGATGTCTTAGGTCCCCATTCCAAGTGGAATCACTCAAAAAGACCTTTGTTAACCCATGCTAAAAAATATCGGAAAATTACAAGTTGAAAATCTAGAAATTCGAGAACTAGCGAGCTAGTAAATCTATAAAATGCATAACCTAATAAAGTGAAAATGAAATGGGGTGATTTTTGTTATGAATTATAATTTTTTTTTGATCTAATGCAAGTGGAACCAACTCGATTGAAGCTCGTAAGCATGCTATAAAAAATAACAGAAATTCACTGTTATTTGCCACAAAGGAGTTCCAGAAATCTAGATTTGGGAATAAGAAAGCTAATCCAAGTAGCCCAATGATTACTATGACCTTCCAAATATTTTCCAAGGATGAAATGATGCTTGTGATCCTGAAAAATAACTTACATTAACCATTTAACTGAATCCTACAACAAGAAATCATTAATACTAAATGCAGAAGTAGAAAGAAATAGAAACAAGAGATGCAAGTGAATACGAAGTGAAAAGAAGGAAATAAAATGATACAAAAGGGCTTCGAGACTCTTGAGATGGCAAAGACCAAGGAAACTCAGATACCTATGGAGGATAAAAAGATTTAGAAGTTGAACATGACACCATTCTTCATTATGTTCATCAATACAATTACATCCCTGCAAGAAAATACAATGGCGCTGCAAAAATATGAGTTCTTTCCACAAGAACACTAATGAAAATCTATCCCTAGAGGAAAATTCGACTTGGTACTTATAAAAAATGATTAGGAATCATTCCCCATGAATGGAGGAAGCTTTATCCAAAAAAATCCCTCAATCTGGTCCCCAATACTAGGAATCTGCATTAAATGGCAGGGAATACATTCCTAGTTTTTCTCAATCATTGGAGTTCCACAATCTGTGCCTTAATATCTTGTTGATTTATTATTTATTATTGATCCTCCTGCAGTAGGGAGCAAGTCCCTAGATTATCTCCTCCTCCAAATCTTCATAATCTGCCCAATATTCTCATAATATTCCACAAAAATAGATAATATTAGGCACAAATATGCAATTATTCATAAACCTTTCTAATGAATATATTAAAGTTAAAAATACATTATCTAATGCAGAAAGAGAGGTTTAATGTGATGAAGGATGGTCATAGGCCTTAATTTATGTTTAATTTAGAGGCATGGGCCTTAATTTATGTCTAATTTAGAGGCCCATCATACCTCTTTGCTGAAAGTGTTGCTCATCCTCTGAGCTACTTAGTGACCTCATTGAGCCTCATTCATGTCCCCGGTGGCCTCTCTATTGTGCATTAAGAATCTTGGCTATAAGTTCTACAAGGACAAGCCCAAAAACATAATTGTGCAAAGAAAAATCATTGTTTCTTGAGACCATTAGCTTGCCTTCTTCCCCTCATTCAAGATGGGTTCTTGAATATTTTTCAGTTTAGCAAGGTATTCCACATCCTTACCAACCTTCTACTACCTTGTTCCACCATTTGGACGCCTTTGAAACCTTCAAAATTTCTTTAGATGAGAACTAGGACATCCTGTAGTAATTCCTGTCAAAGCTATAGGAAACCCTTTTTGAGCATAAATGATATTCTGAGCCTAGGACAGGCCCTCAACTTGAATCCCATGCTTTTTTCCCATTTTTAGGCCTTGGAAAAAAGCTAGAAAGAGGTTGGAGACATTTTGGAAAACATCTTTTCATCACTGCAGTTTGATTTTTGTTTTGATGGTGAATGCCTCATTTCCTTTTATTGCCTTCTTCTTCTCTCTTGTGGCCTAGATGACTGCCTAATGGCCTTGGAGTTCTCTGTTTTGATTAGGTCTCTCTTAAGCTTTACTATTTTGGGGTTTAACACAATTTGTTCATTTCTTCCTTCTTGTAGCAACATTCTTCCTTCCTGTAGTAGTCATTTATCCTCTTTTAGGGTCTTCTAACTGTATGGTAGTGATGAGAAATGATGAAGAGGGATTGGAAGATAGTGCTAGGGCTCAAAGGGAGTAGTGTAGGTTTGTGAAAATGGAGAGGATGCTCTATTTTTTTTTTATCTTTCAAGAATGAAATGGGATGGATGGATGATGAATAGATAGTGAATATGAAGTGGATGGAGGGTTTGGAATGCTGTGGTGACTTAGCCTTTGCAAAAAATTATTCTTTTAATTGCTGTCCTCATTCCTTGAAATCATCACCCTTCATAATTTGACTTTTCAACATTGCATGAGTGAAGGAGTGAGCTGCAATTAACTAGTTGAAGGTGGCTGAGACTGCTGACCCATCCTTAGCTTATAAAACCTCATCTCTCATGCATTGAAAACAAATTTATAACTATAATATGCTCAAGAGAAGAGGTTAAGAATATTGCATACCTGTACCTACTTGATGGTTGTTGGAGAGACATGCATGCTGCTGCTGAGTTGATGTTTATGAGAAGTTGTTGGGGGACTTTTATCAACCTTCCTAAAGAATATCTAACCCATTTCTCCATCATATTTCCTCTTTTAGCTTCTTCTTGGCCTTCCTGTAGATGTTGTTTGTTGGACATTAAAGTCCTTGCTTGTATTTGCTACATGTGTGTTTTTTTTTATCTCTGATGTTTTTCCTTGATGTGCAGGTATTGGATAGTGATGTTGATGATGTTGATGCTACTGCTAAGCTCTGGAGGAGCTTCTTTGACCTCTGGATCTCCATACTGAAGTTGACTGCAACTTGTGATTTTTGTTTTGTGGGACAGACTGCTACAGGATTTCCTACAGGATGTCCTATAGCTGCCTCTCCCTCAAATTTTTTAATCATTTCTTCACTTTTGGAGCATGAGGATGGTTGGCATGGGTAGAGAAGGGGTATAGGGATTGGTGAATGAGAGGTATAGCTTTCAGGTGTTGTCCCCTTGTTCTCTGTCTTCATCCTCTTTTGTCTTTTTTTTTTTTTGAAACTGTAAGTTTTTTGAAACTGACTTTATTGGATGAATGCAGGGGTGATCATGGTGGAGAGAGGCATGGTGATGAGTTGGTGAGGTAGACATTTATTTTTTTGACATAAGCAGGTCATCCCCTTGCTCTAGGGTTACTTTTTTTTGGATTCCCAAGCCACTGTAATTCCTACAGGATCATCCTATAGGTTTTCAGGGAATCCTGTAGGTTTACAGGGAATCTTGTAGAAAACACAGAACCCTTGCAAATTGAGCTAAATGAGTAGAAAAATGGAGGGAACGATGGAACTATGAAGCATGTGGAATGGAGAAATGAAAACATGAATTGTATAGGTCCCCTTTGATAATCTCTTGTTGCTCTGATCCTCCTCCCGCTGACCTGCAAACAATATTTTCAAAATTCAGGACAACCTCTTGTAGAAGAATTGTTTTGTCCATATCTCTCAAACGGTAGAGTGGATTGACCTGAAAATTTCTGATCGTGTTTCCATCATAATTATACACCCCCCCATAAAAAAGTTTTGGTTAATGGATGCGCGGATCTTGAGAAAAACAAAAAATGGTGAAGGTGATGGAGGCTGATTTTTTGGAAACCATAAACTGGAATTTTTTGAAATTGCTTGGGCATGTTACCATCATCCATATGCATCTCCCCATGAAACAACTTTTTAAATGGATGCACTGATTATCAAGAAAATGCAAAACTAGATGTAGGTGATGGAGGTTGATTATGTGCACTAGAATTTGCTGAAATTGCTTGAGCATGTTGCCATCATCCATATGCATCTCTCCCTAAAACAACTTGGCAAATGGATGCATGGTTTTCAAGTTATAGAAAAAACAAATTTCTGGTCTATGAATTTTTGTTTCCTGTAGTAAAACATAGTCTTCCTGTAGTTTTTTAGGACAAGAAGCAAACTGAATGGGAAAAGCTTGAGAATGATGGGTGGATGATGGAAATAGATGAGGTTGATGGATTGGCATGGCCTTGGCCTTGTTGGAGCATTTGAGCAAAGGAGGAGAAAGTCAAAGTTTGACTTCTTTTGACTAGGTTTGACCAATTTTTTCTTTTGGTACCATCTTGTTTTTTTTCTTTTTATTTTTTGCTTGCAGATGTTGGAGAGTATATGAATTCATCAGAGATATACATCGAGAAAAGATATTATTTTTTTAGGCCTACTAGCCGCTCAATGAAGTTTTCAACTAGTAGGTCTGCCTATGCGCCTCAAATGAGGTTTTCACCTAGGATCTTTTTCTTTTATTCTCTCTTTTCTTTTTCCCAACCCATTGACCGCCTCATGGAGGTTTTCAATCAATGAGCCAGTCTCAGGCACCTCAAAGGAGGTTTTCACCTCTGATTTTACTTTTTTTTTTTTCTCTTATTTTTTCAATTTTTTTTTTACCCTACTCTACTTGAAAAATGAAATCACTTTCAAGTATAAGAATACTTCCAATGGAGCCATGTGCACATCAAGATGACATAAAAACTAATGTGTAGGCTTGAAATGTATGTTTTGACAGGTACCTGAATTTGAGTGATCAAATGCTTTGAATTTGATGAATACAAGCACAATTGAAGAAGAGAGTATTGTTGAAACTTAGTGACTGTCTGGAACCATATTTCAATATAGTTGTGATGTCCCTGGTCCTTTTGCTGATCTGGATCATTCTTCCTATCTTCTTCTACCATGACCTTCAAATATTCCTCTTTTTGCTGATTGTTTTCTTGAATACATGGAGGATTTGATGGTAATCATGAGGGAGCTCTATCGATCTTTGATTTTGATGTCTACTCTTCATCAAGTGCAACCCATGATTATGTGGTATTCTCATTTGAATGTTATTCTTCTGGATGTGGTACTTCAATGATATCAAGATAATCACTTTTTTTAAATACTCTTCCTGATCTATGGTGAATACCATTGATCTCAAGACGAAATGTTTGGAAGTGTTGTACCTCAGCATTGTAAGTGGGCTGAGCTACTTCAATGTGTGGGTTTGGAAATGGTGGTACAGGTAGTTGAGTGGGAGTGAATATTTGAGATGGATGTGGTTGTGATTGTGGTTGTGGTGGATATGAATGGTAGGGCGGATATTGAGGAAAATACTGAGGATATTGTGGATGACTCCCATAAGTTCCTTTCCAACCTTGTGCTAAGATTGGTTTTGGGGTTGAGATGGCCAATGTTTCCAAGGAAAAGGCGTGTTCCAATTACTTTGTGTTGGGTGTGTGATCCCCCAAGGCAAGTTTTGGGGCTTAAAGCCCAAGTTTTGACTAAGTCCGATGTAAAGACTTCGCGATTTGTGGGCGCAGAGCCCGAAGTTTTAATTAAGTCATAGGGTTGTCCGCCCTTACTTTTGTGATATAGTGTCGGCTTGAGAGTTCTACCCATGGCCTGCGGACCATGGGATTGTATAAATAGAGCGATGCTATAAGTGTAAAGGGACAATCTAAGATTGAAGATCTAATGATGAAGCATTGAGTCTAAGTGTAAAGTCGAGTCTTTGGGTAGTAGAGTAGGAGAAGGCTCTGCAGCTGAGTGCGCAGAGGCCTAGTAGTCCGCAGCTGAGTGCGCGGACCCCTGTAGCTGAGTGCACAGGGCAGGTTGAGTCTGTAACCGATTGAAGCATTAATAAAGAGAAGTTTTACATTATTTCTGTGTATCTTTTCCTATTTTATGCATTGAAGTATATTGGGTATGAATTGCAAGTTTACTGTTTATTTGCTGCGCGAACTTATATGAATGTGTTGAATAAATGAATATAAGATAAAGTATCCATTTACGCGAAGATAACTACCTGTTATAAGAAGATAAGTAAGATCCACAGTGTAACTTGAGGAAATAGCGCAGATCGCTACTTTAGCAGGGCGAAGGCTCCTCAGCCCCTGGTTAGGGATGCACGAAGGTGAGTATAACAGAGTGCGAAGGCCTCGCAGGTTAGGAAAGTGCGCGAAGTGACCTGCATGAAGGTATTCAAAGTTGGACTAAATCGACCCCTCAGACATCTCAAGGGTGCAGAAACTTGGTTCCAACATCCCCCCATACTACTTCGGGTGAGATCTCAGTCTGCGCTCTGCGGGCTGTTGCCGAAAGGGCCAGTAGTACAGGGATTTGTTTGGCTAAATAACTTCGAACCTGGGTCAGGCCCCCTCAATCCAACAAATGGTTCCTTTTCTGGGACCAGAATCTGCATAGAGATGTCTAATGTCGTATCATTGGAATCCAACTAAGAAATAAATTGAAGGTTGGTTGGACAGGAGAATTCACGAGTTCACGGCGCAGGAGAACAGGAATCCGCGACTATTAAAGGAAGAGTGGTTAGACTACTACCTGTACATAGAGATCCATGAAATTTTCTTCGCATATTTCCCTACTTAGCTCTACGAGTGGATCGTGAAGCTGGCAGATAGCCAAGGAAGGTGGAAGCTCGACAATCTTATTGTGTGGACCCTAGAGTTGGTGCGCATATTGGAGGCATCGAAGGATAAGATCGCGTGCACTGTTGATCACTGGCTCGATTGGATTATAGGAGGATTCATTACTGAGTTCGTGGTAGATACCTCAGTTAGCTATAGCGAGGCAGAGCGACGCTTTATTAAAGGACCGCGAGGTAAGTACGTAAAGTCTCTGAATACTTGGATTAAAATGTTATTGTGTGAAAAGAGGGTTATGAAATTACCTTGATTTCCGGAGCCACTCGAAGTGGAAAAACCTACAAAAACTAAGGAAGTAAGGGACCAGAGAATAGCCCTTTGATTTCACCTCTGCGAGGGGATGAGGAAGAGCTCGCGAAGGTCTCGCCACGAAGTGCGATCAATTTGATAAGGCATAGGATTCCACGCATACCACCTCCACCCACAGCACCACCAGCTTCACTTCCTTCACCTCCATCTTCACCCGTACCGCCTCCGCCACAATCGCGAGTCGATATGGCAAGCGCGATAAAGTTGTCTGTGTTCAAGGGAGTAGGAAATGGAGATCCAGACCAGTTTTGGTTTGTGATAAGAGCCATATGGGAAGCGCAGGAAGTCATAGATGATAATATAAAGAAAGCGATGCTGGTCAACGCTTTGCAGGATCGCGCGCTGACTTGGTATATTAAGCATTCTAATGACAATCCGAATGTGGGGATCACAAATATCCAAATTGCACTGAACAGATAATTTAGCAGGTCGAAGTCAGAGGCACAGTCGATCATTGGATTCAAAGAGATCACAATGCTACCAGGCGAGACTCCTTGGGAGTTGGATCAGAGACTGAAGTGCACAATTTGTGAAGCTAATATGACTTTGATGGATGGACAACACCGCAAATGGTTTGTAGCATCGCTAATGCCGCATTTGAGGAACGCGTTGTCACAACAGAGGTTAACGACTCAAGCAGAGGCCTTGGAGATCATGATGAGGCTGCATGAGACCCCGATACAGGATCCTAACTTGGGAGTTCAGTAGATCCACGCGCAGTTGAAAAACTTATGCCTTGAGATGCAAAGTCTGAAACAGGGCAGGACAGCCCGACCAGAAGCACGCGAAGAGGTATGGTGCGTTAAATGTAAGGGTCAAGGTCATGACAAGGACCACTGCCCGGTGTTTGTGAATTACCTTGCGGGAGGAGGACCGATGCCGTTAAGACCATAGGCACAAGAAAAACCTAGCATGATGCCTGCTTTGTGGTGTGTGATTTGTCAAATAGGAGAAAAGCATGCTACGGACAACTTCCATTTGTTACAAAAGTATAGACAAAATTCGCAACAATTGTTCTGTAATTTTTGTAGATCGGTTGGACATGATGAGTGCACTTGTAGAAGCTATGAGCTGATGATGGATAGAACTCCCACTTACAAGGTTTAGGCTGAAACTTGGCCCCTTGACTAGAACACAGGAGTGGCGCGAACCAGATTTCAGGGGCGCGGACGAGGCTGAGGTGGAGGAGGACCTGGAAGAGGTTGCAAACAACTGATATGCTACAATTGCAGAGGGCCAGGACATTATGCCCGTGATTGTATGAATCCAACGCGTCCATCATGTCTGTATTGTACCTTGTTTGATCACGAGACGGAAGATTGTCTTACACTGATAGCTAGGCTGCGCGACAAGGGAGTGCTACAACCTCCCTCGACTCAGAACCTGTAGATGATGAGGTCTAAGCCGTGCGAGGAAGATCCAAATGTGAACATTGTGCTTTGAAGTGGAATTATGATGGGAGATGATAAAGGCAAAAATCCCGAAGATAGTACTTGGGTTCGCAAGGCTCTGACGAAATAAGCAGAGTTTGATTTGGAGCGCGCTAAGGAAACCTTCATGGAAGCTAAGAAGTGATTCGCTGATGCCTCCACTTCAGGAAGCAAAGATAGATCGGAGCCAGAAATGAACCCATCTATACTTACAATGTCCCTAGAAACATACATGAAGCTACTGCGTGACAGTAAGGCTGTAAAGGGATTGAAGGAAATCAATAACAGATGTGATGGGACTGCGCCAAGAGAGCTGCGCGTAGTCTGGAAGATTGGAAAGCATGCAACGAGGATGAGAAGGGAAATGAGGTTGACCGTGCAGATTGGAGAACATGAGATGAACCAAGTATTTCTGGACCTAGGATCGAACGTGAATGTTCTGCCAAAGCAGACATGGGAGTGTATGGGAAGGCCTACGCTGCAATGGTCTCCTATCTAGCTGTGAATGGCAAACTGACAAAAGATAATACCTATGGGGAGATTGCAGGGAATCACCATGAATATTGAAGGGGCAAACGTGCTAGCAGACTTTAAAGTGATAAAGATTGTTGATGGTAGCAATCCCTACCCCGCGCTCTTAAGAATCGGTTGGGCCATTGACATGAACGGGGTGATTAATCTGAAGAAGCACAAGATGATTTTTGAGAAAAGGTCTCTGCGCGTAGTTGTACCTTTGGACCCTGCAGAAGGATCGCGCTACACAGAGAAGGTGCATGACTATGAAAGCGACAACGATTTGGACTGCATCTACAAGATAACTGTGCGAGAGCAAGACTAGGTAAATCCCATCGCGGATGGACAAATATCATGGGAGCGCAAAAGCTCCTGTATGTCGGATTCGGATGAGGAGATAGAGCGATGGTAGAATCAATTAGACGAGGTGACCACGCTGAACTATAACATGATGACAAGATTGATGCGTTGCGTATCGACAAAAGTGAGAGATTTGCCTACTTATGATGCATTAGGTGAGGTAGATACTTTCTTGGACAGATTTTAAAGGGAGGTGCCGGAAAAGCAATGTTTCTAGGCTTTGAAGTGGGTACTGCGTGCTACACCCACGAGGTGGTGGGGTACCAACCAAGGATGCTTTGAGGACTGGCGTGAATGTAGGAGAATGATGCACATGCGTTTTGGGAAGCCTAAGATGTGACTAACATATAAATACAATGTACGAGATGGTCCGCACACGCATTTGTCCAGGTGGGTACATGCATATGGTAAACAACCTGCGCAGATGCATATGGACTTCGCGTTGGGGAACACGGTCAACAAGCATGTGTTGGGGAGGAAATTGTGTGAATGGTCCCTCAAGTTGGAACGACAGAATGTGGAAAGAACGAGTGTGTAGAAGGTTACCCATGGAGAAGCATTTAACGAAGTGTGCAAAGCACTGAACAGGGTATATAATGCGTAACGAAGTGATTGGGACCTACACATATTAGCAGTTTTGTGGGCTTATACAAACGTGCAAGAAACTGATGGGATAGACACCTTCTAGGCTGACCTATGGAGCAAATGCTCTAATACTAATGGATTATATTATGCCTAGTCCACGCATAGCAGCGCTCGTGGATATGAGGGTTCGTGGAGCCCTGGAAGAAGGGATCGTGCAGTTGAACAAATAAGAACGCTTGGGACTTGAGGAAGAGATCCAACAGGGTAATCTTAGGCTCCAATAACTCATGAATGAAAGAACTCGGTTAAGGGAGAAAAGCGTTCTGGTGGAAGCAGAAGTCAAGAAGCTTGAGGAAGGAATAAAGAAGCATTTTCTCGATAAGAAAACTATGGTAATAAAACAGGATGTGCACGATTACGTTGACAAATTTGGGGACTACCGCTGAGAGTTGATCAACTTGATGCCTTGGATTGGACTGTATATTACTAGAGGGATCATCGATGGTGGCGCGATGTAGATGGTGAAGTTAAAAGGCAGATTTTTTCTAGGCAAAGTGATTGATGGTCAGTTGAGTCGTATCCAGGTGGCCTGGTCACTTGACTAGCCATGGGAAGCACAGTCTTAGCACTCCAGGCAGTTGAAAGGAGGCACGGGACTATAAAATACTCTGCCTGAGAGCTACGTGATGTCAGGGCTGTGCGTAGGAGTGAAGTGTCACGAGGTCTGCAACATTGCAAGGGTAGTTGCGTTGCTGTGCGGGTTGGTGGGAAAGTGACTGTTATAGTCACTATTCACGATGTGATGCTTGGTTTGAGATCAAATGGAGTGGGCGACAGACATTAAAGGCGAGCTTTATGGGAAAGATTTGGAAAAATCTGCTGCCAAGGGAGCATTAATGGACCGAATTTGGGGGAACAATCGAATTTGAATTCAAAAGGCGCTATAAATTGCAAAGGGATGCCTAGCGAACGACACTTGGTCATTTGAGAATTGATCTGTCGTGCACCCAGAGTATTCTGAACTGAGACTTGTTTAACCTGTTAAGAGCATTGTTTTAGCACCTGGTTCAATAGTTGAAAGATTTATGGACAAAAAAAATGGTAGCATCTGAAGAAGCCAAGGAAATCTGAGAAATGACCGCCGAAGAGGCCACGCAGGCTGTAACAGTAGGAGATGCCCCTGAAAGCGCCGTGATAGTTGCAGAAATCCCTAAATCACCGCACACGGTGAGACCCAAGAAAGATAAGCAACCCATGATTCTGGTGCGCATGTCCCCTCGAAACCCGCAGAGAACTAAATTGACCATGGAAGAAAAATGGAAAGCGGTTAATTTGGAAATCGATGAGGAGGAGGAAGACCTTGAGGACATCCTGATAGAAGAGGACGAGGATGAAGAAATGGAGGAAGAAACTGAGGGCGCGGACCCTACAACCAGGCTACCCGCGTATGTTCCTTCGCAGAAGGGGAAGGAAAAGTTCCCAAGGACCTAGATGAGAGCAAGAGCTCTCTCCAGACTCCACTGCTACCTGACAATATCATTTTTGAAGGAGCGCACCTGGGACGGGTGCCGAGTTTGAAGTTCAAAGACTGGGGTCTCATCGACCACGAGAAATTCCCTCACTTGGCGACACCACAGCTCATGAAGCTGAAGAAAAACACTATGGCGGGAGTCATAGAGTTGGAGTTGCACAAGTGGTTACGCGGAGTCGAAAAGGCATGGTTGTTGAACCTGCTTTGGGTGCCGCATTACCATTGCACTCGAGTGACTATCTTCGTCATCAGGTAGCTGCTTTGTTTGGTGCATGATGGGTGTTTGTGGTTGGAGGAGCCCATCCCCATCACGGACCACCTAATCCATAGAATTACCCGACTCCCTTGTAAAGGAGAAGGCCCAGCAGACATTTCAGAGGGTAAAATCAGTGCTTTGGCCATCGCGGAGGCCATGAAAAAGAAATATAAGTTGGAGAAGAAAAAGAGGGGCTACACGATCTCCAGTATCAAAAACAAGGCAGTTAGAGTTGTGACTCAGATACTGGCGGGTAAGGTCATGCGGAAGTGCCGCGCGGATGAGGTGCCTGCGTCGGTGGTTGCACTTGCCGAGCAGTGCGCAGAGGGGGTCTAGTTTAACTGGTCTGAATTCTTGTGCAAGGAGTTCCTGGAGAATTTCCGCGAGGCACAAGAACAGGGGAAAACCTTCCACTATGCATGGCTTCTGCTGTCCATAGTGCTGGTGGCTGGGGAATTGCCTGAGGACAACCAGTTCCCCACAATTGTGAGGGATCTCCCAGAGGTCGCGAAGTACGCTTCGCTATGGGCCACTAAAGACGCGCACCAGATCCGAGATAGTAAGATATTTTAGGTGTTCATGGAGATGAACATCAGAATGGGGATTAACCACAAGCCGCAGTTATCACCCACTGTCTATAATAGCTTACAAAGCTTCGCGGAGTTTAAGGTAGACTTCCATTACTGTTGAAAATGCAACAAGATGATGGAGCTTAGTGGAAAGGAGTCGCCTTCACTAAGAGGGACCGCAGGCTATTTTTGGCGCAAAGTCTACTTTTAGACATATGGATCGTGGTCTATGAGTTGCAGGATGCTATTTGTGGATGATTGGTCATGCTGGTAAAAATAGATGGACTTCTATTTTTAGACATATGGGCGGTTTCTATTTTTAGACTGCCAGGCTAAAAATAGAACAGTCGAATATTATTAGCTCATAATAATATTTGGACTATAAACATTATCTTATCCTCTTGGAGCACTTCAGTTTGAGCTACATATGTGGCACATGCAACTGTTAGAAGGAAATACGCTTTTCTTGTGGGTCAGTTGAGCTATTGCATGGTGGACTTCAGTTAGAACTCAAGTGGTTGAGTTTTGGTGGAGTTGATTGTGGAGTTGATGGAGTTGTGTTCAGTTTGACTTGGTTAAACTAGTTGTATTTAGTCTAACTGCAAAATACACTAGTGAAGAGTGTTGTGAATTAATTGTTAATTAATTCACTAATTATTAACTCATAAAGCAACTAAAGAATACATCAGTTAACTTAGTGCATGGACAGTTCAATGGAGACAGGTGTTAGAGGTTGAGATTGCTATCAGTTGTGACTATAGTTGTGCATGAGATTTGCACAATCAATGGATTGAGTATTGCCAATGAGAATTGCGTGGTTCAGCCAAGGAAATATGAGTTTTCTTCATCCATTCTCATCTATTCTCATGTAGGATTGCGCAGTGGAGGCAGGCAAGCAGCGGGGGAGATTTGAACCTGTGATTGATTCAGATCTGAGCTAGTTTGTGTGTAACAGGTGGAGATAGTACTGAGTACTTGCGAGGAGTATTGTACTATGTATTGTTACATGTTCTCAATCAATATAATATACAAATAGTTGGGGGTCTTCAGCTGTATTCTTTCCCCGTGATATACTGTGTTGATATGTGTGATTGATGCTTCAATGTGCGCATGCGATTGTTTCTGAATACTGCAAATTGATGATCAATAGTAGAGGAGGTTATGTATTATGCATGCATTCCGCAAATAGTGTATAATCAGGATAATATCTGTGAATAAGTGTTATATTATTCAAAATTTTTACATGGTATCGGAGCAGAGTTGATCATCAGATCTATTTTTTTTTTCACTTCTGGTTCACGGATACCCGGGTCAATGGGTAGCCGCTACATCCAGGGTTGTTCAACACTGAGTGGACGCACCTGAAGGCATCAACACCCCTCGGCCTATTTACTGACCTAACCCCAAGAGCTTTCGGGATTTGACCCTGTGACCTCCCATTGGCGAGGCACTTGATTTGACCGATTGAGCTAACTCTTGGGGCTGTCATCAGATCTATTATTCAGAAAGTGTTTACATTTTATTTCTTCAGGCAGAGTCTGTAATCGAGCCAGGTAGCCTTTCCTTTGGAAGGTGAGATATCCGGTAAAAGCCAATACAGTCAATCTCTGTACGAGAAATACTTTGTTCTCACGAATTTTAGATCACAAGCGGTTGAGTTTTTGAGCTGGTGGAATTCGAATTTGCAGCAGTGTTTTCTTGGTGTCAAAGTTGAAATGTCTTTCAACGGATTGCGATTGGAGTATGCTCTTGAAGGCAGCTCAAATTATATTGCATGGAAAGACAGGATGGAGGCGGTGTTAGATGACAATGGGTTGAAGGATTTCATAGAGGCTGAGGTCCCAGAGCCTACTAATGCTGCTCACATTGAGGTTTGGCAAAAGAAGACAACAAATTGTCAAAGGATTCTGTTGGAGGGCGTGAAGGATCACATTGTGTCCAGCCTGCATGGAAAGGCTTGTCCATACTTGATGTGGAAAGCGTTGACAGATTTATTCCAAAGCAAGAGTGACCAGAGGAAGTTGGCGCTCAAGGATAAACTCAGAAACATTAAGTGTGAGAATGGAGACAGTATGCCCAGGTGTCTCACGAAGTTCAATCAATGCCGGGATGAGCTGGGAAGTGTGGGGGTGACTGTCGATGATGAGGAATTGGTGAGATTGGCCCTACTTGGTCTTCCGAAGAGTTGGCATTCCTATCAGGACTCTTTCAATGGTCGGGAGAAATTGCCAGGATGGGAGAGACTTTGGTCGGATCTTGTGCAAGAGGAGATCAGGCGGAATACCAGGGACAGATCTTCATCAAAGGCACCTGATCAAGAAAATTGCGCTTTGGCTACCAAAGCAAAGAAGGGGAAGGAGAAGGGTTCTCTTTCCGAATCTAGTTCTTCCAATGATGGGAAGAAGGTTGACAAGTCGAAGGTAACATGCTTTCGTTGTCATGAGTTGGGCCATTATGCTACTAATTGCCCAAAGAAGAAATCCAAGAAGGGATCTGGGGAAGGATCTGAAGGTGAGGCACTTGCTTCATAGCTCGAATTAGATTTCACACTCTTCGCATGCATGGTTTCATCCATGGTGGGAAGTGGTTGGTTTCTTGACAGTGGAGCTTCTTTCCACATGACCGGTGACAAGAGGTTGTTCAGTACTTTGGAGGAGAAAGATCTCTAGATACTCATAGCGATGGGTAATGATGAGAAGTATAGTGTCTCAAGTGTAGGCACGGTTATTTTTCAGAGGGAGCATGGAGCTCGCCTTACCTTGACCGATGTCAAGTATGTACCAGGATTGAAGAGAAACTTGGTTTCGATCGCGATGCTGGAAGACAGACGCTGTGATGTAGTCTTCAGTATGGGAAAGGTTTTCCTTAGACACATCATCACTAGACAGGTGAAGCAGATTGGTTCACGGGTCAAGAACCTGTATGCTCTTGAGGTTCAAGATGCATGCAAAGCCTTGAGCAATGAGGCAACTGATGGAGACTTGGTGGTTGAGAGGGAGCGTATATTACTTCTCAACATGCAGAGCCGGAAGAAGTCTCAGACGATTGTGGAGGAGCCACGATTGGTGCAGCAACTTCAGGAGGTTGTGGAGCAACCACAACAAGGGAAGATGAGAGGAGATCGAGTAGAGACATATACTCATGCAGAGACCTCCAGTAGGGGGAAACTTTGAGCCAGGTGGGCTGAGGGATCACATGCAGCCATACCTCCAGGTAGGAGGTGAGGTGATGTGGATTGATCGTCCAAAGGAGGAGGGGCAAGATCCTTGAGGTACCCAATCTCTTGGATGAGACCTTGCTACAGGAGCCCCAATGTGGAGTAGCAGGAACTGAATGATTGGGTAGAGACAGATGCAGATGGAGCGGCAGAGAGAGCGACAGTGTAGGGAATCCCAGGACAACGCATAGCTAGCAGGCTGCAACAATGTGAGAGGCACAAGTGTTTTGCACAGTGCTAGGTGGCACAGAGAAGTGTGCAATGGTGTGAGATGCATGGAGATGTTGCAGTAGCACAGATGTCAGAGAGGGAGCACTTGTCAGCAGCAGGTAGAGCTTTAGCATCAGAGTATGTTCCTAGCCCAACAGAGTGGTCAGTTGGGAGTGTTTTTTGTTCCAAGTGTTGTTGGAGCAAGTGGACCGGGCAAATGTGTTGCATGCAAAACATTCCAGAGTTGCAGGATAGGGGTTGCAGATAATCCATATCTTGTTGAGAGGGAGTGTTGAAAATGCAACAAGATGATGGAGCTTAGTGGAAAGGAGTCGCCTTCACTAAGTGGGCCCGCAGGCTATTTTTGGCGCAAAGTCTATTTTTAGACATATGGATCATGGTCTATGAGTTGCAGGATGCTATTTGTGGATGATTGGTCATGTTGGTAAAAATAGATGGACTTCTATTTTTAGACATATGGGCGGTTTCTATTTTTAGACTGCCAGGCTAAAAATAGAACAGTCGAATATTATTAGCTCATAATAATATTTGGACTATAAACATTATCTTATCTTCTTGGAGCACTTCAGTTTGAGCTACATATGTGGCACATGCAGCTGTCAGAAGGAAATACGCTTTTCTTGTGGGTCAGTTGAGCTATTGCATGGTGGACTTCAGTTAGAACTCAAGTGGTTGAGTTTTGGTGGAGTTGATTGTGGAGTTGATGGAGTTGTGTTTAGTTTGACTTGGTTAAACTAGTTGTATTTAGTCTAACTGTAGAATACACTAGTGATGGGTGATGTGAATTAATTGCTAATTAATTCACTAATTATTAACTCATAAAGCAACTAAAGAATACATCAGTCAACTCAGTGCATGGACAGTTCAGTGGAGACGGGTGTTAGAGGTTGAGATTGCTGTCAGTTGTGACTATAGTTGTGCATGAAATTTGCACAATCAATGGATTGAGTATTTCCAATGAGGATTGCGTGGTTCAGCCAAGGAAATATGAGTTTGCTTCAGCCATTCTCATCTATTCTCATGCAGGATTGCGCAGTGGAGGCAGGCAAGCAGCGGAGGAGATTTGAACCTGTGATTGATTCAGATCTGAGCTAGTTTGTGTGTAACAGGTGGAGATAGTACTGAGTACTTGCAAGGGGTATTGTACTATGTATTGTTACATGTTCTCAATCAATATAATATACATATAGTTGGGGGTTTTCAACTGTATGCTTTCCCCGTGATATACTGTGTTGATATGTGTGATTGATGCTTCAATGTGCGCATGCGATTGTTTTTGAATACTGCAAATTGATGATCAATAGTAGAGGAGGTTATGTATTATGCATGCATTCCGCAAATAGTGTATAATCAGGATAATCTCTGTGAATAAGTGTTATATTATTCAAAATTTTTACAATTACATCTACATCAGGGTGCGTAAGGACCCTGCGAAAAAGTGGAATGAATTACCATACCTGGCCATGGATGATGTTATCTTTGACTTACTTGAGGCATGGCCACCAAAGTGGCGTGCTCTAGCCATTTCCGCGACGGAAACATAAAAATATGATGCACAGCGGAAGAAGGAGGAGACAAAACTACGAATGGCGCAGTTGGCAGAGAGGAGAAGAAAAGAGGCCATAATAAAAGCACAGAAGGCAGCAGAGAAGAAGCACGAGGGCCAGAAGTCACCTTCATCTGAGTAGGAACAAGAAATGGAGATAGAGACAGAGGAGGGTGGCATAGACCTACAAATATCGACGACACAGTTAAAGCGCCAACGCCTAGAGAGCAGGTGGGGCTGTGAAAGAAGTTGAAAGCGTTTAAGACTTCTTTCGACCTGATAACCCTCACTGAGGGAGATCTGCATGATATAGGGGAGATGGTGCACGAATTCATTGCGGAGGCCCTCCAACAGTTGGTGGAGGAGAATCAGATTGTGTTGGGGGCCTTTCGTGCACAGATTCAGGGGTTGCAGGTGCGCACTCCCTAGGCTGGTACTCTCTCGACCAGCCTTGTAATAGGAATGGCTGCAGCTGAGGAAATGCTGTGTGCCCACATGACCAAAACAATAGTGCTGCTAGAGGGGGCACTGGTTATAGAAAACGAGGCCGACATGCTTACGGTCAGTGCATTGAAATGGGTAGGAATCAACATGGCTGTGCTCCCTCGGGAGACGCTCTATGATCTTAATTGGATCCATAGAAGACTGTCAAAGGACCATGACTGTATCAGGTCAGAACAAATCTCTAAAGAATCCAAAACAACAATAAAAAACACCCTGAACCAGTGGCAATGTCATCCAGCGTGGAATGACGAGGACCTCGGTCAAAGCACATTGAACGAGGCCCATGGAGACTGCGCAGGAGGTAAAAGTAGCCCTTGGGAGACCCGGATCGGGAAATGGAGGTGATTTTTGATGCGCGATTAGCGCCTAGTGCCTAGCGCCATCACTAGGCGAACATGGCCAAAATGGAGGAAGCTCGAGCACTTGGTCGCGTTGTGAACCGGAGAACCGCAGGCGGATAAGGTAAAAGCGCTAAAGTACAAAGGCAGGACCCGCGCTTTGGAAACCGACGGTATTGATTGGGGCGCCCTTGAATGGTAAGAGGTTTTGGACAAGAGCGGAGCAATTCCATACATCGATCGATGCATGGCAAGCGAAGGTGAGAGAAAACTGCCGTTGATCGCACGCTATCGGTCGAGAAAGTCAACCATGTGAAACGTGCGTATGGCGTCAGATCTAGAGGGCTCAGATCGGACGGCTGAGATCATCCCTGATGGAGGAAGTGGAATCGACGAAGGAATGAGCCGCGATTTGTAAGGATTTGGAATCCGTTTTGATCGCCACATTGGAGGAAAGATTCATCCACGACGTAATTGAAGAAATGAACCGATGAAGCAAGCTGGCGCCATTTAGAGGAGGACATGTGGCCACTCCCTGTGAGCTAATGATGACGCTGAGCTAGGGAACTCCAAGAGTAGCTGCAAAAGGTGAATCGACAGAGGTGGAAGAGGAACTGAACAGGCACAGGGAACAAAAGGCTTCAAAGCCATGAACAGAGACAGGATATAGAGTTAATCAGTCATTGAGAGGGACAGAGAACCCTAGAGAGATAGAGAAAGAGACCAGAATCCCAAGAGGAGGACGAAACACAGAGAAAGAAGGCAGTAAAGCAAAGCAGAAGAGGACAGAGGGCTGAGCTGACCAGAGGCAGCATCGAGCACCAGAGGCTTGAGAGATCCAAGCCATCCCAGAGAGGATCTGTCTGGGCTGAGCACCACATTGGGCTCTCCCCTGTAGACCAGAAGGTCACAGAGCTGGTAGGAAGAATAAGTCTGTGTACTCGAGTGGCTTGGGGAATCCAAGGACCACCCTGCCAAGCAAAACCTACTTCAGGAGAACTCACATTGAGTCCCTGCATTGTAATTCTCTGCTTAAAGACACAATAAAACAAGGCCACCACTGAAAGCTGGACCGGAGATGTAGCCCTGGAGAATAGGGTGAACTCCTTATTAAATTTCTTGTGTCTTTGTGTTTGCTTACTGTATTTCTCTGCTGTCTTTCCATTTAAATGTCTGTGTATTGGCAATCTGATCGATCCGTTGCTTAAATAACACAGAACACACACCAACACATGAGTCTGTAATACCTTTGTTTAATAAATCTCAAACTGATGTCACTCATGGGTGAATATAAGATCAAGTGGTATCAAAGCTCTAGGTTGTAAGATTAGACAAGCTTGTGTTGGTTTAGCTGTGAATTCTCACAAGATCAAAGCTCAAATTAGGAGAAGGAGAGTTGGTGGAAACTAATTCTAAAATTGGGAGAGTCTATCCTCGGAAGACAATGTCAGAAGAAGGTTCTATAGGGCCAGACCTTCAATTCATAGAAAGTTTCTTAGCTATAAAGTCTATGGTAGAAGAAATGTATAAAGACTTTAGAAAGCATAAGGTTGAAGATTCATCAGGTTCTAAGCAAGATAAAGAAGAAGATGAATCTCACTGCCATGACCACTCCAAAGGAAAGGGGAAGAGGAAAGCTTTCTCACGCCTCCTAATAGCCCTGTGCATAATAAGAAAGTATCTTTGATTGAACTAGATGCTAAATTTGATTTGCCTATATGTGATGGAGAGCTAAATGCTGAAAAGTTGGACAATTGGATTAGACAAATTGATGTGTATTGCAGGGTACAGAACATAAACTCAGACAAGTGTAAGATTCACCTGGCAAGCCTACGCCTAGGAGGCACTGCCTTGGTTTGGTGGGAAGGCAGAACCCAAGCTGATATGAAAAGACATGGTAAGACCATCTCTGTCTGGAGTGACTTTGTTTTTGCAATCAAAAAGCAGTTCTATCCATTGGCCTACATGCAACAAGCCATGATGAGTTGGAAAACTTTTCAATAGTTGAGGGGGCAAAATGTGCAAGGGTATACTCAAGAATTCAGAAAGAGAGCATTGATGTTGGGTATCTCATTAGACTCACTAGAGACTCTTTTGAAGTACATTGGTGGTCTACACAGCTACATGAGGCATACCATCCTCATGTTTAATCCCACTAGTATAGATGAGGTATCTGTACAAGCTACTCATCTAGAAGCTAGAGGAAAGAATGGAAATCTAGAAGTTGGGGGACCATCCCAACCAACTGTAAGTAAGAGCAAGGAGAAAAGAAAGCAGAAGTGGAAAGCAAGGAAGGCTAACACTGCACAGAAAGCTAAAGCTTCATGCACTCACTGTAAAAAGGATGGGCATGATGTTGAGCATTGTTGGATTCTGCATCCAGAGCTAAGACCTAAGAAGTTCGAGGGCAAGAAGAAGAAGACTGCTGCAACTATTCAGAAAGATTTGGGGTCAGACTCAGGAGATGAAACAACTATAGCAGCCACAGGTATAAAATGTAAGAATTCTAAAGTATCTATTAGTAATTCTGCTCAATCTGTTATTGATAAAAAAAAATGAGAGAAAAAGACATGAGCTTTTCCATATTCGAGTTATTTCCAAAAATCAAAAGATTGATACTTTGTTTGATAGTGGCTCACAAGTAAATTTGATTTCTGAAGCAATTGTAAAGAAACTGGGATTAGCAACTACACCTCACAAGAAACCATACCCATTAGGATGGTTGAATGATAGAGCACAACTACAAGTGACTAGACAGTGCAAACTCAAGTTTTCTTTTGAGTCAGCATTTGTAGATGAAGTTGAGTTAGACATAATTCCTTTGGATATATGTGGAATTGTTTTAGGAAGCCCTTACTTGTATGATAGAAAGGTTATTTTCTATAGAGCTGAGAACAAGTATCTACTTGTTAAAGATGGAATCGAATACTTTGTAAGAGCTCATAAGCTCAAGAATAATTACATTCTCATAAACTCAGGACAGATGAAAAGAATGATAAATTCATGTAAACAATTCTTATTGATGGTTGTAAAGGGAAAGAAACCTGACAAAACCAATGTATTTGAGGGTTGTAATGTTGAACAACAAGCTGATATAGAAAAGGTTGTTTCAGAGTATGATGTCTTATTTCAAGAACCTAAAGGTCTGCCACCCAAAAAGGGAATAGTACATGATATTATTTTGCAGCAAGATGTTCCTTTGCCTAACATTGGGATGTACAGGTTGTCTGCTTAAGAGAATGCTGAAATCAAGAAGCAGGTATAGGAGTTGCTTAAGAAAGGGTTCATCAGGCCTAGCACATCACCATGTGGGTCACCAATCGTTTTGGTGAAAAAGAAAGATGGCTCGTGGAGAATGTGCATTGATTACCGAGCACTGAATAAGATAACAATAAAAAATCGTTATCCCTTTCCTCGCATAGATGATATTTTAGATCAATTAAAGGAAATTGTTTATTTCACCAAATTGGATTTGCATAGTGGATACCATCAGGTTAGAGTTGCAAAGCAAGATGCATGGAAGAATGCTTTCAAAACAAAGCAGGGATTGTACGAATGGCTGGTTATGCCTTTTGGCTTGACCAATGCTCCTGCTACTTTCATGAGATTAATGAATGATGTACTCAGACCTTTTCTTGATGATTTTGTTATTGTGTATCTGGATGACATTCTGATTTTTAGTAAAACGTGGGAAGAACATTTAAAGCATGTTAAGCAGACATTAGATGTTTTGACAAGATAAAAATTTTATGTTAAACTCTCAAAATGTGAATTTGGCAAAACATCTCTAAACTACTTGGGTCATATAGTAGGGGGAGGTGAATTAAAAATAGATCCCTCTAAAGTGGCAGTCATTGTGAACTGGCCTAAACCCAGGTCTGCTACAGAAGTGAGAAGCTTCTTAGGAGCAGCACAATATTGGAGGAAGTTCATTTCTAACTTCTCCTCAATTGCAGCTCCCTTACATGCTTTAACATGATTGAATAAGGTGTTTTAGTGGGAAGGCAAACATCAGAAAGCCTTCGACACCTTGAAAGAGAGAATTAGTACAACACCTGTACTAGCACTGCCTGATCTGCAAAGACCATTTGAGATCCAAACAGATGCCAGTGACTATGCCATAGGAGCAGTGTTGACACAACACGGTAAAGCCATATGTTATCATTCTGAGACTTTTAATCCTACAGTAGTTAACTAAAAGCAAGCCCAGCAACAGAAAACTAGGCTTGTAGACTCCATTGCCAGTTCCTTCTCACCCTTGGGAAAGTGTTTCCATGGATTTAGTTGGAGGGCTGCTTAAGTCTAGGAAAGGTCATGATTATTTATATGTTGTTGTGGATAAGTTCAGCAAAATGTGTATTTTGATTCATTGTAATAAACATATTACAGCTGAACAAACAACAAAATTGTTCTTTGAACATGTATGGGTTCATTTTGGATTACCCACTTCCATTGTATCTGATTGAGACACCCGATTTGTGGGGAATTTTTGGTCGAGTCCGTAGGAACTGATGGACACCAAACTAAAGAAAAGCACATCTTTTCATCCACAAACAGATGGTGAGACAGAAGTAGTAAACATGACAGTGATCCAGTTACTGAGAGGTTATTGCAGGAAACATCCTAAGCTTTGGGATGAACACTTGTGTTATGTGCAACATGCTTACAACAGAGCCAAACACTCTTCTACACAAAGATATCCTTTTGAGACCTGTTTTGGTTTCAAACCAAGGTCTCCTTTGGATTTCGTCTTTGGTAAAGATACCATGGTTGATGGACACAATGATGTGGACAAGGCAACTAGGTTCATTGAACAGATCCAGGAGATCCACCAGGCAGTACAGGAACAGCTGGAAAAGAGCTAGGCCAAGTACAAGGCTAGGCATGACAAGCATCAGATGGAGCATAGTTTTCAAGTTGGAGACCAAGTCTGGTTATATATCAGCAAGGACAGGATGCAAGGTGAAGGTAAAAAGCTAAATCCTATCAGGTATGGACCCTTTAGGATACTTGAGAAGATTGGTGAAAATGCTTTTCGCCTTGATCTACTAGCTTACATGCACATCTACTCAATCGTAAATGCAGATTGCTTGAGATTGTTTGAACCTTCAATGATTGAGGACCTGTTGTGGTAAAAACACAACCTCCCCATTATTGACTTGTTCACTTCAAATAATGGGGACCCTTTCTATAAATTTTTGGCTAAACGCCTTTTAGGATTTTTATTTATTTGATTATCCTACATGATTGTTAATTTTTCATTTTCTTTGTATTCTTGTTTTGATTGCTTTGTTAAAATCGATTTTTAATAAGCTTCCCATTGATGCTTGTTTTACCTCATTTGGTCAACTGGTTTGAAAATGGTACTCCTTTGAAGTCCCATCATTTATCTAGTCTGGATTAAAAATGCTATTTTTATTCTTTTTATTTATTTTCGGAGTGGCTGTAGTTTAGAAAATTTCATAGCTAAACTAAACATCATTAAAATAAAACCAAAATAAAAAACTGATATTTAACATTAAATTTTAAGATTAACTAAATTAATTATTATAATAAAATATAATTAATTTAATTAAAATTAAATCTTAATATTAAAATATATATATAAAAATAAATAAAATAAATAAATAAAATTTACATTGCATATCGCAATATCGGATCCATCGCAATTTTTATAACATGCATATCTGAAAAACCCCTATCCAAGGTTCTTGCGATATGCGATGGCTAAAAGGCTTAAGGCATTAACCAAGGTTTTTATAAGCTTTGATTTTTGTTTTGAGTTTCAAAACTCAAAACATGCATGAGTGAAATAATATAGTGTAGGTAGGTTAGTTGATTTTATATTAGTTTAAAATATTTAATATTAAATTTTAAAAATTAATTTAATTAAAATATAAAATTTAATTAAAATAAAATAAAAATATTATTTAGATTATTGTTAATTAGGTATAAATAGTTTAGTTCATAATTAACAATTAAATTAGAATTAATTATTAGTTAATTAGAATTCTAATTTAGGATTACATTTCTAATAAAAATTATAATTTTATAGCCCCCGAGATCCAGAACACGAAAAAAATTATTAAAAAAACATTTCTCGCAAAGTCTTATCGCAAACTCTTAAAAGTCTTAACATTTTACAACTCAAAATGCGATACGCGATAAGGCCAAATGCGATGGATACAAAAAATTTAGTATAAAGTTTTAGTTTCACCCCTTATGCCTTCCGTACCTCCACCTCACTCACCCTCACGTCACACTCACCTTACATTCCACTCACCATATCCCTCCACAAACTCATGTGGATGAATTAATGGGTTTGAATTGATTTCAGTGGTTTGTTTTATGAATTAATGGGTTGGATTGATTCCAATGGTTTGTAAATTAATTTTTATATTTTTTTATATTATAATAATTATATTATAATTATAATGTTTATCATAATTTTAATATAATTTGAATTATAATAGTAATTATATTTAAATTAACTTTTTCAAATCATTTGTATATTAATTTAATTTTGTAACTTAAATAATTTCTAAATTAGACGATAATTAATTAGAATTATTTGTATATATTAGTTAGTTAATAATTAATTTAAAATTAATTATTAGATAATTAGAATCTAATTTAGGATTAAATTTCTAATTAAAAATTCTGATTTTTAGCCTAGCAACAGAATTTCCAGAATTATGCCAGATTTGACTCATCAACTTTGGAAGCTCATAGATTGAGTTATACTTGGCCAAATGAGGCCCAGGACAGCTCATTGGAAAGATAAAATCAAGGAGAATATTTCTGAGGAGGTTTCACTAATAGATTTGGTCAATGATTGAATCAAAAATCATGCAGAAGATCAAACTCCGAATTTCTAAAACAAAATCAATTCTCTGATTTATTTTCTGCATTTTCATTTGTCCAGAGCCTCTTGTAATTGCAGATTCGCTCATCAATGATATCTTTGGCCAATTAAACTATCCCAGACATCAATAGAGAGCTTATATTTTATTTTCAATGATTTATTTAAATTAAATTTGACTAGATTTGTTTTAATGCCAAAAATAGTATTTTGATTTTATTGTTACATTTTAATTCATTTTGATTTTTTTTGTAGGAAAACAGTAGAAGATATATGGAGAAAAAGATCTCAATCAATGAGAATGCTATAGCAATTAAAGATGAGAATTTTGAGCAAATAAAATTGGATTGGGCAGATTTCTCTTCAACAAACTTTCATCTCAAGAATTCCTTTACAAAAATTATAAATAGCAGATTGCAAAATGTAATAGGGGTTGCTCTCCTCCGCAATTCTGGAATTCTAAAAACACTTTTGTAATAGGGATTTAGAGTTATAGGTGGGAGGAGTGGAATCTCAGATCTGGAGATTATTGAGGTTTTTCTTTTACATCCTGAGTTATGTATAATGAACAGAGTTTGCACTATTGTAGCTTTGCTTTTGAAAGTAGAAACCCAGACATTGTAAAGGACTATTAGAGACCGGAGCTGGAGAAATGGATTCAATAAACTGGTATTTCAAATACTATTGTTTTAAATGCTGATTTCATTTTATGATAACAGAAATGTGTTAATTTACTTACATATTTGTGCACTTTTGTCGGTATGGGTAATTTGCCTCTATTTTATGTTTTTATTTATCTCTGCTCTTATGGACTGAATTCTGATTTCTGAGTAACTATTTACTCATAAATCTGTTTTTTAATATTGGATGAATAAATAGTGATATGTTGTAAACTTTTTCCGCATATTATTGTCTAATTATTCAAGTTACTGATTAAATGATCAAGATCATTCTGAGAACTTCTTCCCGAGTGTTGATTGATTGATTATTTCAGTTAAAAGGTCTCAATAGGATGTGTTTGGTGTCCATAATGTCAGTTAATTGAACTATTTAATTAACTTGATATTAATTATAAATAAGACATTTAAATCCCAATATTATAAATATCTACTCTTGGTTGGGTTAGATTTATATCTGCTTAATTGAGATAGGATTAAGATAGTTTCTTTTGCTTGCATCTTAGAACAAGTTTGCATTTAGATTAAACCGTACATTATTTTAAGTCCTATTCCTAAAGAGGCAAACTTTAGTATTGGATTGGCTGAGCTCTAAATCAGCTTAAGGATCACTTTTTTGCTTGATCAGCAAGAAGGTTGATTTGATGTCTCTTTTCCATTGGTGAATGAAAGTCATATTTTAAAGCCATTGGAGATTGAGAGAAGGTAACTGGACCTAGTTGAACCATTCAGAACCACCATTCCAAACGGAAAAGGAGCTGCTTTAAGGTCCGGACTAGGTGGTCATCCTCCATGTTGTCGCAACGATTTTCGAGGCTTCAATATTTTGGCGCTAGAAGGAGGGCCTGAAACTTGTTGTTTGTTGGAGTCTTTTCAAGTTTAACATTTTATTAAATCACGATGGCTCCTCTTAAAATTCCAATTTGGAGTTGTATCCATGGACGTGCATCCAGTCGAAGTGGTAAGACTCTTGTCTCAGGTAAAATTTAGTGGTAAGAGAAATTCTTCTGCTTTTAATCATGTCCTTCAATTTATTCAAAATGTCTCAAATTATGATTTTCAAGGAATTGATGAAGGCATCTTATGCAGAATTTTCTCTCACATTTGCGGCAGAAGCCAGAAACTGGTGTAGAACTCTTCCGGTTGCCTCAATTCACAGCTCGGATCAATTTGTTACAATTTTCATTTGTGGATTTGACAGCTATAATTATGATAAAGTATATGATGAAATTGAATATCTACGAAAAGAAAATGAGTCTGTTAGAAATTTTAATATTCGATTTCATTTGAATTGCTTAAGATTCAAAATTGAAGATAAACCTGCAGATAAAGAATCATTAAATTGGTTTGAACATATTTGTTCTCTTCCTCCTATTCCCGAACCATATGAAATTAGTTCAAGCTTTGTTCCATCTTCTTCTAACATAAATGAGAATTCCAATATGGATGTTCGAATAAATTGTGATGAAGTGGTTTCACAAAGCTTGGAAAATATTCCTAATCAAATGCAAGAAGACAACAGTGACAATTTTGGAGAAAGAGCCGCCTTGAAATCTGAAAGCTACTTTGAGGTAAATTCAGAAAATCAGATTGCAAATCAACAAGTGCAAGCAACAATCAAAGGAAATAATAAAATGCAAACTGCTGTACAAATTTCTGAATTTTTCCATCACAAACAAATGCTGAAATCAGAGCAGCAAAGCAACCCTCTTTAAAAAAACATGAGTATGCAAAGGAATGATCTGCAATCTGAAATTTACAATGAGCATAATGCACAAGAGTTCTCAAACCGAGACATTTTTAATTGCATTATTTCAGGTTCACATTTTTTCCTTTATCCTGATATTTTTAATGACGATAATTTTTCTCCTCTTGGTATTAATGATATTTTAAAGAGGATGATTTAAATGAATTACCAATCAATTTTTATCAAGATAGAAATTCTTGTTCTTTCTTGTTTAGATATATTGGATGAGATTGAAGGGAATTCTAGAGAATCTTGTGAAGTCATTTATGATAATTACTCTGACATTGAGTATGTTGATTTATATTTTTCTCAAGAGAATCCTCATGAGAAGATTCAAATAACATCTGAGAATGAGTGACATTTTAATTTAGAAATTATTCCAACTAATCCTCATTCTAAAGCAACAAATTATCTTTATGATATCACTATTCGAGAAAATATTCCAATTTATTATTCATATCATGATTAAAATTTCATTCCTGTTCATAATCATACTTCTCTTTCTAATTCACAAGTTGGAATTCGAAATTACTCAAATTCCATAATTCTGGCCAATCCTTGTGAAAAAGAAATTATTTCAAACGATCCCAATTGTGCTGTAACATTAGTTGTACAAATAGTGATTGCATTTTATTTTTGTTTCCTTATTTATTTTGTATAAAATCGTATTTATTTTCAGATTTTATTTTGCAGATTTTTGATACATTACGCTGGCATATTGAGCACTTTACCATAAAACATTCAATTGATGCATTGCCCTGTTGGAAAATTGAAATTTTATATTATAATTCAAAGCATATAAAGCTATTTCAATTTCAATTTCAATCAATGCTAATGTTTTAACAAAAGCTTCTATCTTCTCAAAGGCAATATCAACAAGAGAATGTATTTTTAGGAACCTGCCAACAATCCAATTTAATTAATAATTTTTCATTTCATTTGAAAAATTTCCATCCATTTTTCATTAATTCATTTGAAAAATATTTGGAAACTTTTCATTCATGGAAAATTGTCAATAGCTTAACATTTACACATAACACCAACAGTTTCTTCCAGGCGTTTGAATCTAAAAGTTCATATTCACAATCTGGCCTTTCATCTTCTCTTTTGAACATTTTCCAATTATTAATAGAAATCCATCCAGATTTCTATTATCCAATTGGTATTCAATTGGAAAGGAAATTTCAAGAAAAAGAGATTTTCATTAAGTTGCTAACAATAACTGTGCATTCTACTTACAGATTTAATTTTCTTAGTTCAATAAGATTTCTATTTTTATTACTAACATTTGAATTGTACATACATGCAGGGATTAAAATGAGAAAATGGTTACACTGGAAATATGACTATACCTAGTCATTTTCATGTATATGGTTAGAATAGGAGTAGAGTTAATGTAGTTAATTTATTTTCAACAGTTCTACAGATATAAATAAAGCAAGCAATCAGCCCTTCTCATATCATTTACATTTTCAGTGAAACATTCTCTTCTCATCAGGAACTTTTAAAACCAAAATCTATTGCAGCAATACCTCTACTCTGCCTATTTTGAATAATGTATTGATTAAGTTCAATTGAGGTTGCACTTGGCATCAATCGCCTCAAAGCCACTTTTCTTCATTTCGGGATTTCCTTCTAAGATTTTCTTTTGAAATTTATATGATAAAGGTTTTGAAGATATAAAAGCTTCATGATCTCATTATCCCATGAAATGTATGACTGTCTATGATAAGCTTAATTCTGACTCAATCATTATTAGTCAGTCTAACCTTTCATGGTAATCATATGAAGTTCATATTATCTTCCTCGAAATTTGCTAAGCTGACCTTAAGGATGTCCATTTTGCTGTGTGCACACATTCAAATCTGTTTTGACATTTTTCCACAATTAGTGGCTTTATCTCGTTCTAGTATTTAGTTTATTATCCGACGCTGCAATACACGTCATATTTATTTATTGAAGGCATTATTGAACAGTCAATATAATAATACATATTTTTCTCAAGTTAATTCGGAATGAACAGAGGTAATAAATTGTTGTTTTAATTCAAAAGGGAAGAATATTTTCATATTTATTTATGGTAAATTTTATATTTCCTGAACATGAATAAGCAGATTTTATTTAGGCTGATTACTTACTACGACTTAGAATAAATGATAAGTTGATTTTGAACGAAGGAAAAATTTTGATAAATCGAAGGAAAAATTTGAAGATTCATGAGGTAAAAACTATAGAGAATTTCCTTCCAGGTACGCATTCACAAGGTCATTCTCATCTATTATTAGTTTTTCTTTTCCTTAATTTATTTTTGATTTTTGTTTTGTTTTATTTGCAGGTTTTCATCTATTTTCAAAACTTGAAATAAGCAGCAAACCCATTTCAAATTTGCAACAGGTTCAAGGAAATTTTATTTTGTAATTCATTAGAATTTGAACATTTTTAACTTTGCTTTCAACCATCAGAAAACCCAATTGAAATTTCAAGCAATATCATACGATTCAACTTGATTTTCATATTGATGATACTTCAGTAAAAATATTTGCAATATTACCATCTTGCTTATCTTCGTCAATAATTTCATTCTAATATCACATCATCTACTTCACAACCATTTGTAGCGAAATATTTCATCGGAAGTATCTTTTAGCATTTTTGATAACAAATTGTTTATAAAAGATCTCCGATGTATTACCTCTCTCATATGTCATATCGCATTTCGTATATCAGAGGTTTGCAGTTGAATATACTTCCAATATCATGAATCGTGGATCTCCGATCAACGAATTTACCGATATTGCGATGACCACATAATTCCGGACCCAATATGAAATTCAAATCAAGTTTATAAAATATCGCGTCCATTCAATTGCAAATAATGGTAGGAGCATAACTTTAAAAGGGCCGATGTCTCAGATCCGATATGTTATTAAATTTTAACCATAAAGTTATCAGGGCCACTTTTCATTGCATATCGGCTTATCGAGAATTGTTACATCATGTGCTTATGATTGCCGATTAGCCACATCATTCATCGCATATCGGCATCGCAAGCATCATATTATATTACATCGGGTAACAAAATTTTGCCAATCGCTGATTAGCGTCGCCGATATCGCAACCGCTTCATCGCATTTTTATTTACGCTCACATCACATCTCGTACTCTGCGATGTGCAATGTGGGAAGCACAGTGTAAATATGCCCCGATCCCCGATAATATTTCTTCAATAATGCGATCGCTCCATTTCATCGCATAATTTCTTATTGTATGTTTTCATATCGGCAATTTGCCATTGCAATCTTCGATGCGATAGCTTCCAATGCATGCCTCTAAGCCATTAACATTTAATCAATATATGGCATAGCAACAAAGGTGAAGTCTTGCAAATTAAACTTGAAGCATGATGAAGAAACATGTAATGCAAATCATCCGATACGGCGATGTGTTATTTTAAAAGCAAGCTTGGGTAACCACTATGGTACTAAAAGTAATTGATAATAAATTTGCAGCATATTTAAATCTTTTCGATTTTTTGTATATTTTAGTTTTAAATATATAATTCCATAATTAAATATGGAATTCAAGACCTCTCTATCTTCATATTTAAATTTTATTATCTTGGATTTGGTCTTGATTCTGAACGATTTATAAAATCATGGAGTTTATATGAAACGTATGATATTTTGAGAAACAACCATTACTACAAATTCTCATTCTCATTTCTGATGCATTTGCTTTCCCTTGAACACTAAGCATTCTATTTTTATATTTTACTGCTTGCTTTAGTTTAAATAAAATAAATAATGATTTTGGGTTATAGGATTTTGGTTAGTTTGACTTCTTCAAGTTTTTAATGTTAATTAAAATAAGAAGTCAACTAGTTTGGAGAAACTGATACCTTTCAGGTAAGATCAAAAGCAATTATCCAATGGTAAGATTCATGTACCCACTTTCATTAATTTCTATTTCGTTACTTTAAGTTTCAGTTTTGATTTTCTGATATATAAATCTGTTTTGCAGCTCTTCATAAAAGCTTCCAATCCTCCGCCAGATCATATTTTCGAAGTCCATACTCTTCTCTTAGCTTTATTTCCATAAGCAGCGATAATCTTCATCGAAACAACTACACCAGGAAGTTTCCAAACCTTTAGTTTGTTTCTTCAAGCATTCCTTATTAGAAAATGATTAAGGTGATGCTTTGAAACAAGAAGATTGATATCAGGCATAAAATTTTCATTGTGGCTAAATTTTATCATCACTGCTATCAAAAAAACCTAAAACACTTACAACCCTGCAAGGTATGATTTTTCTAACATCTGGACATAAGAAGAAATATTTACGCGATTTTTTTTTTTTTTCATATTGTTGAGACAATGGTATAACCATTCTTGTTAGAGTTTGTATTTCAAAACTTGGATTTTTCTTTCACTTTTCAATTTTTATTTTTGTTTGTTGATTTCTTTCTCATTTTAGTATAAGAATTCTTTTTCTTTGGTTTTCAGTTTTGATTTTGGTGACTTTGCCATGATTTATATGGAAAGTCTTCTTGTTACCTAACTATGGTCGGCATACATGGAGAAAAAATGTTAATAGTCACCTATTAGCTTTTTCTTAAATCTCTTAGTAAAATTTGATTTTCTTATTATAAAGGTAGACATACTTAAGGGAGAGATTACCAATTAAGAGAAGTTGACAAAGTATCATAAAATCCGGAGAAATTTCTTTTTCATCAAAATTGTAATCATTTTGAGATTTCAATATTTTATTAAGATCTTTTAAAGTTCTATTATCACTCAAGAAAAGTTATTTTTAACCAAGTAAAGACACTTTACAGCAAAACACCTTTAACTATGAAATTGTCATTCTTAACTCTTAAGTAGTCAATGATTCTCCCTGTCCCAAAGAGTCTTATTTTTCTAGAGTATAATCCAGAGATATATTTAAACTTAAAAGATAAGAGGTCTCATCATGAGCCTGCTTACCATGATCATAGGGGAAAAATAGGCTAACATTACCAACACTGCTAAACAAACCAGGGTAATGGCTTATGATTGCAAACAATTATAAGACAAGGGGTCTCATCACGAGCTAGCTTGTTTAGTCCAATTATAACCAGTGAATGACATTGTCAACTATCTGGCTACCAAACCAGAACAATGGCTTTTAAGAACTAAAAAAAAATAAAAAATAAAAATAAAAATAAAAATAAAAATAAACATATATAAATGGATTTATCTCTAGGTCAATAATTCTTAAAGAGACGAGATTTTGAATCATTGGTGATTAAAAGGTAACCCTGTCGAGACTATAGATGTTTGCTGGCAACAGTGGCTCTACCTGTGACAAATGAGTATATTTTAAAAGCTAAACTATAAAGTGACCCCTGCTTTATCTCTACAACTAATTAAGGACTGATATAGAGTTTTGAAATATTTTAATTTATGAGGAATTTTAAGAAAAATTACAGTTAGATGATTCTTGCTTTTATTTAGATTAATGAACCTAGTCAAACATTTCAAAAAATAATACTTTCTTCTTTAATTATTTTTACTTTAATTTTAGGAAAATCTCATTCATATCAAACAGAGATAACTGGTTCTTCTCCCGTGTCTCGCCATTGTCGTGGTAAAAACACAACCCCCCCATTATTGACTTGTTCACTTCAAATAATGGGGACTTTTTCTATAATTTTTTGGCTAAACACCTTTTAAGATTTTTATTTATTTGATTATCCTACATGATTGTTAATTTTTCATTTTCTTTGTATTCTTGTTTTGATTGCTTTGTTAAAATCAATTTTTAATAAGCTTCCCATGGATGCTTGTTTTACCTCATTTGGTCAACTGATTTGAAAATGGTACTTCTTTGAAGTCCCATCATTTATCTAGTCTGGGTTAAAAATGCTATTTTTATTCTTTTTATTTATTTTCAGAGTGACTGTAGTTTAGAAAATTTCATAATTAAAATAAACATCATTAAAATAAAACCAAAATAAAAAAGCTGATATTTAACATTAAATTTTAAGATTAATTAGATTAATTATTATAATAAAATATAACTAATTTAATTAAAATTAAAATTTAATATTAAAAAATATATATATAAAAATAAATAAATAAAATTTACGTCACATATCGCAATATCAGATCCATCGCAATTTTTATAACATGCATATCTGAAAAACCCCGATCCAAGGTTCTTGCGATATGCGATGGCTAAAAGGCTTAAGACATTAACCAGGGTTGTTATAAGCTTTGATTTTTGTTTTGAGTTTCAAAACTCAAAACATGCGTGAGTGAAATAATATAGTGTAGGTAGGTTAGTTGATTTTATATTAGTTTAAAATATTTAATATTAAATTTTAAAAATTAATTTAATTAAAATATAAAATTTAATTAAAATAAATTTAAAATATTATTTAGATTATTGTTAATTAGATATAAATAGTTTAGTTCATAATTAATAATTAAATTAGAATTAACTATTAGTTAATTAGAATTCTAATTTATGATTACATTTCTAATAAAAATTCTAATTTTATAGCCCCCGAGATCCAAAACACGAAAAAACTTATTAAAAAAACATTTTTACAAAAAATAAATTTCTCGCAAAGTCTTATCGCAAATTCTTAAAAGTCTTAACATTTTACAACTCAAAATGCGATACGCGATAATGCCAAATGCAATGGATACAAAAAATTTAGTATAAAGTTTTTGTTTCACCCCTTATGTCTCCTGTACCTCCACCTCACTCACCCTCACGTCACACTCACCTCACATTCCACTCACCATATCCCTCCACAAACTCACGTGGATGAATTAATAGGTTTGGATTGATCTCAATGGTTTGTTTTATGAATTAATGGGTTTGGATTGATTCCAATGGTTTGTAAATTAATTTTTTATATTATAATAATTATAGTATAATTATAATGTTTATTATAATTTTAATATAATTTGAATTATAATATTAATTATATTTAAATTAATTTTTTCGAATCATTTGTATATTAATTTAATTTTGTAACTTAATTAATTTCTAAATTAGATGATAATTAATTAGAAATAATTGTATATATTAGTTAGTTAATAATTGATTTAGAATTAATTATTAGATAATTAGAATTTAATTTAGGATTAAATTTCTAATTAAAAATTCTGATTTATAGCCTAGCAACAAAATTTCCAGAATTATGCCAGATTTGACTTATCAACTTTGGAAGCTCATAGATTGAGTTATACTTGGCCAAATGAGGCCCATGACGACTCATTGGAAAGATAAAATCAAGGAGAATATTTCTGAAGAGGGTTCACTAATAGATTTGGTCATTGATTGAATAAAAAATCAAGCAGAAGATTAAGCTTCGAATTTCTAAAACAAAATCAATTCTCTGAGTTATTTTCTGCATTTTCATTTTTCCTAAGCCTCTTTTAATTGCAGATTCGCTCATCAATGATATCTTTGGTCAATTAAACTATCATAGGCATCAATAGAGAACTCATATTTTATTTTCAATGATTTATTTAAATTAAATTTGATTGGATTTGTTTTAATGCCAGAAATGATATTTTGATTTTATTGTTACATTTTAAATCATTTTGATTTCTTTTTGCAGGAAAGTAGTAGAAGATATATGGAGAAAACGATCTCAATCAATGAGAATGCTCTAGTAATTAAAGGTGGGAATTTTGAGCAAATAAAATTGGATTGGGCAGATTTCTCTTCAACAAACTTTCATCTCAAGAATTCCTTTGCAAAAATTATAAATAGCAGATTGCAGAATGTAATAGGGGCTGCTTGATCAGGTGCTCATGTCCTAAGTGTCGTAAAATACCCAAAATAAAAAAAAAATTCGTCCAAAACCCTTTCCTAGCCAAAGTTATGGCCATTTAAAGTTTCTCCAGTTTTCCCCTAGAAAAACTCCAGCTAACTTTAGTTAACTCCAGTTAGCTCCGCCAATTATGGCGGGTCTGCCAAATTTGGCGCTCTTGCCAAAATTCCGCCAACTTAACTGCAGTTACATTTAATGTTTGGTGGTTGCCTCGGATTTTGTGCCAGACAGAATACTCATTTTTTAATTTTTTTTGAAAAATTAAAATTTCTAATGTTATGGACAAATTCTTCTTTTTGCCATAACTTCCTCATACGACGACCGTTTTTCGAATCCTTTGTGGCGCCGGAATCGGGAAGACGAGCACTTTCCAGTCATTCAACTTTGAACCAGTTCTAAGCACTTTAAATTTTGAGCATTTTACGACACTTAGGACATGAACACCTAATCACACCTCCCAAATGAGAAGGCTTTTGGTCCCCAAAAGCTCACTGAATCTCTGAACTGAACTGTACAGCACTTGAGGAACAGAAATATCCTCATCCATTCAGCCAAAAGAGCATACTGATGCCAAAATGTCCTGCCTTATCAACTGTCGTCATGGCGAATGTTGCTGCATAAACCAAGTACTCGTCGAATCCCGACCAAGCTTGTTCGCTAGACAAACTGAAAGTTTGCAGAAACCAGCAATGAAACTTGCTGATATATGAGCTGAAATATTCCCCTGAATATCTTGGCTTGCCAGCTGTCACGATGCCCATCCATGGCACCTCCGTTCCAGAAAATGCTCAAAATTTAAAGTGCTTAGAACTGGTTCAAAGTTGAATGACTGGAAAGTTCTCGTCTTCCTGATTTCGGCGCCGTAAACGGTTCGAAAAACGGTCGCCGTGTGAGGAAGTTATGGCAAAAAGAAGAATTTGTCCATAACATTAGAAATTTTAATTTTTCAAAAAAAATTAAAAAAAGAATATTCTGTCTGGCATGAAATCCGAGGCAACCACCAAACATTAAATGTAATTGCAGTTAAGTTGGCGGAATTTTGGCAGGAGCGCCAAATTTGGCGGACCCGCCATAATTGGCGGAGCTAACTGGAGTTAACTAAAGTTAGCTGGAGTTTTTCTAGGGGAAAACTGGAGAAACTTTAAATGGCCATAACTTTAGCTAGGAAAGGGTTTTGGACGAATTTTTTTTTGATTTTGGGTATTTTCGACCTTTTGAAGCCATTGGAACAGGTTTCACAGCCATCTGAGGTCATTTGCAGGTGTTTTAGCTTCGTGGAAGTTCCAGGAGCCACTAGGGCCAAATCAGTTTGGGAACTGCATTGGGAATTGTGCAGCCAGTGAATGTGGAACGAAGGTCATTCCTGAATTTTTCCAGCCTTCTGAATCCATTTCTGCAGCTCGTTTTTCCTTTTGAGGCATTCTTCTCACTGTTTAGCTTCAGGGAAGCTTTCAGGGCCACCAGGGCCATTTCAATGCAGGAGCTGTTTGGGGGCTTTGTTCATCCGTTTTTGGTGATTCAAAAGCCTATGTCTGCTATTTTCGACCTTTTGAGTCTAATGGCAGAGGTTTCAGAATCAATTGAGGTCATCTTCACCTCGAAATTCTCCATTCAAGTTTAAAGGGCCACTAGGGCCAATTGGGGAAAGTACTATATAAAGTACAAAATTCACTGTTTAGTGTTTGGGAAAGAGCATGTTTGGCTAATTCCTATCTTCTGATTCTGTATTTACAGTCAGATCTGTCCTTTGAGACACCCATATTCTTGTATTAGCCTTTGTAGAAATTTTAATACAAGAGGACAAGCCTAGTTGGAGAGGTTTGGTCCAGCAGATGTAGCCCAGAGGGGGGGTGAACTGCTTTATCATTTTGATGTATTTATTTGCTGAAGATGATATGCTAAACAAAACTGATATAAAGTATTAAACAACAAATAAATATAACTTTCATACACACATAATCACTTATTCAGCTACAGAAAATTACTTGTCTTATTCCGCAAGACCTTAACCTTCAAGTATGTGTATATCACAGACTTCTAAGTGTTTACTTTGTTATTTCTTTAGGCAGAGCCTGTAGAGGGCCAGGTAGCCTCTGGAACTCATCCTCTTTTTAGAGGTGACATGTCCGGTGAATGCCCCTACAGTCTATCTCTGTATAAGAAAAAAGAAGTTTATACATTTTTAGAGGTCATTTGGAGTGTCTAGCTCACAGTTGAAATTATTGGAAATGGATACCTTGCACCCTTAAACAAGTACATTCCATTTTCAGATCACTGCTCTCCTATGCAATTCTGGGATTCTAAAAGCACTTTTGTAATAGGGATTTAGAGTTGTAGGTGGGAGGAGTGGAATCTCAGATCTGGAGATTATTGAGGTTTTTCTTTTACATCCTGAGTTATGTATAATGAACAGAGTTTGTACTATTGTAGTTTTGCTTTTGAAAGCAGAAGCCCAGGCATTGTGAAGGACTATTAGAAACCGAAGCTGGAGAATGTTGAAAATGCAATAAGATGATGGAGCTTAGTGGAAAGAAATCGCCTTCACTAAGTGGGCCCGCAGGGTATTTTTGGCGCAAAGTCTATTTTTAGACTATGTCTATTTTTAGACATATGGATCATGGTCTATGAGCTGCAGAATGTTATTTGTGGATGATTGGTCATGTTGGTAAAAATAGATGGACTTCTATTTTTAGACATATGGGCGGAGTCTATTTTTAGATTGCCAGGCTAAAAATAGAACAGTCGAATATTATTGTCTCATAATAATATTTGGACTCTAAACATTATCTTATTCTCTTGGAGCACTTCAGTTCGAGCTACGGATGTGGCACATGCAGCTGAAAAAAGGAATCACGTGGTTTCTTATGTGTTAGTTGAGCTATTGCATGCAGGACTTCAGTTAGAACTCATGTGGTTGAGTTTGGTGGAGTTGATTGTGGAGTTGATAGAGTTGTATTCAGTTTGACTTGGTTGAACTAGTTGTATTCCGTCTAACTAAAGAATACTCTAGTAATGAGTTGTGTGAATTAAATATTAATTAATTCACTAATTATTAACTCATAAAGCAACTGAAGAATACATCAGTTAACTCAGTGCATGGACAGTTCAACAGAAACAGGTGTTAGAGGTGAGTGAAAGGGTGAGTTGCGACTATCAGTTGTGCATGAGATTTGCACATGCATGGGATTGAGTAATGCCAATGAGGACTATGTAGTGTGGGCCAATATCAAGGCAATTGTAGCTTGTGCTCACATGTTTCTCTTGCAGGATTGTGCAGTGGAGGTAGGCAAAGTAGCGGAGGAGATTTGAACCTATGACTTGTTCGGATCTGAGCTAGTTTGTGTGTAACAGGTGGAGATAGTACTGAGTACTTGTGAGGAGTATTGTACTATGTATTGTTACATGTTCTCAATCATTATAATATACAGATAGTGTGGGATTTTCAGCTGTATGCTTTCTCCGGGTTACATATTGCGTTAATGTGTGTATGCGATTGATGTTTCATTGTTTTTAATGCTGCTAAATTGATGATCAACGTAGAGGAGGTTATGTATTGTGCATGTATTCCGCAATAGTGTATAATCGGGATAATCTCTGTGAATAAGTGTCATTTATTCAAAATTTCTATAGAGAAATGGATTCAATAAAATGGTATTTCGAATACTATTGTTTTAAATGCTGGTTTCATTTTATGATAACAGAAATGTGTCAATTTACTTACATATTTGTGCACTTTTGTCGTTATGGGTAATTTGCTTCTATTTTATGTTGTTATTTATCTCTGCTCTTATGGGATGAATTCTGACTTCTGAGTAACTATTTACTCATAAATCTGTCTTTTAATATTGGATGAATAAATAGTGATATGTTGTGAACTTCCTCCGCATATTATTGTCTAATTATTCAAGTTACTGATTAAATGATCAAGATCATTTTGAGAACTTCTTCCTGAGTGTTGATTGATTGATTATTTCAGGTAAAAGGTCTCAATAGGATGTGTTTGGTGTCCATAATGTCAGTTAATTGAACTATTTCATTAACTTGATATTAATTATAAACAAGACATTTAAATCCCAATATTATAAATATCTGCTTTTGGTTGGGTTAGATCTATATCTGCTTAATTGAGATAGGATTAAGATAGTTTGTTTTGCTTGCATCTTAGAACAAGTTTGCATTTAGATTAAACTCTACATTCTTGTAAGTCCTCTTCCTAAAGAGGCAAACTTTAGTAGTGGATTGGCTGAGCCCTAAATCAGCTTAAGGATCACTTTTTTGCCTAATCAGCAAGAAGGTTGATCTGATGTCTCTTTTCCATGGGTGAATGAAAGTCATATTTTAAAGCCATTGGAGATTGAGAGAAGGTAACTGGACCTAGTTGAACCAGTCGGAACCACCATTCCAAATGGAAAAGGAGCTGCTTTAAGGTCCGGACCGAGTGGTCATCCCCCATGTTGTTGCAACGATTTTCGAGGCTTCAACAGGACCCTGAAGAGCAGAGTCAATTGCCTTCTATTGATGACCTGCTACCTGAATATATTAATGAATTGCAGGAAGACACAGTGCTGGACAGGAAGGTGAGGACAACGTCCAGGGGGGATGTCGAATACCTCAGGATTGGGCTCAAAGGTTCAAAGCTAAGCATCGCAAAGTGGATTGAGATTGGACAAGTGAAGAAGCAATACCCTCACTTAGTCGATGCTTGAAAACCAACTTTTAGTGGTCCAAAAGCTTTTTCAGTGGCAAGGCCGTGATCCGAATTGGATCCATAGAAGACTGTCAAAGAACCATGACTGTATCAGGTCGGAACAAATCTCTAAAGAATCCAAAACAACGATAAAAAACACCCTAAACCAATGGCAATGGCAGCCAACATGGAACGACAAGGGCCTCGGTCAAAGCACGCTGACCGAGGCCCATGGAGACTACGCAGGAGGTCAAAGTAGCCCTTGGGAGCCCTGGATCGGGAAATGGAGGTGATTTTTGATGCGCGATTAGCGCCATCACTGGGCGAACAGGGCCAAAATGGAGGAAGCCCGAGCACTTCGTCGCGTTGGGAACCGGAGAACCGCGGGCAAAAAAGGTAAAAGCACTAAAGTACAAAGGCGGGACCCGCGCTCTGGAAACTGGCAGTATTGATCGGGGCGCCCTTAAACAGTAAGAGGTTTTGGACGAGAGCGGAGCGATTCCATACATCGATCGACGCGTGGCAAGTGGAGGTGAGAGAAAACCACTGTTGATCGCGCGCTATCGATTGAGCAAGTCAACCGCGCGAAATGTGCATATGGCGTCAGATCTGGAGGGCTCAGATCAGATGGCTGAGATCACGCCCAATGGAGGAAGTGGAACCGACAAAGGAATGAGCTGCGATTTGTAAGGATTTGGAATCCATTTTGACCACCACAATGGAGGAAAGATTCATCCACGACATAACTGAAGAAACGAACCAACGAAGCAAGCTGGCGCCGTATAGAGGAGGATATGTGGCCACTCCCTGCGAGCTGATGATGATGCCGAGCCAGGAACTCCAAGCGCAGCTACAGAAGGTGAATTGACAGAGGTGGAAGAGGAACTGAATAGGCATAGGGAACGAAAGGCTTCAAAGCCATGAACAAAGAGAAGATATAGAGTTCATCAGTCATCGAGAAGGAAAGAGAACCCCAGAGAGATAGAGAAAGAGACCAGAATCCCAAGAGGAGGATGGAACACATAGAAAGAAGGTAGTAAAGCAAAGTAGAAGAGGACAGAGGGCCAAGCTGACCAGAGACAACATTGAGCACTAGAGGCTTGAGAGATCTGAGTCATCCTAGAGAGGATTTGTTCGGGCTGAGCACCACATTGGGCTCTCCCCTATAGACCAGAAGGTCACAAAGCTGGTAGGAAGAATAAGTCTGTGTACTCGAGTGGTTTGGGGAATCCAAGGACCACCCTTCCAAGCAAAACTTGCTTCAAGAGAACTCACATTGAGTCCCTGCATTGTAATTCTTTGCTTAAAGACACAGTAAAATAAGGCCACCACTGAAATCTAGACCGGAGATGTAGCCCTGGAGAATAGGGTGAAATCCTTATTAAATTTCTTGTGTCTTTGTGTTTTCTTATTGTATTTCTCTGCTGTCTTTCCATTTAAATTTCTGTGTATTGGCAATTTGATTGATCCGTTGTCTAAATAACACAGAACACACACCAACACATGAGTCTGTAATACCTTTGTTTAATAAATTTCAAACTGATGTCACTCATAGGGTGAATATTAGATCACTCTATGTCTTGCAGGATGGAGTGACTGCAGAACTGCAGGCTAGGGAGGGCTACGCGCTACAGGTGTTGAGTGAACACAGAATCAACACAGAGCAACTAAGCCTGCAACGTGACGAGGTGGTGGTGCAAAACCGACAGATGGTGCAGGTGGTTGAGGAAGCCTGCCAGATGGTCCTTGAGTTGGCCATCCCAGTAGAGGCACCAGCAGAGGCCCGCATCTAGAGGTTAGCAACAGGAATGTGCGAGGCGTGAGAAGAGATGGCCAACGTTCAGCTGGAGCTGAGCCTTCAGATAGCAGAGTGCAGTTGAAGGTGCAACCTTCAATTCCTCTAGAGGTAAGGGAATAACGCGCCAACACCATTACATCGGGGATGGAAGAGATCAACAATGCAGTGAAGGAGTGCACCAAAATGTTGGAAGAATCGTTCGAGGTCCTCACCACTCTATAGGAGGACCCGAACATACAGTGTTTAGAAACAGAGGCGCGTGAGCTACAGTAACAGTATGACAACGTCAAAGGGACCGCGCAGACGGTGGCCCTTACACAAAGGCTTGCACGGATGCAATAGGCCAAAGCGCTTAAGGAGCAGGTAAATGCAACATGACATAGAGAAGCGATTTTGAAGGCACGTGTCGAGCCTTGGATCGACGAGGCCTTCGTAATCATAGCAACAATTGAAGGAAAGATTGCGGAGATGCAGGGGACGCATGAGCAGATACAGGGAAGTAGTTTAGATACCACAGTCTCTGAACAACACGTCCAGGAGATACAACAAGCAACCACTCAGTGCGCTGCCGACCTTGCAGTAGTCTGAGCAGAGTTGGAAGGTCTTTGCGCGAAGATCTCCACACCGACAGAGTGTCTCAAGGGCGATTCACGATGTTTGTGTTGGGGGCCTATTGGGCGTGAGATTCCCCCAAGGCAAATTTTGGGGCTTAAAGTGTAAGTTTTGACTAAGTTCGATATAAAGACTCCACGATTTGTGGGCACGGAGCGTGAAGTTGTAATTAAGTCATAAGGTTGTCCGCCCTTACTTTTGTAATGTAGTGTCAGCTTGAGAGTTCTACCCATGGTATGTAGACCATGGGATTGTACAAATAGAGCGAGGCTCTAAGTGTAAAAGGACAATCTAAGATCAAAGATCTAATGATGAAGCATTGAGTCTAAGTGTAAAGTCGAGTCTTTGGGTAGTAGAGTAGGAGAAAGATCTGCAGCTGAGTGTGCAGAGGCCTAGTAGTCCGCAGCTGAGTGCACGGACCTTTGTAGCTGAGTGCGTAGGGTAGGTTGAGTCTGTAACTGACTAAAGCATTAATAAATAGAAGTTTTACATTATTTCTGTGTATCTTTTCCTATTTTATGCATTGAAGTATATTGGGTATGAATTGCAAGTTTATTGTTTATTTTCTACGCGAACTTATATGAATGTGTTGAATAAGTGAATATAAGATAAAGTATCTGTTTACGCGAAGATAACTACCTATTATAAGAAGATAAGTAAGATCTGCGGTGTAACTTGGGGAAATAGCACAGATCGCTACTTTAGTAGCACGAAGGCTCCTCAGCCCCTGGTTAGGGCTGTGCGAAGGTGAGTATAACAGAGCGCGAAGGTCTCGCAAGTCAGGAAGTGTGCGAAGTGACCTGCGCGAAGTTATTCACAATTGGACTAAATCGACCCCTCAGACATCCCAAGGGTGTGGAAACTTGGTTCTAACATCCCCCCATACTACTTCGGGTGAGACCTCAGTCCGCACTTCGTGGGCTATTGTTGAAAGGGCTAGTAGTACAGGGATTTGTTTGGCTAAATAACTCCAAACCTGGGTTAGGCCCACTCATGCCAACACTTGGAGGTGGATATTATTGGCATTATGATACAGGTGTTGTCCTTAATGGAAACTCACTCAGAGGTATGATACAAGTGTTGTCCTTGATGGAAACTCACTCAGATAATAGATCATAGTGCAGCAGGTCAAGAGAGAGGTATATGCAGGTTAACCTTGATGAAAGTGCGTATACACGTGGGTTAGCAGAACAAAATGCGCGTATACGCACACACGTAGTTTCACAGAAGGAAAGGCGTGTACATGTTGGAAAACTAAGTTTTGGCCCGTGGTATTAGGTCCATGGTATTTTGGTATTGGTCCATGGTATTTGGTCCGAAGTATTGACCCCAGGTATTGGGTCCAAGGTATTGGTTCTACGTGGTTTTGGACCATGGTATTGAGAGAAGCCTAAACCTATATAAGGAGAAGATCATTAGGCCAAGAGGGGAAAGTGTGCAAGTGATGAATATCTGATGAAGTGTGAGATATAGTATGATGGTTATGGGTTTGTGATGCTTTGCTTGATATGAACTAAGGAGGCACCTATGCGGTTGATAAAGGTTGATGGTATGGGATCATGAATAATAAAATGCATTATTATCATATGTTATGATCATGAATAGATTTGAATACTGACGCATGTATTATCCTTTATATCTTATGTTCTGGGTATATCTGAAGTTGGAAATTGCTGCGAAAGTATAAGTAATTATTTTAAGATTTGTATGCGGGTTCTCTTTGGTGAAAGTGCGTATACACGCTGTTTTGACATAGTCAAGTAGCGTATACATTATGAGATTTGATATTTTAGGTTGTTGTTGGTTGTAGTGATTGTTGTAGAGTTTTGGGCTCTGGTCTGTGTTCTGGTGACTGTGTTTTGATGACAGGGTTTCAGTGATTCAGTTGTTGGGTGATTCAGATGATTGTATTGCAGTGGTGATAGTTTTGTATTTATGGATCCAATATGAAAATTTATGAAATGTGGTCCTTGAAGAAAAGAGAGGGTTGTAGGCTTCTGTAGGTCAGCACCTACGTACTAGTACATCAGCGAGTACAAGAGCTAAGGGGGTTGTAGCTCCCTTCCAGAAGAAACTGGAGAATGAGAGAAGGTTGTAGCCTTCTGGAGGTAGAAGCCTGCATACTAGTATAAGACTGCACCAGTATAGAAATATTGTAAAAAGAAGTTTCTTATTAAAAGAAGATAGAGACGAATTGCAGCAGGTGGTTTTCACCCACATTGGTTTTCCACCTTACATCATGGTGTTCATGTGTGCTTCTTGTGTGTGATGATCTGTTCTGTTTTACTGCAGCTGTTTATGGTTCATATGGTTAATGAAGTTCTGATGCACTAACTAAAGATCAACATTTAATGGATTAACTGAATCATAAGTTTACTGGATATACGCTAGTTGCATTAGACACAGTTGCGTGTACACGTGGGTTCCTTTAACTGAAGTAGCGTATATGAATCTGAGTATGGAAATGAAAAAGTTATTGATTTAATAATACTGATTCACCCCCCCCTCTCTTAGTATTATTTCCAACAATTGGAATCAGAGTAGGTTCTTTAGAAGAAACTTGTTCGCTTGAAGGAGGATCCATCAGGATGAGTAATCACGAAAGAGAGGCATCCATCAGGCCACCAATCTTTGATGGGAGCAGTTTTGTCTATAGGAAGATAAGAACCACAACATATCTACAATCGCTTAGAACGGATGTTTGGGGAATCGTGGAAGGAGGATATACATATTCATCAGCAATTCCTACAGATATAGCAGATAGAAAGCAATATGAACTCAATGCCAAAGCTATTACTGTCTTATTGGGAAGTTTGTCACAATCAGAATTTGTCAAGGTCATGCAGTTCAAATCAGCCAAAGAAATATGGGACAAAATTATTCTAAGCTACGAAGGAGATGATTAGGTAAAACATGCTAAGCTTCAAACTCTTAGAATACGGTATGAAACTCTTAAGATGCATAGTAATGAAAGCATAGCTAATTACTTCCTGCGTATAGATGAGATTATCAATTTTATGAGGAATCTGGGTGGAGAAATTAAGGGAGTTGTCTTAGTTGAGAAAGTTTTGAGATCATTGTTTGCTAAATTTGAATCCAAAGTGTCTGCCATAGAAGAAAAGGAGGATCTGCAGAAAATCACTATGACGCAGCTTCACGAAATCTTAACTTCTTTTGAGATGAGAAAAGGAGGACCATCAGATATGAGAGAAGCCACATTTAAAGTGTTAGCAAATGGAAAGCAAAAACTCAGTGAATCAGGATACATTTCAGAAGAAGAATATGAGGTAAATTTTGTCAAGAATATTGAACGGGGATTTGGAAGGTTCAAAGGTAAGCTACCTTTCAAATGCTTTTCTTGTGGTAGAGTTGGTCACGACACTGCTAGATGCCCTCATAACAAAGAAAAGATGTCTCAAGAAGGTAATAGAAGTTATTATACTCATGATAAAAATAATGTCTAATCTAATAGTGATGAAGACATTAGACTTCTCATGGCATATGAAAATAAGGACGTAAAAACAGAAGAAGTTACCAGATTAAAAGAACAGCTGGAGGCAGTAACCAGTGTAAAGGAGCAACTGCAGGATGTAGTAAAAGATCAGAGCATAACAATTCAGAGACTTGAATCTAAGATCCTATCTCTAAAAGAAGATCTTAAAGAATCAAAGAAACATAATAAAGAAGCTCTTGAAGAACAAGAACATGAAGTGCTCGAATTAAGGCAACAAGTGGAAGAAGGAAGAAAAGCTGAAGAAAACATAAGGAAGCAATATCTGGAAAAGGAAGAACAACATCAGGTTGAGGTAAATATCTTAAAAGGTAAATTAGAAGAAAAGGATAAACTGTTACGATTTCAAGACAATATTTTGGATGATATTCTTAGTAGTCGAAGATCCCCTGCTATCAAAACTGGTCTTGGCTTTTATGAATCTGTTGAAGGTGAATCTAGCTCACAAGGTAAGGTAAGGAACTCTAATGATAATTTTGAAATTCTCAACAAGGATATGAGAGGACAACCTCATCAACAACCAAGGAAAGAAATTCCTCAAAGAAAATCTTTTACTCCTAACTATGGAAGTGATAGATGATTATTTCCTCCGATGAATAATGTTGAATGTTATTTATGTCATAATCTTGGACATGGTGCAGCCAGATGCAGAAGTAGAATGGTTCAAGACCGTCACACAGAAAGATCATCACATTCCAGGTACTTCAAGGGATATTGTTTTTCTTGCAATATGTTTGGCCACAAAGCAATTGATTGCAATAGAAAGAACATGAAACATGTAAGATATTATGCATGTAACAAGTTTGGACATAAAGTAAGGGAATATAGGAGCAAAATTCGAACTCCAAAGCAAGAGGATCATACATCATCAGAATTCCAGACAGAATTAGAGACAGAAAGATGTGGCATAACAGACACAGGGGAAACTGAAAGTGTAGACCTTCAGTATTCCAATTTTCTTACGTAGATATTATGAAGATAAGTCGCATATATACACGAGTTAGAGGCTGCAGAGTCGCGTATATGGAGATCTGAAGAAAAAGCAGCAGAACAGACTTAGGAAATGGTTCGGTCATGGTATATGATGGTTGGCACAGGCTCAGGGGGAGCATATGCTCCGAATAATGCATTTTTGGCATTATGGTTAGAAGTATTTGGTGATAATGCTTATTGACACATCTTGCTATTGATTATTGATTGGCCAAGAGAATGGATTGCAGGTTATAGATCTGGATAGTGCAGATCATATATGATGTACGATAGTTGCCGATGACTATCATGAATCAGCATGTGCTCAGGGGGAGCATGGACGGATTGGTACATCTTGGTATGTACAAAGGGGGAACTCAATCAGAGATTTCAGCATGTACTCAACGGGAGTATGGACAACAGAAGGTATATCAAGGAAGAGAATATCTTGGTCCGCCCTTTGCCCTTGATGTCAAAGGGGGAGAGTGACTTGGTGTGGTTGTTGCCATCAAGTATAAAGGGGGAGATTGTTGGCATTATGATACATGTATGATACAAGTGTTGTCCTTGATAGAAACTCACTTAGAGGTATGATACAAATGTTGTCCTTGATGGCAACTCACTCAGATGACAGATCATAGTGCAATAGGTCAAGAGAGAGGTATATGCAGGTTAACCTTGATGAAAGTGCGTATACACATGGGTTAGCAGAACAAAATGTGCGTATACGTACACACACAGTTTCACAGAAGGAAAGGCACGTAAATGTTGGAAAAATAAGTTCTGGCCCGTGGTATTGGGTCCATGGTATTTGGTTCGAAGTATTGATCCCAGGTATTGGGTCCAAGGTATTTGTTCTACGTGGTTTTGGACCATGGTATTGAGAGAAGCCTAAACCTATATAAGGAGAAGATCATTAGGCCAAGAGGGGCAAGTGTGCAAGTGATGAATATCTGATGAAGTGTGAGATCTAGTATGCTAGTTATGGGTTTGTGATGCTTTGCTTGATTTGAACTAAGGGGGTACCTATGCGGTTGATAAAGGTTGATGGAACGAGATCATGAAGACTAAAATGCATTATTATCATATGGTATGATCGTGAATAGATCTGAATACTGACGCATGTTTTATCCTTTATATCTTATGTTCTTGGTATATCTGAAGTTGAAAATTTCTGCGAAGTATAACTAATTATTTTCAGATCTGTACGCAGGTTCTCTCTGGTGAAAGTGCGTATACACACTTTTTTGACACAGTCAAGTAGTGTATACATTATGAGATTTGATATTTCAGGTTGCTGTTGGTTGTAGTGATTGTTGTAGAGTTCTGGGCTCTGGTCTGTGTTCTGGTGACTATGTTTTGATGACAGGGTTTCAATGATTCAGTTGTTGGGTGATTCAGATGATTGTATTGCAGTGGTGATAGTTTTGTATTTATGGATCCAGTATGAAAATTTATGAAACGTGGTCCTTGAAGAAAAGAGAAGGTTGTAGCCTTCTGTAGGTCAGCACCTGCATACTAGTACATCATCTAGTACAAGAGCTAAGGGGGTTGTAGCTCCCTTCTAGAAGAAACTGGAGAACGAGAGAAGGTTGTAACTTTCTGCAGGTAGAAGCCTGCGTACTGGTATAAGACTGCACCAGTACAGAAATATTGTAAAAAGAAGTTTCTTATTAAAAGAAGATAGAGATGAATTGCAGCAGGTGGTTTTCACCCACATTGGGTTTCCACCCACATTGGGTTTCCACCTTACATCATGGTGTTCATGTGTGCTTCTTCTGCATGATGATCTATTCGGTTTTACTACACTTGTTTACTGTTCATATGGTTAATGAAGTTCTGATGCACTAACTAAAGATCAACATTTAATGGATTAATTGAATCATAAGTTTACTGAATATATGCTAGTTACATTAGACACAATTGCGTGTACACGTGGGTTCCTTTAACTGAAGTAGCGTATATGAATCTGAGTATGGAAATGAAAAAGTTATTGATTTAATAATACTGATTCACGCCCCCCTCTCTCAGTATTATTTCCAAAAGATATGCATAACCTTGAAATTGTGAATTAGGCTCTTGCATCATAATAGGTTTACTAGGCTGCCATGGTCCTCTTGGAGGTACATAACATAGCTGCATTGGCAATTGACTTGCTCCATTGTCCTCTTTGTTGAGATTGCAACAAGATGATGGAGCTTAGTGAAAAGAGTCGCCTTCACTAAGTGGGCCCGCAGGAAAATTACGGCGCAAGTTCTATTTTTGGATCCCAGCAGGGATGATCACAACATGAGTGACCACAACAGGGATGATCACAGCAGGAGTGATCATAGTATGAGTGACCACAGCAGGAGTGATCACAGCAGGAGTGATCAAAGTCTATTTTTAGACTGGCTGTCCAAAATAGAAAAGTCAAATATTATTGTCTCATAATAATATTTGGACTATAAACTTGATCTTATTCTCTTAGAGCACTTCAGTTTGAGCTACAGATGTGGCCCATGCAGCTGTCAGAAGGAAGTCCGCTTTTCTTATGAGTCATTTGAGTTGTTGCATGCATGACTTTAGTTAGAACTCAATCAGTTGAGTTTGGTGGAGTTGATTGTGGAGTTGATGGAGTTGTGTTCAGTTTGACTTGGTTAAACTAGTTGTAATTAGTCTAACTGCAAATAGACTAATGATGAGTTTTTAAACTAATAATTAACTCATAATGAAACTACAGAATACATCAGTTAACTCAGTTGCATGTTAGTGCATGTTTAGTTCAGCATGGACATGTGTTAGAGGATCAAATTGCTATCAGTTGTGACTATAGTTGTGCATCAGATCTTGCACAATCAAGGGATTGAGTATGCCAATGAGTTTGCTCATGTATTTGCCCAGTATTATAGCCTCTGCTCACATCTAACACCGTGTGAGTGATTCTTTGGAGGTGAAATACGATTTTGGTAAACCATTCTCATTAATTCTTGAGCAGGTATTGAGTAGTGGAGGCAGGCAAGCAGTGGAATAGATTTGGAGATAAGATCTTAGATGTATTGTGTGTAACAGGTGGAGCTGGTACTGGATTGCTTGTGATAAGCATTGTACTTTGTAATGTTACATGGTCTCAATCATTAATATACATATAGTTGGGGTTTTTAGCGAGATGCTTTCCCCGGGTTACATACTGTGTTAATGTGTGAATGCTCTTGATGTTTTATTGTTATTGATGCTGCTATATTGATGATCAACGTAGAGGAGCTTATGTATTGTGTATGTATTCCGCAATAGTACATGATCAGGATAATCTCTGTTGAATATGTGTTAAATTATTCAAAATTTATACATGGTATCAGAGCTGTTGATCATCAGATCTACTATTCAGGAAGTGTTTACATTCTATTTCTTCAGGCAGAGTCTGTAATCGGGCTAGGTAGCCTCTGGATTCATCCTTCCTTTGGAAGGTGAGATATCCGGTGAATTCCCATACAGTCAATCTCTGTATGAGAAATATTGTGTTCTCATGAATCTTAGGTCCGAGGCGGTTGAGTTGGTTGCTGGTGGAATTCGAATTAGCAGCAGTGTTTTCTTGGTGGCAACGCAGTAATGTCTTTCAACGGATTGCGATTGGAGTATGCTCTTGAGGGCAGCTCAAACTATATTGCATGGAAGGACAGGATGGAGGCAGTATTGGATGATAACGAGCTGAAGGAGTTCATAGATATGGATATCCCAAAGCCTACTGATGCTACTCAAGCTGATGCTACTCAAGCTGATGCTTGGCAAAAGAAGACCGCAAAATGTCGAAGGATTCTGTTGGAGGGCGTGAAGGATCACATTGTGTCCAGCCTTCATGGAAAGGCTACTCCATATTTGATGTGGAAATCATTAACAGAATTATTCCAAAGCAAGAGCGATCAGAGGAAGCTGGCACTCAAAGATAAACTCAGAAACATCAAATGCGAGAAGGGTGACAGTATGCCCAAGTATCTCATGAAGTTCACTCAGTGTCGAGATGAGCTGGGAAGTGTGGGGGTTACTGTCGATGATGAGGACTTGGTGAGCTTGGCTCTCCTTGGTCTTCCAAAGAGTTTGCATTCCTATCAGGACTCTGTCAATGGTCGGGAGAAATTGCTAGGATGGGAAAGACTATGGTCAAATCTTGTGCAGGAGGAGATCAGGCGGAGTACTAGGGATGGATCTTCGTCAAAGGGAGCTGATGAAGAGAATTGTGCTTTGGTTGCCAAAGCAAAGAAAGGGAAGAGCAAGAAAGCTTCTCAGTCTGGTGCGAAAGGCAAGAAGCAGGATATGTCCAAGGTGAAGTGTTTTCACTATCACCAGCATGGACACTATGCCACTAATTGTCCGCAGAAGAAGAAGAACAAGCAGACTGCTGGATCTTCAGCAGGAGAGGCTCTAGCCTCACAGTTTGAGCTTGATTTTTCGTTGATTGCATGCTTGGTTTCAAGTGTGATGGGATCGGTGTGGTTCTTGGACAGTGGTGCGTCTTTTCACATGACGGGAGATAGAGATTTGTTCTATGATCTGGAGGACAAAGATCTTGGAGTGCACATCGAGATGGGCGATGATGGTAGATATAGTGCGACTGGTATCAGTACCATTTCCTTTAAGAGGGAGTATGGTAAACCCTTCGTATTGAAGGAATTCATGCATGTTACAAGATTGAAGAAGAATCTCATCTCAGTGGCGATGTTAGAAGACAAGGGGTATGATGTTGTTTTCAGCGAGGGAAAGGCCTTCCTGCGCAGCAAGACAACTGGTGAGACCTGGAAGATAGGGGTTCGAGTGAGGAACCTTTATCAATTGCATGTAGATGGATTCGTAGCAATGGCAGGCAAGGCAGAAGGATTGGTGAGCCGAGATGATGGTGAGTTGTGGCATAGGAGATTGGGTCACCTTCACCATGGAGCCTTGAAGATACTGCAGCAGATCACTACAGGGCTTCCTAAAGGCACACTTGCATAGTCAGATCAGTGCAAGGGGTGTACTTTGGGGAAGTTTGTGAAAGTCACCTCTCACAAGAAGGATAGTTGCGCCACGACGATCCTTGAGAGAATTCACACAGACGTGTGTGGACCTTTCTCAGTTGCTTCGAAAACAAAACACAGGTATTATGTGATTTTTGTTGATGATTTCTCTCGTAAGTGCTGGATATTCTTCATGCAGAAGAAGAGCGAGACATATTCAAAGTTCTGTGAATTCAAAGGACTGGTCGAGAAGGAGTTGGGGAAGAAGGTGAAGGCTCTTAGGAGCGATAATGGTGGTGAATACATCTTGGACAAGTTCAAGGATTTCTGCAAGGCAGAAGGGATTCGTAGAGAGCTCATAGCTCCCCATAACCCACAACAGAACGGGGTAGCTGAGCGGAAGAACATAATGATTGTGGGTGCTGCACGGGCAATGTTGCATGATCAGGGCCTACCCCTTCACTTGTGGGCGGAAGCATGCAATACAACAGTTTATGTGCAGAACCGTTGTCCTCATAGGATACTTGGCATGAGTACACCCGAGGAGGCTTATTCTGGTAAGAAGCCTGATCTTTCTCATTTGAGGATTTTTGGTGCTAACGTTTACATGCATGTGACGAAGGATGCCAGGAAGAAATTGGAGCCGATCGTAGAGGTTGGGATATTTTTGGGGTACACTGATACGCCCCACAACTATCGTGTGTATTTTCCAGACAGTGGTAAAACTGTCATGCGACGGGATATAAAATTTCAGGAGGAGAAAGCCATGAAGTGTTTGCTTGAGAGGGAGCTACACTTGCATGTAGATGAGGAGCTATTAGTTCCTAAGGATGAGATTTAGGACGTGGATCAGCCATAGGACGAGGTTCATGGAGTGGAGGAGATCACTCATGCAGCGCCAACCATCAGAGGGTGAAAGCGCTTGACAGAAGCTGAGCGACTGGCTCAAGATGCAGAGAAAGTTGTAGGACCACCTATAGCCCAACGCAGGTAGAGACAGTCACCTGATCGGTACACTGGATACATGACTCTTATGAGCAAGTGTGTTGTGACTGAGCCATCCTCTTTAGAGGAAGCTGTGGAGGATCCCGCATGGGTAGACGCCATGGTGGAAGAGTATGATTCTATTGTCAGAAACAGTGCATGGGAGATTGTTCCTAGACCGGAAGGGAAATCATTGGTGGGTTCGAGATGGATCTACAAAGTTAAGCAGGCAGCTGACGGGAGTGTGGAGAAGTACAAGGCAAGATTTGTTGCTTGAGGCTTTTCACAAATAGAGGGGATCGATTATGAGGAGACCTTTGCACCTGTCGCAAGGTATTCTTCCATACGGACGATTCTTGCTCTCTCATCGCAGATGGGATGGCACATTCATCAGATGGATGTGAAGATTGCGTTCCTCAACGGAGTCATTGAGGAGGAGGTGTACATTGAGCAGCCCGAAGGCTTTGAGGTCTTTAGCAGCGAGTCGCATGTGTGCAGGCTCAAGAGAGCGCTGTATGGGTTGAAACAAGCACCACGTGCTTGGTACACACGGATAGACAACTATTTCACAGGACTTGGATTCTCCAAGAGCGAGGCGGATCCTAACCTATACCAAATTGTGGTGGAGGGTAAGTTGCTTATCATTGTACTGTATGTTGATGATTTGATTCTAACGGGTGATGAGCTGTTGATACTGTCATGCAAGAAGGATCTTGCTACAGAGTTTGAGATGAAGGATTTGGGCCTCCTTCACTATTTCCTAGGATTGGAAATATGGCAGCGTAGCGGTGGACTGTTTGTTTCTCAGGGCAAGTATGCTCGGGAGATATTGGAGAAGTTCAACATGCATGGCTGCAAGCCTGTTGATACTCCTCTTCCTGGAGGTTGGAGGAAGGAGGATGCCACTTCGGGAGAAGAAGTGGATGCCACTGTTTATCGACAGTTGGTGGGGTCACTGATGTATTTAGTCAATACATGACCCGATATATGATATGCAGTTAACCAGCTTTCACAAGCTATGGTTAAGCCTACCAAGCTCTTCTGGAAGGCGGGCAAGCATGTATTGTCCTACTTGAGAGGCACATCGGAATATGGATCTTGGTACAGACAGGAGGATGCAGATTGGGCAGGGAGCTCAAGAGGCCGAGTATATCGCAGCAAGGACATCAAGTACCATCATATCAGAGATTGTGTGCATCGGAGGATCATGTTGCTTTCATACATTCCAACGGAGGATCAGGATGCTGATATTCTGACGAAGGCTCTCACCAGGAGCAGATTCGAGTACCACCGAGGCAGGATAGGGGTTGCTGATAATCCATATCTTGTCGAGAGGGAGTGTTGAGATTTCAAGAATATGATGGAGCTTAGTGAAAAGAGTCCCCTTCACTAAGTGGGCCCGCAGGCAAATTATGGCGCAAGTTCTATTTTTGGATCCCAACAGGTATGATCACAGCAGGAGTGACAACAGCAGGGATGATCACAGCAGGAGTGATCACAGTATGAGTGACCACAACAGGAGTGATCACAACAGGAGTGATCAAAGTCTTTTTTTAGACTGGTTGTCCAAAATAGAAAAGTCAAATATTATTGTCTCATAATAATATTTGGACTATAAACTTGATCTTATTCTCTTGGAGCACTTCAGTTTGAGCTACAGATGTGGCCCATGCAGCTGTCAGAAGGAAGTATGTTTTTCTTATGAGTCAGTTGAGTTGTTGCATGCATGACTTTAGTTAGAACTCAATCAGTTGAGTTTGGTGGAGTTGATTGTGGAGTTGATGGAGTTGTGTTCAGTTTGACTTGGTTAAACTAGTTGTAATTAGTCTAACTGCAAATAGACTAATGATGAGTTGTTAAACTAATTATTAACTCATAATGCAACTATAGAATACATCAGTTAACTCAGTTGCATGTCAGTGCATGTTTAGTTCATCATGGACAGGTGTTAGAGGATCAGATTGCTATCAGTTGTGACTATAGTTGTGCATCGGATCTTTCACAATCAAGGGATTGAGTATGCCAATGAGTTTTCTCATGTATTTGCCCAGTATTATAGCCTCTGCTCACATCTAACACAGTGTGAGTGATTCTTTGGAGGTGAAATACGAGTTTGGTAAACCATTCTCATTAATTCTTGAGCAGGTATTGAGTAGTGGAGGCAGGCAAGCAGTGGAATAGATTTGGAGATCAGATCTTAGCTGTATTGTGTGTAACAGGTGGAGCTGGTATTTGATTGCTTGTGATAAGCATTGTACTTTGTAATGTTACATGGTCTCAATCATTAATATACAGATAGTTGGGGTTTTTAGCGAGATGCTTTCCCCGGGTTACATACTGTGTTAATGTGTGAATGCTCTTGATGTTTTATTGTTATTGATGCTACTATATTGATGATCAACGTAGAGGAGCTTATGTATTGTGTATGTATTCCGCAATAGTACATGATCAGGATAATCTCTTTTGAATATGTGTTAAATTATTCAAAATTTCTACACTCTTGGTGAACTTCCTTCAACCTTGGTAATGAGGAGCAACATTTAACTTCATGTGATTCTGCATCAACAACACGAATATCAACATCTTCTTTTTGATCATTTTGTATTCTTAACATTTCTACTTGTTCACTTAGATTGTTAAGAATTTTTGTTTTAAAGTTATCAAGAAAATTTACAAGTTTAGCTTGACTTACCGATCTTGATGTTAATTTACCTACTCTTTCCCTTCCTCTTGATATGTGTTTGCATGTTTCACAAATTTCTTAAAATGATAATTTGTATACATCACCTCTACTCATGAGATCAAGGAGATCAATCCACTCATCCCTAATTGTTCTAAGTAAGAGGGTTTTTAGTGTGTCAGATCCTAAATGATGTAGTTTTGTCCTCTTAACATTATACATGAACCTCTCTATTAGATCCTCTAGACTCTCATCTTCTTTTTGATTCATTCTAAAGATTTATTCCTTAAGATCATGATATTTATATTTTTTCTAGAAATATCTGTTGCATGTCATTTCATGATCTTATTGAGTTAGTCCCTAAACTCATGAACCATTTAAGAGATCTGTCCTTCAATGTTGCTGGAAGCAATCTGAGTTTTTGAGTTTTTAATAAGTAACCATAAGATCTACAAACAATTTCAAATTCAAAGAGAAAGGTTTCTGGATCCTCTGAACTTAGACTGTGAAATTTTGGAAGAAAAGATGGAGGGATGTTCTTCATGTGCACACTACCATCAATATCTTGAATGGGAAATCTGAGAGGATCTTCCTCATTTTCATCATCTCCACCAATTTCTTCTACATTATTTGCCATATTCTTATTCTACCTGCAAAAGTGAATGGTGATATGGCTCTTACTGCACCATGTGATCAAATGGGGGTGGGGTGGTGTTGGAGATTTTTTTGTTTTTATGATTGGATGAAAACACTAATGCAATTGAATTTTCTATTTTTGAAATGAAATATGCGTAATGCAAATATTTTTATTTTTTCAAAAAGTTAAAAGAAATGAATCAACTAGGGAAGAAAACAATGCATACTTTAACACCTCCCTGGCAACGACGCCAAAAAGTGATGAGCCTCGGTATTGCAGCAAGAATGCTGCAACTCCCAAGGCTACCGACTTTAATTATAAACCCGAGGTTCATACAAACTTAAGAGGTATCGACACTATATGTGCAGCATACAATGTGTCCTTCCTTTGCTGGCTTGATGTAATGGAGTGCATATATTGAAGTCAAATCCTAAACTGATTGCAAAAAATGAAATGTTCGAAATGGAACCTTAACCTATTGCATGAAATAAAGTACAAGGAAAGAAACATATTCTAATTGCATAAAGATCACAAACTAAATGTAAAAGAAACCTAGATTAACCCTATTTATCACATGTGATGATTTAAAATAACTGAGCATGAAATCTGATCTAGAGATTACTAACTGCTGTGTGCATGTGTAAATATAAAAGAGCTATTTTTTTTTTTCTTTCTTTTTTCTTTATAAATGTAAATGCTAATCTTTCCATTATCTTTGGCAGGGGAGACAAGTGTGGAGTAAGAGGGTTAAAATTGTATTGATGACATGGAGGTCAAGTAGAGGCCTAATCCCAGCTTCAAAGGTGATTTTTCTCAATTCAGGCTCAAAACATGCTTTCCTACAGGATGCTACATGATTTCCTAGAGGATCCCCTGATTTACTACAGGATGTTACAGATTTACTATACGAAATTATAATTCATCGAATGACCAAGAAAATTAAATCAAAATTGGATGGAAAATTTTTTGTTATTAAGTAGGATGTCTTAGGTCCCCATTCCAAGTGGAATCACTCAAAAATACATCTGTTAACCCATGCTAAAAAAATAGTGGAAAATTACTAGTTGAAAATCTAGAAATTCGAGAACTAGTGAGCTAGTAAATCTATAAAATGCCTAACATAATCAAGTGAAAATGAAATGGGATGATTTTTGTTATGAAATATAATTTTTTTGTGATCTAGTTCAAGTGGAACCAACTCGATTGAATCTCCTTAGCATGTTCTAAAATATAGCAAAAGTTTACCGTTCTTTGCCACAAAGGAGTTCCATAAATCTAGATTTGGGAATAAGAAAGTTAATCCAAATAGCTCAATGAGTACTACGACCTTACAAATATTTTCCAAGGATTAAATTATTCTTTTGATCCTGCAAAGAACTTACATTAACCGTTTAACTCAATCCTACAACAAGAAATCATTAATACTAAATGCAGAAGTAGAAAGAAGTAAAAACAAAAGATGCATGTGAATAAGAAGTGAAAAGAAGGAAAGTAAATGATACAAAAGGGCTGTGAGGCTCCTGGGATGGCTAATACCAAGGATACTCAGATATCTATGGAGGAGAAAAATATTTAGAAGCTGAACATGATACCAATCTTCATTATTTGCATTTATATAATTACATCCCTCCAAGAAAATACAATGGAACTGCAAAAATATGAGTTCTCTCCACAAGAACACTAATGAAAATATACCCCTAGAGGAAAATTCGACTTGGTACTTATAAAAAATGAGTAGGAATCATTCCCCATGAATGGAGGAAGCTTTTCCCCACCAAAATCCCTTGATTAGTGGATCTAGTCCCCAATACTAGGAATCTGCATTAAATGGCAGGGAACACATTCCTAGTTTTTCTCAATCATTGGAGTTCCACAACTTGTGCCATAATTCAATAATATCTTGTTGATTTATTATTTATTATTGATCCTCCTGTAGTAGGGGCAAGTCCCTAAATTATCTCCTCCTCCAAATCTTCATAATTTGCCCAATATTCTCATAATATTTCACAAAAATAAATAATATTAGGCGCAAATACGCAATTATTCATAAACATTCCTAATGAATATATTAAAGTTAAAAATACATTATATAATTCAGAAAGAGAGGTTTAATGTGCTGAAGGATGGTCATAGGCCTTAATTTATGTTTAATTTAGAGGCACGGGCCTTAATTTATGTCTAATTTAGAGGCCCATCAATTGGAAATGTTTTGTTTGTTGATGTAAGACATAAATTGTTGAGTTTTAGTCAAATGTGTGACCAAGAGCATGAGGTTGTTTTCATATCAAAGAATTGTGTGGTATGAAATATCGATACAGGTAAGAACATAATATAGGGAACAAAAACTCTAGGTAATTTATATGTCTTGGAGGTGGCCAAGAGCATTGTTACTCGAGAAAATAAAAATAAAGTTGGCTTTGACACAAAAGGTTGGGACATCTAAGATTCAATCAATTATACAAGTCAAGAAAAATGAGAGTACATGACTTGCCTAACTCTCTCTGCCAGAAAACAATATATGCAAATCACGTCACTTCTGTAAGTAAACTAGAGTTCAATTTAATGCCAAATAAGGTACTTCAAGTAAGCCACTTGAACATATTCATAGTGATTTGTGTGGTCCTATGAGAAAGAAGTCTCCTTGAGGTGAACAATACTTCATATTATTCATTGATGATTTTACTAGAATGTGTTGGATTGACTTATTGAAACACAAAGATGAAGCATTTGATAAATTTAAAGTCTTCAAAGCTGTAGTAGAAAACGAGTTAGATTTTAAAATCAAATGTCTTAGATTTGATATAGGAGGAGAGTTTATATCAGATGAGTTTTTCATATTTTGTGAACAACATGGCATAAAGAGGCAGTTTTCTATAGCTAAAACTCCTCAACAAAACGAATTGGCAGAAAGAATGAACAAAACAATCCAACAAATGGCACGTTCCATGCTTGATGAGTTAGAAGCGCCTCATACTTTCTGGGGGGAACAACACATACAACCATGAATATCCTCAACAAATCTCATATTCGGGTAAACAATGATAAAACACCTTATCAACTATGGTTTGGTAAGCCTCCAACTGTCAAACATTTTAGAGTTTTTGGAAGCAAATGTTACATAAAGAATAATGATGATAAGCTTGGAAATTTTGAGTCTAGATATGATGAAGGAATTTTGCTTGGACACTCCTCTAGAAGCAAAAAATACTATAATAAAAGGCTTCAAAAGATTGTTGAATGTGTTGATGTTGTAATTGATGAAGCGTCCATAGGTACCAAAAAGGAAGCACCAACAAATGACGAATTTGTTGCTACAACAACCCAAAAGGTTTTAGGAGAAGGAATTAGTGAAGCACTAGAAGAAGGAATTGAAAGAAAATAAGAATTAAAAAATACTCCTTAAAGGTATGTTCAGAAAAATCATCCTGAATCTCAAATTCTAGGTGAAAAGGAAGTTGGATTACAAACTAGCAGAATCCTTGTTGGAACTTCCAGTTACCTAGCCTTACTATCCACAATTGAACCTCAAAATGTAAATCAAGCAAGCAAAGATGAAAGTTGGGTTAAGGAAATGGATGAAGAACTTGATCAAATAGAAAATAATCATACGTGGGAGCTAGTACCAATAACTCATGATAACAATATTATTGGGACAAAATGGGTGTTAAAAAACAAACTAAATGAAAATTGAGAAGTGATTAGAAACAAAACAAGACTTGTTTGCAAAGGCTATGCTCAACAAGAAGGAATATATTTCGAAGACACATTTGCACTTGTAGTTAGACTTGAAGCCATAAGAATGTTTCTTTAACTTTCAAGCTTTCATAACTTCAAAGTATTTCAAATGGATGTTAAATTTTCATTTTTAAATGGGGATCTAGAAGAAGAAGTTTATATTGAAAATCTTGAAGGATTTATTATAGGCAATGATAAAAGTCTTGTTTGCAAGCTTAAGAAGACTTTGTATTGATTAAAACAATATCCTCATGCATGGTATTCTTGTCTTGACAAGTATATTCAATGACAAGGTTTCAAAAAGGGGTATGCAGACAACAACCTATATATAAAATTTGATACAGATAAACTTTTGATAGTTGTTATTTATGTAGATGACATCATATTTGGAAGTAATGTAGAAAATATGAGTCAAGAATTTGTTTCAAGTATGCAACAATAATTTGAGATGTCTATACTTGGTGAACTAACATACTTTCTTGGTCTTCAAGTTCAACAAATAAAGAATGGTATCTTTATCTCATAAAACAAGTATTTCAAGCAGATTTTGAAGAAATATGGAATGGAAGATTCAAAGCATGTATGCACACCAATGGTAACATGATGTAATCTTACTCAAAATGACGATTCTCCTTCAGTTAATCAACCAAAATATAGGTGCATGATCAAAATATTACTCTACCTTACAAGAACAAGACCAAATATTATGCATGTAGTTGGGATTGTTGGACGATTTCAAGCAAATACTAAAGAAACTCATCTCCATGCAATCAAGAGAATATTCAAATATTTACAAGGAACTCAATATTTTGGTTTATGGTATCCCAAAGATGCAGATTTTGCACTTCATGCTTACACAGACGCAGATTGGATAAGTAATATTGATGATCAAAAGAGTACCACTGGAGGATAATTTTATATGGGACATCACTTGGTATCATGGTTCATCAAAAAACAAAGCTCCAGTGCTTTATCTACTACTGAGGTAGAATATGTTGCTGCTGCATCTTCCTATACTCAAATTCTATGGATGATGTAAACATTGCAAGACATTCAAATGACTTGTACTCAACCTATATCTATTATGTGTGATAATACTAGTGCCATAAGTATTTCTAAAAAACTTTTCATTCGCTCAAAAGCCAAGCATATTTCAATCAAATATCACTTTCTGAGAGAGCAGGTGCTTGAACAAAAGGTCAAATTGGAATATGTTCCCTCAAAGGAGCAAGTTCTAGATATATTTACAAAACCACTTCCATATGATATCTTTGAATACCTCAAACAAAATCTAGGAGTGGTCTCTGCCTCATCACTTTGTTAAATATTCTGACAAATCTTTCATGTTTAGGGGGACTTGAGACTGTAAATTATTATAGTTTGTACGTTGATCTCATGAAGGACAATGACGTATATATGCGAGTTTGGTTCTAGACAGTAGCATATGTTTCTCTGTGATGAAGAAATAGTGGGATAATCTTAGGGAAAGGTTTTGGTATATTTCAATTAGTTATTCTTTGACCCTCTAGTTCTGGTGTTGATTGGTTATAGTCTATTGATATTCAAATGCTACTTAGAAGTGATATTGGCTTATGATGGTTATGAGTTGTTGTTGTTGTTTTGACTTTACTAATTAATGAATTGGATGTGATCAAACCTGACAATGAATAATTGGCATAGGTTCAGGGGGAGCATTTGCTATATTTCTAGAAGTGCATTGTTGGCATTATGATTTCTTGAGAATTCCTTGTTACATAATGATGCTTATGATTGGTGATGCTGCTGATGACACATTTGCTGCTGAAGTTTTGGATGATGACTATATGTTGCTTAAGAAGCTGATTATGTTATGATGCTTTAAGTTGCATGATGCCTATTTTGCTTGAGCTACATATGAAAAAGTTTCTATGATGATGTCCTTAGTTCTCCTATATGTTGGTGATACATGATCCTATATGGTATATGATGATTTCTGAAGACTCTGATGGTCTTGCTACCTCACTATTGAGGTCTTTGATTTTGGTCATAAATGTCATATCTGTCTCTTGATGCAAAAGTCATGTAAGGACCCATGATGTAATCATTGTAATACTTATTTTATGTTTGGACTATTGGGGTCAAGTCAATTATGTATGTAATCCAATTATTTTGGGAATTTGATGTAATGTTGATTCAAATATGTAACTCCATTGTGTTGGGTGATTGATGTAAGCATGAATCCTTGGTGATAGGAAAGGTCATATTTTGTTGAGTCATAGAGTCATCTACTTCATTAAAAATATTCCCTAAGATTCAACATATATTCAGGGGGAGTATGGTTAGTGTTCATATTTAGCAGATCAAACCTATAATGATCCTTTCTACAAAGGGAAAAATAAGTCTTCATTCAACATTGGTAAGCCCCTTTGCCCTTGATGTAAAAGGGGGAGAGTAGATTGGTGTTTGGAAAATAATGCTTGGAGATAACACTGATATGTCTACAAATGTGTTTACAACTATCTATAGGTAGTGGTAACCAAACACCAAAGTGGTTGCCATCAAGTCTAAAGGGGGAGATTGTTGGAATTATGAATAATGTGTTTTCCTTGATAATAACCTACTTGATAAAGATGTCAACATGATGGTTATGCAGAAGCTACATGTGAGATAGAATAAGGAATATCAGTTCAAAGACATAGGAATGATAAAGGTGAAGTTTAGAAAGTATATGCGAGTCATGTGAATAAAGGCCGCGTACATACGTGGGTATAGTGAAGAAAAGTAGCTTCCGCACCATGGTATTATCAATACCAAGGGTATTTACCATGGTATTGTCACATGGTAATGAGCATGACAATGGATATTTGATCCCATCAAAGAATACCATCGACATTACTAAAGGATTGGCCTAAGGGATTGGCTAAGGCCTAAGCTACATAAGGAGATGAAGGTCAAAGTGTTAGGTGTGCAAGTTTTGTGTTTTCTATGAATGATTTGATCTGAAATAGATGTGTACCAAGGAGTAAGGAAAATACACAAATATGAAAAATATGAAGTATGGTATCATATGTACTTGTTTGATTTTATTGTTGAAAATATATAATTGTGATAGATCTATGATGTTAATGATACTCTAAGATGAATATGAGATAATAAGGGTTGAAAAGTATATTATGTGGTTGCAGCAAAAGCATGAATCGATGATTTCAGGTATGTGCGCTGGTTTGTATCTACAGGATCACATACATACGTGGATCTTCTTTTGACTAGTTGTGTATATATTCTACAGTATGGACATATCTATACGTAGGTGTCAAGTATGAAAAGTGCGTACATACGAGGACGTGATTTATAATAGTCACATACATCTACTAGGGTTTAACAGTATGAGATGATGATAATGGTTGATCTATTTTGTTGTGTTTGTTGCTGTCTATCAATGAAGTCTCTCTTACAATAATTTGTGTTTGACAGTACTGATTGGGCTGAATTGATTATGAATTAGAAGTTGAATAAGTGATGATGCTACTATGTGATGATCTGTATTTGGTTCATTGATTTATGTTGGCTTCAATATATGTTTGGGTGATTGATTTAGTGGCATAATGATTCAGATTCAGTTATCAATATTTTGAGATCTGTATGTGGGTATTCTTCAGGAGAAGTGTGTACATACACATGTATGATTAATAACAATAATGTATAAAATTTGATGCATGCTTGATAAAGGTTTGCAATGGCAACAATTGGTTTCATTGATGGGTAACAATGTTTGAATTGGTATATTGATGAGTGGCTATGCATTAGTATGATTTGTTCTGATCTAGTTTGATCAAGTTGCATTTATTACATTAGAAGATTTGATGATCCAATATTTGAGTAGTTGATTTCATAATTGTTGGGAGTGGATCCAGTTTGAAACATTATGAAAAGTGATCCACAAAGAGTTTAGGATAATAGTCTTCAGAAAGGGGGTTGTAGATCCCTTCCAGTAGGAGTTGGAAAATGAGAGAAGGTTGTAGCCTTTTGCAGGTATGAGCCTACGTACTGTTTAAATTCTGCACCAATACAAGATTGTAAGAATATTATTTTTAATAAAAGAAGAAGACAAAGACAACAACAACGATGGTTTTTCCCACATTGGGTTTCCACCTAAAAATCCTGGTGTTCATATGGTTGTGTGTGTTAATGTTCTATCTGCTTCTTAACTGCTCATAATTACTGTTGAATTGATGAATAATGTATTAATAATGCACTGATTAATATTGCACAAGTGATCAAATTAGTTATCTAGATATACGTGGGTTTCTGTAATAAGAGCTGCGTACATACGTTAGTTTCCTTTACAACAGTCATGTTTAAAAATTAGAATAAGAAATTGAAATTGAAGTGTGTAAAATATTGATTCACCCCCCCTCTGAGTTTTCTTAACAGGGGAAGCTTCTTTACAAAATGCCCATATTTTAGACCTAGAGCCCTCCCATGTAATATATTCAACCCTCATTAACTGCTTTATTTTGAAGTATTTTCTAATTAAATATACTTTCCACCATTCCATGGAGTCTGAAATGAGTCTCCAAATTATTTAACCCTGAGAAACATGTTCATATATAGCGGATCCCTTATGGCCAGACCACCATTAGCTTTGGGTAATCAGACAATGTTCCACTAGACAAGGTGTAATTTCTTTTCATTGTTTCCCCCCCTACCGTAAAAATATTTTGATAAGAAGATTCATTTTCATGATGATTGATTTTGGAGCAAGCAAACCAGAACAAAGATACAGAGGAAGGGAAGACATAATTGATTTTACTAGGATGACTCTTCCAGGTGGAGTTAACCATTAAGCACCCCAAGAATTGATTTTCTTCTTGAATTTGTTTATAACATCTTCCTAGAACTCCAAATTTGATTGACCCAGGGAGATTGGAATCCCTAGATATTTAAAAACGTTCTATTCTTTTACTAAGGAGAACTCCAATACTTTTGCAATCTCCTGCAAGGATAAAGGGGAGCAGTCCCACCCAACAACCGACTCTTACTTTTGTTTATGAGTTCCCTTGATAAATCCAGGTAGCGATCTAATATCCTTTTGAACCTTATAGCTATATGCTTTGAGGCTCCTCCCATTAGCAGGGCATCATGTGCAAATTGAGAGTGGTTGATGCATTTTATATTGTGAACTATTCTAAGACCTTTGATTTTCCCTTAATTTTGAGCAATTTCAAGGTTTTTGCTAAGACTATCCACTACCAACATATACAAAAGAGGAGATAGTGGACATCCTTGCCTCAACCCTCATGAGGCTGAAAAGCAATGACATGGGTGACCATTGACAAGAGGGGTGATCCAGGGTTTTCCTATGGAGGCTTTAATCCAATTGATGAAATCCTTTTCAAAGCCGTATTTCTCCATAATGTCAAAAAGAAAGGAGTGGCAAACCCGATCAAAGGCATTTTCCATATCAAGATTGATTACCATACTTGGTTCTCTAGATTGTTTACTCAAGGGGATGACTTCTTGGATGAGAATGATGTTATCCTTAATATTATTGTGTTTTAGGAAACCTTCTTGGTTTTCAGACATGATGGATGGAACGATGATTTTAAGCATGTTTGCAATGACTTTGGTCACATTTTTGTATTATAAGTTGCAAAGAGAGATGGGCCTGTAACGGGAAAAAGAGGAGGGCTTAAACTCTTTTGGAAAAATGGCCAAAAAGGATGAATTTGTGCTCTCACCCAACTTCCCTTTTTCTTTGGAAGAGTTGACCATTAAGAGGAAATCATTTTTGATGAAATTCCAACATGAGCGATGAAAGCTAATGGGAACTCCATCAGGATCAAGAGTCTTGTTAGGATTTAAAGACCAAATGGAATCTAGGAATTCATCTTTCTCAATAGGCTTCATGAGATGAAGGTTCTTATAGGGAGAGATAACAAAAGGAAGGCAAGAGATAAAGGCATGAACTTCTCTAGAATCATTAACCTTAAATTCTGAATATAAATTGCTGAAGAATGAAAAGGCCTCTTGTTTGATTTCAAAGAAGGATGTTGATCCGAATTTAAATCAAAACATAACAACTTATAGATATAATAATAAACAAAAATGTGTAGCAGAAAAACACTTTATTTCATTAATAGAAAAATAATGAACTATGCTTACAAATAGAATGGAAATAAGATAGCTCGGGTGATGGTATCTTATCTTTGAGAAGAGATGTGGCGGCTACATGCCTCTGAACTATGTTACAATGAGGCTCAAGGGCCTATTTACTATTGGAAAACATGATAAAACCATAAACAACCAAAACCCTAACCCTAAGAGATGTAACACCAAGAGTTTGAGGGCCTCGTTGGGGTTAGTTGGGCAACCAACTTGTTACACTAAAAAATGTCACCATGGCTATTTACAGTTAGTATGGCTCTATCAACAGTCATGCTATCCTCCTGGGCAAGTCTTATGCCTCTGCTCTCCATGTCAAACTCCAAAAAGAGAGAAAGTCTTTATAAATGTATTTATCTCTGGGTACGCAGGTTCTCTCAACCTTACCTGCGGGTACGCACCCAATGTTCACAAAAGCTGCGTCCCTGTACGCTCTGTATGTAAAGGGGCAGGTGCGTCCCCCTGTAAAGGTCAAAATGCGCAAGTTTCATCTTTAAAAAGTTACTTGTGGTCATTTCTAGAGCATTCTAGAAAGTTGTTCGACGTGTATTGAGCGCCTCCAGATGGTTCATGTACCCCTACCAAAGAGGAACTTATCCCATCAATAAGGGAGCTATCCCATCCAAAGAGGGGATTATCCCATTGATGGTGGACCTGATTAACTTCCTCTTGAGCACTATAAATACAAGCATTGGGCCAGAAGGAGGGGAGGTTGGAAGCTAAACATTTCTAAGGGTAGATGCTGCAGGAATTAGGACTCCCATTTAGAAGCTTGTGAGGAGAGATTGCCATCTTTGCTTGTTCTATTTGGAAGTGGGTGAGCTTTGTCAAAGTAAAGGAGAACTCTTGATGGACCCTGGGAGGGACTTGCACAACACCAAGGCTCAGGTTGTATTTGTTCCTTTTGTTACCTATTAATGCAAATGAGTCCATTCTTCTCAATAACTTGTTATTTATGAGTTGTTTCATGTACTCCTTAGTCTATGTGTTAAATATGTTTTATTCTATGAGATTATCAAGTGCTATTTAATCGTTTGATTGTTAGTAGATGCAGGTTTCAAAGTGAAGGAAGAGCTCATCCGGATCAGCGGAGCTGGACTGCTACAACAGCGTTGGACTACAGGTAGGATCTAAACACTTGATTTCTTATATAGTAAATGCATGTTTAGAGAAGGATTGCTCTTGTTTGTCACTAGAGAGTCTTAGGCTCCTAGGGAGGTTGGTTGTGTCCGCACTATCGACTCTTTCCGCCTGAAAAATTGGCGACTCCACTGGGGACTCCATTGATGTGAAAGTCTTTTCCTTTGTATGCAACTTTGATCTGAGAAAAGTCATTTATTTTCTAGTTTTTGGCTCTGTGACTTTGTTTTTGGGTGGGTTAGCTTAGGGTTAGATTCAATTTAGTTTTTCTTGAATTTTCCAGTAGGACGCACCCTCTGAGTATTGCACAGTGCGTCCCTGTACGCACTGTCGCTGTGTGCACAGAGCGGGCCCGCACCTGTCTTAACGGGTTACCTGCGTCCCCTGCTAAAATTTAAGAAAATTCCATTTTTTGCATTTTTTCTCTTAGATTTTGCTATTTCTTAGTTTTTACTGCCCAGATCCATTAGTCTCTTGTCAAAGATCTTCACCTGAACTTGTTTCGATAGCATTGAGTGTTTTAGTGGATTTCATAGAAGTTTAGGCCTTAGGGTTTGATTTTTGAGTAGGTCTTGTAGTGACTTTGGCGGTAGAAGTTGTCAAGCCTTAGATCTCTCTGGTTTTGTTAGCATTCTTAGAAGTCAGACCTGTCATAAAGTCTACCTGTGAGAGCAACTTACCTTTGAGTTATCTCTTTGGCAAATTTCGAAGTACTTGTTGATTGAGTATTGAATTCCATTTTACAAAAAGAACAAAAAGATTTGAGTTTTGTTTTGACTGGTCTTTTGATTCTGCATTAGCTGGTCCTTGACTTGATTTTGGTCAAGTAAAACAACCTAGAATCATCCTTGTAGGCTTTTGCCTCGTTAGGTTTGCTTAGAGTAAATTTCTTTTTGATTTGCTTGTGAGTCAAGTTTTCATAGATTTTATAGCTTTTGAGATTGATTTTCGTCAAAATAGATTTACATGCTTTATTAAATAAGAGAAAATACAAAAACATCTCCTTTGAAAAGTTTTGTTTCAAGTAGCTTTGAAGAGTTTTGAAAGAAAAAGAGTTTTTCGTGCACGTAAGGAGTGGTCATGTTTGTATGCTTGAAAAGATAAAGAGAATTGTTTCTTTGATTGTCTTTACTAAGAAAGTTGTTTTCTATAAAATTTGCATTTCTCATCTCTCTTAGTTAGGAATTTCATTGAAAGAGAAAAGTAACGTAAATCATCTTAGGTGCATCTTTGTAGTGGTTTGAGTCGAGTCTACACACCATTGGTTTCATTTCCGCTACCTTTTGTCTTTAAGAAAAACCATAAAATTAACGCTTAAAGTAAAATCGACGTAGTAACTTTTATTTACTAGGGCTCTGAAACACCAATTTAGATCAGGCTAGTGTCTTGGAGTAGGAGAGTAATTAACTCTCCAAGAAAACAAAACCAAACAAGTAGCTTATCTTGTGATAGAATAAATCCAATTGTCTCATTTGTACTCTGGGAAAGCTCCTCTTAAAGGAGAAGCACGAGCTCGTGTCCGAACCAGTGAGGGGATCAATCCCCCCTCGTTGGGAACGACGCCAGACACGCACGTATTACAAACGGTAAACCTCGGATTAACCATTGTCGAGGAGCTAGGGGTCACTTGTCGGTAAACCTTGGATTATTGTCAAGGAACCGCCAAGGGGATTGAGCTTGATACTCTGCCCTTGCGTGCTGTCGGAGTGTAGACTGTTCCCCCAGGTGCATTTGTTGCGGTTGGTAACCTTAGTGACCATTATCTTTAGGATTCTACCGAGGTGACGGTGGAGGGAAGATCCCACTGTACCTGGAGCAGACGTCGGCTAGATTCACTTGGATTTTCCGGGGGGTTCACTTCACTCGAGACGGTTAAAGTGGAGGAACTTGTGCCGGTCTATTCATTAAGCAGGTTGCCGGGGTAACTGTTCCACCCGCCACTTCTGTACTGAATCCGGCGATGTTGGGTTTCATCTCCAACTAGCGTTTTCGGTCTGGAAGGCTACTGTTTGTGCTTGGTTTGACGCCCTAGATTCTTTAGGCGTGTGACTCAAATTTGTTTGGTTCTTTAGAGACTTTAGGTGGTTTGATTTGAGATTTTACTTTGTTTTCATGTGTAGTAGTTAAAAGTTTTTAACTGTGGCGGAATTACCGAGACAGTCTCGTAGACTTCGGGGCCAGTCTCCTGAAGTTGTTTCTGTGGCCGAATTGTTGAGAAGATCCCGTAGACTTCGGGGTGAACCTCCTCGAGACGACCCCAGTAATTTAGAAGGTTTGAAAGTCCTTGTAACTCCTCCTAGTGGCAGTAGAGTAGGTTCACCTGAAGAAGGAGAATCTTCCTTGGTAGTCCATTCAGATTACCAAGGCCTAGAGACAGGTTATAATCCCGAAGCTGTTACAGTTTCTGAACTTGTTGGTAGTTTTTCGTCTGCTAGTGATACAGGCGAAGAACCTGAAATATCTGAACCTGTTACTCCGACTTCTAGTGTTCCAGATTCACCAAGAGTAGAACGAGTTATCACCGAAAATCTTCCTACTGGTCTGATTGCTATCGAAGAACTTGCTCCAGAGGAAGAAATAAGCGTCTCTAACCTTGAAGATCAACTTACTATTGATCTCAGGGAGCGTGAATCTATCTTTTACAGTCCTCCTAGAAGTACTACTTGGTACCTTTCGTTAACCAATTATTTAGACAACTCAGGGGTAGGTTTTTCTACACCTCGTACTCCTTTTCCACCTGGAGGTATTTATACTCCTGTAAATATGTCTGGTCAGTCGTCCGTGTTTACTCAACCTCCTGAATCTTTCTTACACGGCGGTCCTTCTGTTCCCACCGGGTATCAATCACTTTCTGGTACCTTTGCGGGGGCATCTCCTCAACCCATTGATCATGGGTTATTAGCTGGAAACAGTGGTAATATACCATTGGGTGTAGGAGACATTTACATGATGTCAGGTTCAGTTCCCGTTTCCCAACCTCAAGGTGGCCAATTACCGCCTGGGGGGCAACCTCAGTTAACGCCTGGGGGGCAACCTCAAGGTACACAAATCGTGTCTGGGGGGCAACCTCAAGGTCAATATGTACCTATGGTGCAATACATGCCTCAAGGTCAACCCCAGCCTCAATATGTACCCCAGGGTCAACCTCAGTATCAATATCAACCTCAAGGATGGCAACCTCAAGGATGGCAACCTCAAGGGTATCAACCCCAAGGGTACAACCTCAGGGGTATCAACCTCAAGGTCAAGGTCAACCCCAGTATCCGTATTTACCTCAAGGTTATCAACCTCAAGGTCAATACTCGAGTCAAGGTTATCAACCACCTCAAGGTCAGTCATATGTTCCAGGTATGGGAACTGCACCTTTCAATTATCAATCCTATCCTCAATCCAGTTATGGATCTCAGTATCCTCAACCTGTTACGGGTCAATACCCCGGAATGTTAGTGTGGGATCCATCACAGGGTCAACAGGTGTTGCAGCCAAGTTTACAGTTGGTACCTCAAGCTGGACAACTCGTAGTTTCTGGTCCACCCCAGCAACCGCAACCTGTCCAGTCAAATGTTCAAACTTCTGTAACTTCGGTAGTTACTCAGCCGCCAATTGCACCTAGTACTCCATCTCAAACGACTGCTGCAACTACTGCTACATCTGCCACACTTGCTTCTGGAGTATCGACAGCTCCAGTTTCTACTGTCTCTGCAACCACTCCTCAGACATCTTTACCGTTGTCTGGATCTATGATTCAAACCACGGTCCAGATGCCTACAGGTCAGCCTGGTATAAGTACGGTTGTCACTACTCAACCTCAATTTTTTCAACAACCGTACCAGGGACAGTACCAACATGGGCAAGCTGTCCAACAGCCGGTTTACCAGTATCAACCGTATCCTGGGTACACTTATCAACAACCTCAACAACCCCAGTATGGTCCGGTTAATCCTGGTTTTCCAGGAGGATATAATATCCCTAATGCGACTCCTGTTCCTAGTTATCTTGGATATCCTCCTCCTGGGACTGGTCTTGTGACCCAGAGTTTTAGAGATCCTAACCGGCAGTTACCGTTTATCGCAACTTTGGATTTACCCGACTTGACGCGCCTAACGAACGATCCAATTCAATATCTTCCGTTCTGGCCGCCAATGCCAAATAAGTTGCCCAGTGATATACCCAAGTTCGAAGGTAAGTCTGGAGAGGATCCGTACAATCATGTGATGACTTACCACCTCTGGTGTGCTTCAAATTCTATCTCGGATGATTCGATCCGCTTACGTCTTTTCCAGCGTACACTCATTGGTCTCGCGGCCAAGTGGTACATTGAGTTACCACGGGCCTCTTTTTACAATTTTAGCCAGTTAGCTACCTCATTCTTAACTCACTTTCAGTTGCCGGTCAGATACGATAACGGCACAGAGTTATTAACTTCACTAAAACAATCAACGTCCACGTATATTTCTGATCACATTCATGAGTGGAGACGTCGAAGAAGACTAGTGAAAGTTTTTATTCCGGACCAAATCTTAGCTGAATGGTTTGTTAAATCATTATTACCGAAGATTACTGAAGATGTAGCTAAGGCCGACGTAGTTACTGAGGAGCAAGTCATTGCTCAGGTGAAATACCTTGACTTAGTTTACACTCAGTCAGGTACGTTACACGAGAAGATTCTGGATCTTCCAAAGTCGAATCAAATCGCTGTTGCTCCTTCGGGATCTCATGCCGCTGAGGGTATGATTGGTATCGTGAATACAAAGAGCAAGAAGAAGTCTTCCAAGGCTTCAACTACTCCTATAATCACTTTGCCCGATTCCCCGACAGGAGAGTCTTCTCCTGAACTTTCCGCCGATATTCACGCTGTAGAGTCATCTACGGCCAAATCAAAAAACGGTGGAAAGAAGAAAGGAAAGAAGAAGGCTAAAGCAGACAAGACTCCGAAGGAGAAAACAGAAAAGTCGGAAACCAATGACGAAAAGCGCAAAACTCGATATCCTTGTCTTATTTGTGAAGAGGATCATTTTACAAGAGATTGCCCTCATCGGGCCGAGGTTGTGAAAATAGTCAAAGGTTCTCCCACTCCTGCTGTGTTAAAAGATCCATTTCCAAAGCAGGAGAGTAAGATGATAGGTTCTTCCTCGAGTGCCAGTGAAGAACCCATTTTGATGATGTCTCATGTACGGATTGCGACTCGATCGCAAGATTATGGTAGTAAGAATCTTGTTGATGGTAAAGAAGCAGAATCTTCTCACTCTAACCCATCAACCTCAGCTCCCGGTTCCGATCCACTACAGATCGAGAAACCTAACCCGGACCTAGTAATCAAACCGCCCGCCAAGGGTGTACTTCGAAGGTCTGCTTTCAATCCACATGCGAGAGCGGCCCAGAATTACAATATTGTTGAGGACTTAGCTGTTTCACCCTCAGCAATGTTGGCTTTAGAAGTGCTGCAATCATGCCCAGCACAACGAAAATTACTTTTGTCGGCTATCGGAGCTGTTGATGTTCAGGATCCGAACCTGATAATCTTCGATCTAGAAAATAGTACACCGCGTCTACCCCATCAAATGGCTTTCCAAATTCCAGTGATAGTAAAAAACAGGCCTATTCATCGGACTGTGATTGATGAGGGAGCTTCTACGTGTATTATGTCGATTCAATGTTGGAGATCGCTTGGTTCTCCTTCGTTGAACCAATCCCCAACCATCCTTAAGGCCTTTGATGGCCGTGGGTTCCGTCCGTTTGGTATTCTACAGGAATTGCCTATAGGGGTAGAGGGTAAAACCGTTAGTCTGGATGTGGAAGTGGTTGATGCCCCTCTGGACTACAACCTTCTTTTGGGTCGAAGTTGGTCATATGCTATGACAGCGGTCGTTTCATCGGTCTTCAGAGTAATAAAGTTTCCACATAACGGTAAGATCGTGACAATTGATCAGCTGACATACTTTTCATCCGACCCAGCCTCTTCAGAGAGTATCCAGCATGTCGATAAGACGACAATCCCTTATAAGGACGTTGGCGTAGGTTTAGTTAAAGATTCCGGTTTACTGGGAACTTTTCCTTTCCCTCCAATCAACGCAGACCCTTCATTTGCATCAATTCATATGATTACATCAGACAACATTATTTATGATGATCCTTGGATTGTCCCATCTGAATCTGAGATAGACTCATTCGGTGATGCTATGCCTTTGAGTCCATATGAAATTGCTTATGAAGCTGCCATGTCTTTTACCGACTCGTGTTCAACCCAAATCGACCAAATGAATGTGGTCAGTGAAGAATCACTTTTCACATCGACCTTAGAACGGATAGCGTTTCTCGAAGTCGTGTCATCTGACGAGCAACTTCGCGAAATCTTAAGTGTAGACGATCTACCATGGGAAGATCTCCATCACAGATCTTCGTTTTTACCTAAGGATGATGCTTTTGAAAATGATTTTTCATCTATCTTTACCGCTGAATATGTCAAAGACGCTCAGAATCCAACGAAACATTCTGATTCAGAGTTGAATTTAGGGAATATTTCTCGCACTATTCCCATTGATATTTCAGTGAATCCCGGAATTGAGGAAAACATTCATACAGGTGCCTCATGTACAGAAGATGAAATCCGAACTTACAAGGTCCTATTCCAAGAATTCCGCGATGTGTTTGCCTGGTCTTACGAGGAAATGCTGGGAATCGATCCTGCCATTGTTGTTCATGAAATAAAGACCTACCCGGATGCTAAACCCGTCCGGCAACGGTTGCGTCAGATTCACCCTCGGAAAGCGGCTGCGATTAAAGCAGAAGTCGAAAAGCTGTCGAAAGCAGGTTTCATTTATCCAATCCCGTTAACGGATTGGGTATCGAATATTGTTCCGGTCAACAAGAAACAAGGAACAATAAGAATCTGTATCGACTATAGGGATATAAATCGAGCTTGTCCAAAAGACAACTATCCTACGCCTTATATCGATCAAATTATTGATGATTGTGCCGGAAGTGAAATGTTTTCCTTTATGGATGGTTTTTCGGGCTATAATCAAATCAATATTCTACCTGCCGACCAACCAAAAACGACATTCATTTGTCCATGGGGGACATTTGCTTATTGCAAATTACCTTTTGGACTTAAGAATGCCGGGGCCACTTTTCAACGGGCGATGTCTTATGCATTTCATGACATCAAGCACATTGTGCAACCGTACCTCGATGATTTGCCTGCTCATTCTTTACATCGAGCTGATCACCTTGTCCACTTACGAGCAATCTTTATGAGGTGTCGGCATTATCGAATTCGGTTGAATCCCCACAAGTGTGTGTTCTGTATAGAGACGGGTCGATTGCTAGGATTTGTTGTTTCAAAAGCCGGCATTCGCGTCGATCCCTCGAAGGTCGAAGCTATCATCAAATTGCCTCCTCCTTCGAGTTTGCGCCAACTCCAAAGTTTGCAAGGGAAAGCGAACTTCTTACGCCGATTCATTCCAAATTACGCCGAGGTCACTAAAGGTTTTACACGGTTGTTGAAACAGAACACTCAATTCTCTTGGGACGAGATTGCCCAACAATCTTTTGATGCACTTAAACACGTGTTGACCCATGCACTGTTGTTGCATCCTCCCAACTACAACCAGGACTACTTCTTATACCTCGCAGCTTCGCATTCCACCATTGGAATGGTGTTAGTTCAAGAAGATGAATTCGGAGCGGAACATGTGATATATTATCTTAGTAGGACATTAAATCCCACTGAGCTAAAATATTCGCATGTGGATAAATTGGCCCTGGCAGCCGTTCAAGCTGTCCAGCGTTTTCGTCACTACATTCTTCTCCGTAAAACTACAGTTATTTCGGATTGCAACCCTATGATTTATATTTTTACAAAACAACTGCTAGGGGGCAAGTACTCTAAATGGATTGTTATCCTGCAAGAGTTCGACTTGGAGTTTGAGAAGTCCAAGTCTAAGAAATCCTCAGTTTTTGCGGAATTGATGTGTGATTTCCCGCATGCTGACACAGAAACTGTGGCAGAGGAGTCCATTGCGGACGAATCTTTGTTTCTTATCAGTACTTTAGATCCGTGGTACGGGGATATAATCATCTATCTCCAAACCCAAACCTTTCGGCCTGAAGCTTCAAAGTCGGAACGTCGAAAAATTCGGTTTCAATCCCAGCAATACAAGATTATTGGAGATACACTTTATCGCCGGGGGGCAGACTTAGTTTTTCGACGTTGTTTAACTCACGAAGAGGCTGAGAGGGTTTTGAATGATTGTCACTCTGGAGCATGTGGCGGTCATATGTCTGGGTATGCCACAGCCCAGAAGGTGTTGCGCGCTGGCTATTTCTGGCCGTCCATGTTCAAAGATTGTATCATCGCAGTCCGGAAGTGCCACAACTGTCAAGTGTTTGATTGCAAGATGCGCGCACCACCTGCTCCTCTCCACCCTATAATTTCCGTTGGTCCATTTGCCAAATGGGGTATCGATTTTATTACTTGTAACCCTCACTCGGCCGGGGGGCATGCGTATATCATCCTCGCGGTTGATTATTTTACTAAATGGGCCGAGGCGATGCCTACATTCGACGCAAGCGGCAAAACAGCTGCAATTTTCGTATTCAATCATATTATAACTAGGTTTGGTGTCCCACAAGAAATCATTACTGACCATGGGAGCCATTTTCGAAACATCATGATGACTGAGCTTACAAGCCAGCTTGGTTTGCGCCACGATAGCTCTACTCCTTATTATCCGCAAGCCAACGGTTTGGTTGAGTCTATCAACAAAGTTCTGGTTATCATGATTCGATGAACCATTGGTATTCATCGGTCGAATTGGCACAACATGTTATTTTCAGCGCTATGGGCATACCGAACCTCAGTGAAAACTTCAACAGGGTTCACTCCTTTCCAGCTAGTTTATGGCTTGGAAGCTGTGTTACCCATTGAATGCGAAATCCCATCACTTCAAATGGCTGTCGAATTACTTCCAGCTACTTCCGAAGAGGAGAAGCATTTATTATACTTAGCTAAATTAGATGAGACTCGACGTGACGCTGCATTGGCAATCGAGACTCACGCGAAACGAATGAAAGCTCAGTATGATAGAAATGTGACCCCTCGAAGTTTTTCGGAGGGAGACCTAGTGCTATTATATGATCAAGCTAACGATAAGCTAGGTGCTGGAAAATTCGTTCCTATGTGGCATGGACCCTACATTGTAAAGCGAAAGCTAGCAAAAGGGGCTTATGAGCTGGTAGATTTTGATGGGGACTCTTTGGGTAAACCCAGAAATGGACTTTACCTAAAGAGGTATTATGCTTAAATGGTGGGTATGGAGAATTTTTAGTTAGGTTAGGTTTTCTTTCTAGCTAGTATGTTTGTTAGTTTAGTTAGTGTGCTTAGCTTAGAGAGTGTGTTTTTCGTCGTTATTCTGGCTTATCTTGGTTTTACTCTTGATATTGCAGATGTCGACGCCTCTCCAAACATACATTGGATTTGCTGATGGTGCTTGTCGTAGTACACGGAATATCTCTTCCGCAGCTTGGGTTATCTATTCGCCCTCTGACGAGTTAGTTTCTATGCATGGGGTAAGCCTCGGTCAAACGACGAACAACATTGCAGAATACAGTGCAGTGGTTGAATTATTATCCGAATCTATTTCATTTGGAATTCGACGTTTGATAGTGAGGTTAGATCTGAACTTGTTGTATTACAACTTAATAGAGTATATGCCATTAGAAATCCTGTGTTATTAAGGTTGTTTTTGAGAGTGCGTCTTTTGGAACGTGAATTTGATTACATTGAATATCAGCATATTCCGAGGTCTTTAAATACATTAGCAGATGCAATTGCTTCTCGAATGTTGGACAGAAATTTACAATAATCATGCAAGTAAATTTAAAAACATTTCATCACATATGTTAAACAAGATAAGCCGGTAATAGTGATATATATAGATAGGAGTGTGTCAAAAAATATACATCGTCTTCGATCATAGGTTGAAAAACACCTTATGATCGGCAAAAATGATAAGTACAAAAAGCCAAAAATGTCATATGTGTCTACAAAAGTGACTAGCCAATCACTGGTGGTGCTCCCTATACGACACCACTGCACGGGCTACCTTACACAAAAACCTCCTAAACGGTCCAGGGACTGCGACTACATAGCGCTGAAGTCTGATAGGAATATCATCTATGGTAGTCTCAGGTATATCCACCGTCAGACGCTCTAGATCCTGCTCCAACTCAGCTAGTGACTCTGCAGCCGCGTCCTGTGGGGCCGGTACCGGTGCAACTGGATGTCTCCTCTCAAAAGGCCGGAGGTTGGCTGGGCGCTGTGGACCAACATCTGCATTTTGAAAATTTTTACTGTCAGTTTTGAGACGATATATATAAAAAACAAAAAAAAAATATATAATTTGAAAATTTGTGAAAAATAAAGTACCTCTGTCGTCCCATTGTTCTCCCTGTGGAAGAACCATGTCCGGATCACCTCGAAAATCTACTCCGGCATACGGAAAGTCCTGAATCGAAAAGACCTGGTCCTCTAACCAGTGAAAATAACCATCAGGGAATCGAACAACTGCCGCGCCCTCGTCAGGATGCCGGGCCATCACCGTAACCCATCGTATCAGCTTTGGCTCCCGAGGACCCAAGATATCAACAGTAAGTTGCTGAGGGATCAGCATCGGAACTCTCTCTAAGGCAAAGCTCACAACTAGAGGCCCATATCCAAAGGTCTTCAGTTGTCCGTTCTTTGCCCTAGTCAGTTGGCCCTTCATATTGGCCGACACAGCATCGCACCAGTTGAAGATGGTGCCTCGGAAACAGTCAATCGCCATCCACATTTGGGACCCGGTGGCAATATGTAAAGCGGCTGCACCGCAAATTCTGGTAACCGTGAAAGCTATAACCTTGAGTTCACGCCGAGAGATGTGTTTGATTTCTACACCTTTCGCATGCTGTTGATTGGGTATGCACCAGTCTGCCCGGAGACTAGCGAGGGATTGGCCACCCGGCCTAGTCCCGACTAGATTGAGTTGCTCGCCCCTATTTGGCAAGCCAGTGAGAAAGTATATGTCAGAGGGCTCTATCTCGAGCTGGTGCCCTCCGATGTAAAAGCATTGCTCATGAATGTTCCATCTCTCAACCAGCCACTCCAAGAATCTCACCTGAGCCCTCATGCCAGGTATGGCCCAGTATTTATATAGTCCGCATGCTTTTAAGGCATCAATGGAAGGTTGGTGATTAATTGCGGCTAAATCAACATCCTCGTGCTCTCTTTCTCTCCAATCCAACATGGTGAGTGCCCTACACACCAAGAAATAATGATTAGAATTAGTTTGGGAAACTTTAAATGGTTATTTTTGGGGTTTGGGGTTTCAAATTCCGCCCTTCGCGGGGGACGCACCCCGCGTTTAGGACACAGAGCGTCGGGACGCAGCTGGCCTGAAGGTGGGCTGCGTACCCCGACCTTTTTCCTGTATAAGAAAAGGTCGGGGGATGCAGGTTACCCTTAGGGCACCTGCGTACCCCGCAGAGCGGATTTTAAAACCCAAAACCCCCCAAAAACCAAAACTAAAACCTAAAACAAAATTTTAATCGGATGAAATTGAAGAGGAGGATGTTGTGAAATACCTGGAAGAGACGGCGTTCGATTCTGACGGTCGGATTCTCTGCAACGACCACGGGAAGTTTCTTGCCAAAAGCCCTTTTCTCAACCTCAACAGTAAAATGGTAAAAATGACATGGTAAAAAGTCTTTTTTATAGGTTTTTTGGATGAATGAATGCTAGGTTTGTTCATTTTTCACCATGGAAGGATATTTTTCAATGTATTTTTGCCTATCTTAAACAGGTATGAGTAATGTGTCGTTTTTGTGCAGGACAAAGGGATTTAGAGGGAAAATTGTCATTTTTCACGAACCAAAATATCAGAGTCATCTTTTAAGCCCTTTTCTGACTCCTAAAATATGAAAAGATTGCCGAGCGTTTCTTTTACACTCGTTAAAACGGAATTAAAAGACGGTCCCCTTATAGCTCTTTTCTGACCGTAAAATCAGGAAAAGATTGCCGAGTTTTTGTTGTTTCAAACTCGATACGGAAATAAAACGACGTGTCCTTGATCGCTTTTTACTTTTCAGGTCAGTGGCACTAATTATGAAAGTACTCCTTGGTCGCAAGATCAAGCGGTTCCCCCAGGTATTATTTTATACTTTTTCGGGCTTGAGGGACACAAATCTACGAAAAAGTTCAACTTGGAGTCTTCTTAAGTTTTTCAGACTCTCTAAAATTGAAAAACGCCGAGTTTCTCCTATACTGGGCTCGTTAAACATTTCACAGTAAAGGACCTGTTCAATTACAAACAGGAACGAACCACTCCTTCCTAGGGTTCGAATCAAAACTAGGTTGGACTCATCCGAAGGATGAGCTTATAATCAAGCATATGTTATCCTCCTCAAGCTTGTTAAAAAATAAAGAGGTACTTGCCAGAAATGGTGGGGGAAAAGAGAGAAGAATGAGCCTATTTGTTATCTTTTGTCTCAGAAGAAACTTTATTACCACTCTTGAACACGACACTTTTCATTCGCCTGGGTTGGGAAATCCTTTACCTCACAGTTGATCAAACCACTTTGAAAGTCTTCAGCCGGGTTCCGGGGATTAACTTTGAGTCATTCATCACCAAACCATCTGTTGTGTCGTTATGTGTTCAAGAGGTCTGCAAGCAAAACTTTCATCTGCAAAATACTTGTCATCCATTTGACCATCCCTAAGTCAGTCCTTACAGCAACATTTCTTCAACTTGAACAATGATTTCGTGTTGTGGGCTTGCCTGCAACGAGTCGCTTTCTATCGACATCAGCACATTATCTAGAGAGATGACTTAGAAATCGTCAGTACCTTGAAGTCTGCATGCATCAATGGCAGGTTTCTCGCCTTTGACGTCAGTTTACATCAATGACTTTCGATCAAAGGATTCCGTGAAATGTTCGACATCGACTCATTCATTCACATCTCATGGATTGTACTGGGTACTTTGAAAACCATTGACATTACTGGTGGTCTCTCTCACACTTGTTAACAGTTTACATCATCGACTGGTAATCAAGTGGTTTCTACCATGTTCGACATCAACTCATTTATTCGCATGGCTAGAATAGTACCAATTCGAGAAGTAGAAATGAAGACCCTGGATCTAGTTTCCACCATCCAGGCTGCGAGGAGTTTTGCATTCATTATCTAAGTAGACTAATCATAAACAGATGGCTGCGCCCATACTGTGTCTACAAAAGTCTATGATTATGATGTACTGCAAGATCATTCCTGTATCAGAGTAGTTAGTCTGTTAGTTAAAGTTTTGATCTGAGTATGGGAATGCCTACCTCAGTGATGATATAATCTTATACATGTATTTTGTGTTGAAAATTGCAGGTTCTGACCAGGCTCTCCACGAGATAATCCTTGAAATGATAAAGCGCTTCACCCTTCCTAGATAATACAAAACCCTAATCTATTACAGGCTTCGCACTTTAGGGGGCAATCTGTTACACTAAAAAATGTCACCATGGCTATTTACAGTTAGTATGGCTCTATCAATAGTCATGATATCCTCCTGGGCAAGTCTTATGCCTCTGCTCTCCATGTCAAACTCCAAAAAGAGAGAAAGTCTTTATAAATGTATTTATCTCTAGGTACGCAGGTTCTCTCAACCTTACCTGCGGGTACGCACCCAATGTTCACAAAAGCTACGTCCTTGTACGCTCTGTATGTAAAGGGGCAGGTGCGTCCCCCTGTAAAGGTCAAAATGCGCAAGTTTCATCTTTAAAAAGTTACTTGTGGTCATTTCTAGAGCATTCTAGAAGGTTGTTCGACGTGTATTGAGCGCCTCCAGATGGTTCATGTACCCCTACCAAAGAGGAACTTATCCCATCAATAAGGGAGCTACCCCATCCAAAGAGGGAATTATCCCATTGATGGTGGACCTGATTAACTTCCTCTTGAGCACTATAAATACAGGCATTGGGCCAGAAGGAGGGGAGGTTGGAAGCTAAACATTTCTAAGGGTAGATGCTGCAGGAATTAGGACTCCCATTTAGAAGCTTGTGAGGAGAGATTGCCATCTTTGCTTGTTTTATTTGGAAGTGGGTGAGCTTTGTCAAAGTAAAGGAGAACTCTTGATGGACCCTGGGAGGGACTTGCGCAACACCAAGGCTCAGGTTGTATTTGTTCCTTTTGTTACCTATTAATGCAAATGAGTCCATTCTTCTCAATAACTTGTTATTTATGAGTTGTTTCATGTACTCCTTGGTCTATGTGTTAAATATGTTTTATTCTATGAGATTATCAAGTGCTATTTAATCGTTTGATTGTTAGTGGATGCAGGTTTCAAAGTGAAGGAAGAGCTCATCCGGATCAGCGGAGCTGGACTGCTACAACAGCGTTGGACTATAGGTAGGATCTAAACACTTGATTTCTTATATAGTAAATGCATGTTTAGAGAAGGATTGCTCTTGTTTGTCTTGTTTGTCACTAGAGAGTCTTAGGCTCCTAGGGAGGTTGGTTGTGTCCGCACTATCGACTCTTTCCGCCTGACACAACTTCCCGGGGTCGTAACTTGGTCATATTATCTCCGTTTGGCGCGTACGATACCTTGTTGGAAATTTCTTTCCGATTACTATAGGTTTGACTGTAGGCCCCTCCCTACAACTATGAGCCTACTGTGGACCCAAAAAAAAATGTTGTTTAGGGGGTCAAATTTGCTCCGGAAGTTTAGGACCCAGAAAACTACTAAAAATAGTAAAAGTTGAAATGAGCAGGGAAACAAATGAAACTGGCTGGGGGGTATAGGTGGAATAGGTAGGTGGCCACCAATATCCACCTGGATCATTCCTCCCCCCTTAGGAAGCAATGGTCCCCATTGCGTGCAAAGCCTCCATGAGGTGAGGAAATTTATGTTGAACTTGATCCTTGGTGAATCACTTGCCATGGTGAAGGAGTTAGCCTGCTTTGACAACTCGATATAGCTGTATCCTCTATTGGAAAGTGTTATTGATCTATGTGTCCATGATATGATCAGTTGTGGCATGTTCCATGCAGTCCGGGTTGATCTCTATTGGTGTGAGTTGTTCTGCAATGTCAGATGTGTCCAACAATGGTGGAAAGTATGGACAAAGGGATCTACATTGAACATTGGGTGCAGATCAAGGAATGGTGGGATGTTGAGCTCTAAGGAATTGTCACCAATGACCTTGGTGATGGTGTATGGCCCATATTAGAGTGGGCAAAGCTTGCGGTGGGGTCTAGCAAGGCGCTCCTTCTACAAATGTAGCCAAAATTTGTCGCCCATCTGGAACTTGTGCGACACTTGATGCTGATCATGGCGCTGGTTATACTTAGCATTGGCTCTATCCAATATATCATGGACCTACTAGTGGATGTGTAAAATGTGCTTAATGAAGCTATTAGCCCTTTTAACTTCGGACTCAACATGAGCTGAATCTACCTGGGTGGCTGCAAATGGTATGGACACATCAATGGGGCATAATGTCTGAAATCCCAACCCTACTTGAAAGGGGTTGTGGCCTGTTGAGCTGTGTAGAGCTCTGTTGTAGCTATGTTGGAAATAGGGGAGACTTTCAACCCATGTTCATGGATGCTTTGAGTTGTACATGTGTAGAGTGTGTACGATCATCTTATTGACAATCTCTGTTTAGCCATCATTTTGGGGATGGAAAGCCATGGACTTAGTAAGTTTTGTATCTAGCATCGACCAGAGACTTGACCAAAATGCACTCATGAAACTGCTGTCCCGATATGAGACAATGGACTATGGGATCCCAAAGTGTATGCATACTCACTCAAAGAATAAATTAACAGTGGTCTCTCCTGTGATACTCTTCTTGCAGGCCACCATGATGACTATCTTAGAGAATCTGTCGATGACCACGAAAATGAAATCGTTGTCGTGCTTAGTAGAAGGAAGGCCAACATGTAATCCATGGAGACAGATTCCCAAGGACGGCTAGGAGTAGGTAAAGGAGTATACATGCCTTGCTTCTTGATGGTTGGTTTGGAAATGGCACAGACAGTGCATGATCTAATGTACTTCCCAACATCCTGACAAAGTTTCAACCAATAAAAATACTTCTACAATACTGCCATTGTTTTCTCTACTCTAAAATATCCAGTGACCCAACTGTAGTGCGCCTCCCAAATCATCTTTTCACGCTCACTTGAAGGAGAACAGATGTGTCCTAGGTGGCATAATAGTGCATCTTGAAGGTGAAATTTTTTAACTTTCTTCCCTTCCAGGAGTGTCTGGTATATGCTGCTGAATTCTGGATCGCTTTTGTAAACATGAAGCCACCCCGATGTCTCATGCCCACAGGAGTCGAGCATAGTGATCAACACCATGACTGGTGGCTGAATGAGGCAATCAATAACATTATTGGTGCTACCCTTCTTATACTTAATGTTCAAATGGAACTGTTGCAAATAGGTGGACCAATTCTGATTGTTATCGTTCAACAACCTCCCTTGTGTCTATATGAATTTTAGAGGTTAGTGGTGTGTGTGGATGGCCGTTTCCTTCCCCAGAATGTAATGATTCCATTGATGGAAGGCTTACACAATGGAATACATTTCTTTGTCATATGTGGGGTACTTTCGGATTGTATCTGCCCATGTTGATTAAGAATCACACCAATAGCATAGTCGGAGGCATCTGTCTCAATCTCATATGGTTGTTGCAGGTTTGGTAATGTGAGCACTAGTGCAGAACATAGGCGATTCTTCAACCCGAAGGACGATTTTTGTTGGGTTTTCGACAAAAAATACTGTGCTTTCGTTGCACCCTTAGTGGCTTGACTTAAGTGATATGAGAGAACCTCAACACGAACCTACGATAGAAATTGGCAAGACCCAAAAAGTTGCGGAGCTCTGTTAGAGCGGTTGGGGCTGGCCAATCCCGAATGACTTGTATCTTGGATGGGTCCACATGTACACCCTCCTCATCAATGATTTACCCTAGATATTGAACCTAGGTCAGGCCAAAGTTGCATTTCTCTAAGTTAGCACACAACTTGTGTTGGCACAGGGTTTGAAGGACCTGTCGAATATGGTGGAGGTGCTCTTCCAAACTCTCGATGAAGATCAATATGTCATCTAAATACACCACCATGAATGCATTGGTGAGGGGTCGAAAGATGTCATCCATAAGTTTCATGAAGGTTGCAGGGGCGTTCATCAATCCGAACAACATGACCAACCATTTGAAAAGGCCCTTCTTGGATTTGAAGGTAGTATTTGACACATAAGAGGGTTCGATAGACACCTGGTCATAACCTAACTTCAAGTCAATCTTGCTGAAATATTTGGCCACCTTGAGCTGGTCCAGAAGATTATCAATCCGCGGGATTGGCTACCTATTCCGAACAGTGATCTTGTTCAGCGCCCGATAGTCAATACAGAGCCTCTAGGTCCCATCCTTCTTCTGCACCAATACAATCAGGCTCCCACAATGTGATGAGCTTGGCATGATGTGCCCTTTCTGTAATAGTTTGTGAATTTGCCTCTTGATCTCATCGTTCTCCATAACAGAGTGTCGATATATCGATCCATTGGGCAGCGACGCATCCGGGGTCATATCGATGTAGTGCTTGACCTGATAGTGTAGAGGTACCCCTATGGGTGAGGCGAAAATATCCCTGTACTCCTCCATGAACTTGTCGATTTGATATTTGTTGGGCATGGAATCCCCCAAAGGCATGTTTTGGGACTTAAAGACCAAGTTTTGACAGAGTCTTCTTGTAAAAGCTCCGCGAATTGTGGGCGCGGGGTGCGAAATTATAATAGAGTCACAGGGTTGTCCACCCTAGTTTTTGTAATGTAATGTCAGCTGGATAGACCTACCCATGGTCCGCGACCATGGGATTGTATAAATAGAGTGAGGCTCTAAGTGTATAAGATAACTAATAAAAGACAGAATAGAAGAAGAGGAGAAGTCTAAGTGATTGAGTTGAAGTGTAAAGTGTGTCTATGGGTCATAGAGTAGGAGAAGGCTCTGCAACTGAGTGCAAAGAGGCCTAGTAGTCCACAGCTGAGTGTGCGGACCCCTACAGCTAAGTGTGTAGGGTAGGTCGAGCCTGTAACCATTGGGAGAATCAATAAAGATAAGTTTTACTATATCTCTATGTATTTTTTCCTGGTTTAATGCATGTTTGGATATAATTTGAAAGTATACTGTTTATTTACTGCGAAACATGTATGAACGTTTTGTATAACTAATTATAACTTAAGACATTCAAGTAGGCGAAGGTAATTAACTAGCACTAGAAGATAAGTAAGATCTCAAGTAATAGCGCAAAGCATGGAACGGTAGCTCCACAACCCCTGCTTAGTGCTGTGTGAAGACGGTGTATCACACCGCGAGGAACGGAAAAGTGCATGAAGCAACCTGCACACAGGAACAAACAGTGGACCAGTCGAACCTCTTAGACATCTCAAGGGTGCAAAAACCTGGTTCTAGCACCCTCCCATACTACTTCGGGTGAGACCTCAGTTCGCACTCCGCGATCTGTTGCTGAAAGGGCCAGTAGTACAGGGATTTGTTTGGCTAATTAACTCCAAACCTAGGTCAGGCCCCAACAAGCCAACAAATGGTTCTGTTGTCGGGACCGGGATTTACATAGAGATGTCTGATGTCGTATCACTAGTATCCGACAAAGAAAGGAATTGAAGATTGGTTGGATAGAAAGATTAACGAGTTCGCGTGCTAGAAAACAGGAATCTGCGACTATTAAAGGAAGAGTGGTTAGCTTGATACTTATATATGGAGATACAAAAAATTTTCTTTTCATCCTTCCCCACTGAGTTGTACGAGTGGATCTCCAAGCTAGCAGATAGCCGAGGAAGGTGTGAAATCGAAAAAACTATTGTGTGGACTCCAGAATGGGTGCGCAGACTGGAAGCATCGGAAGATAATATCGCGCGCACTGTCGATTACTGGCTCGATCGAATCATAGGAGGATTCATCACCGAATTCACAGTAGATACTTCAGTCAGCTATAGAGAGGCATAACGACGCTTCCTCAAGGGACCGTGAGGTAAGTATGTTAAATATTTGAATACTTGGATTAAAATGCTACTATGTGAAAAGAGGGTTATGCGAATAAATTGATGTTTGGGGCTACGCGGAGTGGGAGAATCTACAGAAACGAAGGTAGCACAGAACTATAAACTAGCCCCTTGATTTCACCTCTGCAAGGGGGTGAATAAGAGCTCACGAAGGTCTCACCAAGAAGTGCGATCAATTTGATAAGGTAGAGAATTCCGTGCATACCACCCCCACCCACACCACCACCAGTTTCACCGTCTTCACCCCTGTCTTCACCCATACCACCTCCGCCACCACCGTGAAGTAGTATGGCAAGCGTGATAAAGCTACCAGTGTTCAAGGGAGTAGGGAATGAAGATCTAGACCAATTTTGGTTCGTGATAAAAGTTTTATGGGAAGAACAGGGTGTCACGGATGACAATATAAAGAAGGCAACATTGGTCAGTGTTCTACAAGATTGCGCGATGACCTGGTACATTAAGCATTTCAATGACAATCCGAATGCGGGGATTGCGGATATCCAAGCTATGCTAAACAAAGAAATTAGAAGGCCAAAGTCAGAGGCATAGATGATCATTGGATGCAATGAAATCACAATGGTACCATGTGAGACCCTGTAGGAATTGGATCAAAGACTGAAGTGCACAATTCGCGAAGCGAACATGACATTAATAGATGGGCAACACTGTGAATTATTTGTAGCATCATTAACGCCACATCTATGGAACACACTGTGGCAACAAAGGCTAACCACTTAGGCTGAGGCTTTGGAGGTCACGATGAGACTGCACGAGACTCCGATACAAGATCCTAACCTGGGAGTTCAACAGATTCATGTGTAGTTGAAAAACTTGTGCCTAGAGATGCAGAGTTTGAAACAAGACAGGACAACTTGCCCAAAGATGTGTAATGAGGTATGGTGCATAAAATGCAAGGACCAGGGGCACAACAAGGACCACTGCCTAGTGTTCGCGAATTACCTTGTGGGAGGAGGGCCAATGCCACTAAGACCGGAGGCACAAGCAAGACCAAGCACGATGCCTACATTGTGGTGCGCGATTTGTCAGATAGGAGGAAATCATGCTACAAATAACTGCCATCTATTACAAAAGTATATTCAGAATTCACAACAGTTGTTCTATAATTTCTATAGGTCGGTAGGACATGATGAGTGCACATGTAGAAGTTATGAACTAATGATGGATCAAACTCCTACCTACAGAGTTTAGGCCGAAACACAGGCCCTCAATCAAAACACAGGAATTGCACGCACCAGATTTCAGGGGCGCGGATGAGGCTGAGGTGGAGGGGGACAAGGAAGAGGTCACAGACAACTGATTTGTTACAATTGTGGAGGGCTAGGGCATTATGCCCGCGATGAATCCAATGCGACCATCATGCTTGTATTGTACGTTGTTTGACCATGAGATGGAGGATTGTCCCACATTGATAGCGAGGTTGTACGATAAAGGAGCACTCCAACCTCCCCCGATTGAGAACCTATAATTGATGAGGTTTGAGTCACGCGAGGAAGACCCTAATGTAAATATCTTGCTCCAGAGTGGAATTACAACCGGAGATGACAAAGGCAAGCAACCTGAAGAAAGTACCTGGGTTTGCAAGGCTCCAATGAAGGAACCAGAATTTCATTTGGAGCGCGCTTAGGAGACCTTCATGGAAGCTAAGAGGAGCTTCACTGATGCCTCCACTTCAGGAAGTAAATACAGACTGGAGTCGGAAATGGACCCATCGATGCTCACTACATTCTTGGAGACATGCATGAAGCTGCAGTGTGATAGCAAGGCTGTAAAGGGGCTGCAAGAACTCATAACTAGATGCGCTGGCACCACGCCAAGAGAACCGCATGTATTCTGGAAGCTCGGGAAGCACACAACGTGAATAGGAAGGGAAATGAGATTGACCACGCAGATTGGGGAATATGAGATGGACCAAGTGATTCTGGATCTAGGGTTGGACGCGAACGTCCTACCAAAACAGACATGGGAGTGCATGGGCAGGCCTGCGTTGCAATGGTCTCCTATTCAACTATGAATGATGAGCCAACAAAAGATCCTACCTATGGGGAGATTGCAGGAAATCATGGTAGATATTGAAGGAGCAAGTGCGCTAGCAGATTTCGAAGTAATAGAGATTGTTGATGACAACAATCCCTACCCCGTGCTATTGGGAATATATTGGGACACTGACATGAATGGAGTGATAAATCTAAAGAAGCGCAAGATGGTATTTGAGAAAAAGTCTCTGTGCGCAATGGTGCCTTTAGACCCTACAGAAGGATCGCGGTACACGGAGCCAATGCGTGACTACGACAACAACAATGATCTTGACTGCATCTACAAGATAACCGTGTGGGAGCAAGACTAGGTAAATCCAACCGTGGATGGCTAGATATCATGGGAGTGCGAAAGCTCTTGCACATCTGATTCTGATGAGGAGATAGAATGATGGAAGAACTGGTTACACGAGGTAACCACGCTCAACTGTAACATGGTGACAAGGTCGCTGCGCTATGTAGCAACAGAGGTAAGAGATCTTCCTATGTATGATGGGTTAAGTGAGGTGGATGACTTCCTGAACAAATTTGAAAGAGAAGTACCAGAATAGCAGCATTTTGACGCTCTGAAATGGGTACTGCAAGCTACGCCTACAAGATGGTGGGGGACGAACCAGAGAAGTTTTGAGGACTAGCACGAATGCAGAAGGATGATGCACATGTGGTTTGGGAAGCCTCCAATATGATTAATAAATAAAATTTTCAGACGAATCAGCCCGCGTACCCACCTATCCAACTGGATACAGGCATATGGTGCGAAACCTGCATGAATGCACAACGTCCTCATAGTAGGAGATGCGATCAGTAAGTAGGTGCGGGTAAGGCAATGGCGCGAACGACCCCTCCGGTTAGGACCACGAAGTATGGATATACCAAGTACACAGAAGAATATCCATGTAGAAGCTTTTAACAAAGTACGAGAAGCATTGAAAAAGGTCCACAATATGAGGCAGACTGACTGGGACCTGCGCGTACCAATGGTTCTATGGGCTTATAGGACCGCATGTAAGCACCTGACCATGTAGGCACCGCCAAGGCTGGGGTATGAAGCAACCGCTATAAGCCCTATAGTACTTGGAGAGATTAGACCATGCATGATAACACCGATAGATATGATGGTTCGCGGACCCTTGGAAGCAGAAATCCAACAGGGAAATTTTAGACTCCAAGAACTTGAAGAAGAAAGGGTATGATTAAGGAAGAAAAGCGCTCTGGTAGACACGAAAGTCAAGAAGCTGGAGGACGAGATAAAGGAAGATTTTCTCGGCAAAAATACCAGGCTGATAAGGCAAGATGCATATGATCACGATGACAGGTTTAAGGCATATCACCATGAATTGATCAGTCTAATGCCTTGGCTTGGACCACACATTACTAAGCGAATTGACCAGGGTAGCGCGTTGCAGATGGTAAAGTGCACGATGCCGGCCGTAACAATAAAAGGTGGGAATTTTCCAGGAAACATGATGGATGACAGGATGAAACTTCACATGGGTAGTGCGACCACCTGACTAGCCAAAGGAAGTACAGTCTTAGCGCTCCAAGCACTTGAAAGGAAGAACGGGACTATAAACTATTATGCCTAGGAGCTGCACGATGTTGGAGTTGCGCGCAGAAGCAAAGAGTCACAAGGTCCGCGCCCACACATGGGGGGCTGCGTTATCTTGCGGGTTGGCCAAAAAGTGATTGTTGAAGTCACTATTCATGATGGGATGCTCCACTTAAGACCAAATGAAGCGGGTGGCAGGCATTTAAGACGTAATTTATGGGAAAGATTTGGGAAAATTTGCCACCAAAGGAGCATTAATGAACCAGATTTGGGGGGAATGGTTGAATTCAAATTCAAAAAGTGCTATAAATTACAAGGGGTTGCCCAAGAAACAACACTTGGTCATTTGCGAATTGAGCTATTGAGTAGAGCCTTGATTTTTGTGTTGCGAGCATTGATTGAGCCCCTGAGTTCGCCAGTGCTAGATTTTTGGACAGACATGACGATAACAGCTGAGGAAGTTATGGAGATAACATAAATGACCGTCGAAGAGGCCGCACAGGCCTTGACTATGGGGGATTCTCTAGGAGGTGCCGAGATTGTGGTAGAAATCCTGAAATCACTGCGCACACCAAGACCCAAGAAGGAAAAACAAGCAATGGTCCCCGTACGTGTGTCCCTGCGGAACGTGCTGCGCACCAAGCTGGTAATCGAGGAGAAAGGGAAAGCCATCACCATAGAGACCGATGAAGAAGAAGAAGACCTAAAGGACCTAATCATCACAAAAGATGAGGATGAAGGCATGGAGGATGAAACTGTGCCTGCGCACCCCCCCGACAAAGCTTCATGCCTATGTCCCCCCACGGAAAGGGAAGGCTAAAGTTCCCAAGGACCTTGATGAGACCAAGAGCTCGCTCCAGACCCCGCTTCTCCCAGACAACATTATTTTTGAGGGCACGCACCTAGGACGGGTGGCGAGCTTAAAATTCGAAGATTAGGACCTCACTAACCACAAGAAGTTCCCTCACCTTGAGGCCTCGCACCTCATGAAGCCCAAGCAAAACATGACTATGGGGGTTACAGAATTAGAGCCGTGAAAGTGGTTGTGCAGAGTGGAAAAGGATGGGCTACTTAACCTACTCTAGGTGCCTCATTTTCATCGTGCTCTAATAACCATTTTTGTCATCAGGCAGCTGCTCTGCTTGGTGCATGATTGGTGTTTGTGGCTGGAGGAGCCCATCGACATCACGGTAGACTTGATTCACTACATTTCCCGACTTCCATGCAAAGGAGAGGATCCCGCGAACATCTTGGAAGGGAAGAGCAGTGACTTGGCCATCGCAGAGGCCATGAAGAAGAAGCACAAGATGGCAAAGAAGAAAAGGGGCTACACCATATCCAACATCAATGAAAAAGTAGTGAAAGTGGAAACCCAAATACTGGCCGGTAAGGTTATGCGCAAGTGCTGCGCAGACGAGGTACCCATGCCAGTGGTTGCATTGGCTGAGTAGTGCGTGGAGGGGGTCTAGTTTAACTGGTCCGATTTCCTCTGCAAGGAGGTTTTGAAGAATTTTCGTGAAGCTCAGGAATAGGGAAAAACGTTCCACTATGCATGGCTTCTGCTATCCATAGTGCTCATGGCAGGGGAATTACCAGAGGATAGTCAATTCCCCATAATTGATAGCGATCTGCTAGAGGCTGTGAAGTACGCTTCACTCTAGGCCACAAAGGATGCCACTAGGATCCGCTACAATAAAATATTCTGGGTGTTCATGGAGATGAACCTCAGAATGGGGATCAACCACAACCCACAGTTGTTGCCCACTGTCTACAACAACCTTCAGAGTTTTTCAGAATTTAAAGCGGACATCAATAGCATTTACATCAAAGTGAGCAAGGACTCGACCAAACAATGGAGGAAGCTACCCTTTGTAGCCATAGACATTATCATCTTTAACACCCTGGAGACATGGCTATCGGAGTGGCGCGCTCTAGACATCATGGAGATAGAGAAATTGGCGGCATAGAGGAAGAAAGATGAGGCCAAGCTGCGCATCGCACAGTTGGCGGAAAAGAGAAGGAAGGAAGCAGCGATAGGAGAAGTGCGAGCAGCACGGGCAGTGCGGGACACTGCACAGACAACAACTGAGTAGGAAAAGGCTGCAGCAGCAACAACAACACAGGAGGCAGCCGCAAAGGCATGTGAGGACCAAACGTTACCTTCGCATGGGAAGGAAGCAGAGGAAGAAGAGGGAGGTGCAGACCCACAAACCACGTCAACACAGTTGAAGTGCTAACACCCAACCGAGCGGATAGGGTCGCACAAGAAGGTAAAGGCATTAAAGTTGTCTATTGACCCGATCACCCTAATCGAGGGTGATCTGCACGACATTGGCGAGACAGTGCGCGATGTCACCTCGGAGGCCCTCCAAAATTTCATGCAGGAGAACCAGATTGTGTTGGGGTCCCCCAGAGTGCAGCTGTAGGAGTTGCAGGTGTGCCCTCCTTAGGTTGGTACCCTTTCGATCAGCCTTGCAGTCGGAACAACGTTAGTAGAACAGATGTTGTGTGCTTGGGTGACGAATACCATAGTGCTACCAGAAGGGGCACTAGTGACAACAAATGAGGCCAACAGGCCTAGGGTTAGTGTGCTGAAGGATCTCGATATCAATATGGTTGCACTCCCATGAGAGACCTTATATGTTTTGCAGGATGGGATACTGCAGAGCTGTGAGCTAGGGAGAGCTGCACACTGCAAGCCCTGAGCGAGCAGAAAATCAATATGGAACAATTAAGCTTGTGGCACGACGAAGTGGTGTTGCAGAATCGACAACTGGTATAGGTAATAGACAAAGCTTGCAAAAGCGTCTAGGAGCTGGCCATCCCAGCAAACATACCAGTAGAGGCACACATCCATAGGTTAGCAACAGGGGTACGTGAGGCAAGGGAAGAATTGACAAAGGTTCAGCTGGAGCTAAACCTTCAGATCACTGAGCTGCAGTTAAAGGCGTAGTCGTCCACCCCTCCGGAAGTCAAAGAACAACATGCTAGCACTATCACAACGGGACTGGACAAAATTGGCAGTGCAGTGTGAGACTACACCAGCATGTTGGAAGAATCATTTGAGGTCCTCACAAATCTGCAGGAGGACCCCAACATCCATCACTTAGAGACAGAGGTGCGAGAACTCCAATAGAAGTATGAGAACATCAAAGGAATTGCACAGATGGTGGCCCTCACTCCGAGGCTCGCATGGATTACAGGACAAAGTACTGAAAGAATAGGTGGATGCGGCATGACACAAGGAAGTAGTCCTAAAATCACATGTTGAGCCTTGGATCGACGAAGCCTTTACCATCACAACAGAAATTGAAGGCAAGATCGCACACATGTAGGGGATACATGCACTGATGCAGAGAAGCACTTCCAACACAGCGGTCTCGGAACAATGCATGCAACAGATCCAACAGGCAGTAGCTTAGTGTGCTGATGACCTTGCCGTAGTTCGAGCACAGTTGGAGGGACTCCACGCAAAGATCGTCGCACTGACATAGTGACTCAAGGGCAAGTCACGATGTTTGTGTTGGGGGCCTGTTGGGCATGGAATCCCCCCAAGGCATGTTTTGGGGCTTAAAGCTCCGCGAATTGTGGGCGCGAAATTATAATAGAGTCACAGGGTTGTCCACAATAGTTTTTGTATTGTAATGTTGACTAGATAGACCTACCCATGGTCCGCGGACCATGGGATTGTATAAATAGAGCGAGGCTCTAAGTGTATAAGATAACTAATAGAAGATGGAATAGAAGAAGAGGAGAAGTCTAAGTGATTGAGTCGAAGTGTAAAGTGTGTCTGTGGATCATAGAGTAGGAGAAGGCTCTGTAGCTGAGTGCGCAGAGGCCTAGTAGTCTGCAGCTGAGTGCGTAGGGAAGGTCGAGTCTGTAACTGTTGGGAGAATCAATAAAGAGAAGTCTTACTATATTTCTGTGTATCTTTTCCTGGTTTAATGTATGATTAGATATAATTTGCAAGTATACTATTTATTTAATGCGCGAACCTGTATGAACATTTTATATAACTAGTTATAACTTAAGACATTCAAGTATCCGAAGGTAATTAACTAGTACTGGAAGATAAGTAAGATCTTGGGTAATAGTGTAGAGTGTGGCGTGGGAGCTCCAAAACCCCTAGTTAGGGTTGCGCGAAGGCGGTGTATTAGGCCGTGAGGAATGGGAAAGTGTGCGAAGAAACCTGTGCGGAGGAATAAACAGTGGACCAGTTGAACCTCTCAGACATCTCAAGGGTGCAGAAACCTAGTTCTAGCACCCTCCCATACTACTTTGGGTGAGACCTCAATCTGCGCTCTGCGGACTATTACCAAAAGGGCCAGTAGTACAGGGATTTATTTGGCTAATTAACTTCGAACTTGGGTCAGGCCCCAACAAGCCAACACTACTACTGTGTAGAGGAGCCTTGCCTAGAAACCATGCGAATCATAAGGAAAGAAAATTTCCTGGTCTGGGAAATGATATTATTGCATTGCTTTGCAGTGATAAAAGAGACGGCGGTAGGTGGGGCTACCTTCGATATCCTGTACAACTTATTTGCCAAAGTAATAATCACATAGCAAGGTCTAGACTCATATATATCATGTCGCTTCCACAAATATGGTTATCCTAACAATACATCACAAACTTCAAGAGGAGAAATGTCACACAATACCTCATCTGTGAAGGGCTTGATGCTGTAGGGAAGGCGATAGTGCTGGATGACGTGAAGATCTTGTTCTTGGTGAAGCCACTCGATGGTGTACAGTTGTGGATGTGATGTAGTCTTTAGGCCCAAATTCTTTATGACCTCTGCTGAAATAGGTTCTTTTGGCTCCTGCTTTCGACAATGAACTACAACAGAGAACCCTTCACACACATCTGTGAGTGGAAGAGGCGTTCCCCCTCCTCTAGATATTCAGGCTCAATATTCTAGATCTTGGTGGTGGCCATGGTGGCACTGGGCTCCACATCAATGATCTTCCTCCCTTTGTCAGTTCCCTTATCAGGTTTTCATTCAAAGTCATAACCTATGTCTGATTCAGAAGCCTTCAGCTTGGCCACCAGTGACTGCTTGGTCCGACACTCACTTATATTGTGAGTGGAGCTCTTATGTAACTCACACCATTTTCCTGTGTCCTTCTTTGTCTTTATGGTGTTGTTATTTCCTTGTGGCTTAGGCGGGCTGTCCTGGTAGCCCAACCTTGGCTTGGTCCTTTGTTCTGTGGTTTGGGGGCGCCTTTTCCTTGCTTTGGTTTTGTAGATCCAAAGTCCCTCTTTTATGTTTAAACTTCTACACAATCTTGATAGCATACCAATACGTTGTGCCGAGCAAGGAAATGTCCAAGTGATCCGAATTGGATCCATGAAGAAAAATTAGAGAACCATGACTGTATCAGATCAGGACAAAACTTTGACTTCAAAGAATTAAGAGCAGTGATCAGAAACACCTCTAAACAGTGGTAGTTAGCAGCCAACATGGAATGACGAGGACCTCGATCAAAGCACGCTGATCGAGGCCCATGGAGACTGCGTAGGAGGCGAAACTAGCCCCTGGGAAGCCCGGATTGGGAAAATGAGGCAGTTCTTTAAGCACGATCGCTAGGCAAAACCCCTCGAGAAGGAGAGGCCCCAAGAGCTCGGTCGCATGAGAGCCGGGAAAATTGTGGGGAAAAAGGCTAAAGGCTAAGGTGGGACCTGCGCTCTAGAAACCAGTGGTATTCATCGGGGGCACCCTTGGGTGTTAAGCAGTTTTGGCGAAAACGGAGCGATTCCACTCAACACCCGACGCGTGGCAAGCAGAGGAGAAATAAAACCACCACTCATCGTGTGCTAATGGTCAAGCAAGTCAACCGCGCGAAATGAGCAAATGGCGTTGGATCTGGGGGATCCAGATCTAACGGCTGATCGCGCCCGATGGGAAAGCCAGAATCGATAGGGGATTAAGCCGTGATCTATAAGAATTTGACATCCGATTTGACTACCAAGGTGGCAGATGACTCATTCCACGATGTAACTGAAAAACTGAACCGACGAAGCAAGTTGGCGCAGTTGCAGGAGGACAAGTGGCCACTCCCTGTGAGCCTGATGATGATGCTGAGATAGGGAACTCCAAGCAAAGTTGTAACAGGTGATCTGACGGAGGTGGAAGGGGAGTCAAACAGCCATGAGATCGAATGGCTTTAAAGCCATGCACAGACAAAGTAGAAGACATCGGAACCCCGAGAGGAAGATGGAAAAGAAAAGGAAGAAGGCAGGGAAAACGAAGAAAAGATAGTGAAGCAAAAAGCAGAAAGAAGACAAAGGGCCGAGATGACCAAAGGCAGTGTCGAGCACTAGAGAGCTTGAGAGATTCAAGCCATCCTTGAGGGGATCTTCCAGGACTGAGCAGCACACTAGGCTCCTTCCATTAAAGACTAGAGAGGTTGAAGAGTTGGTGAGGAAAAGAGTCTGTGCACTCTAGTGGCTTGGGGAATCCAAGAACCACCCTGCCAAGAAAATTTTGTTTCAGGAGACTCATATTGAGCTCCTTCATTGTAATTCTCTGCTTCAAGACACAATAAAAGAAGGCCACTACTGAGAGCTAGATCGGAGATGTAGTCCTGGAGGATAGGGTGAACTCCTTATTATTTTCTTGTGTTCTTATATTTGCTTACTGTATTTCTCAGCTATTTTCCATTTCAAGTGTCTGTGTATTTGCAATCTGATCAACCCGTTGCCTAAATAACATAGACACACACCAGCGCATGAGTTTGTAATACCTTCAATTAATAATTCTTAACTGAGATCACTCATAGGGTGATTTTCAGATCAAGTGGTATCAGAGCTTTAGGCTATAAGGTTAGACAAGCTTGTGTTGGTTTAGCTGTTGGATGATCACTAGATCAAAGCTTAAATTAGGAGAAGGAGAGTTGGTCGAAACTAATCCTGAAATTGGGAGAGTCTATCCTCGGAAGACAATGTCAGAGGAAGGTTCTGTAGGGCCAGACCCTCAATTCATAGAAAGTTTCCTAGCCATAAAGTCCATGGTAGAAGAAATGTATAGGGACTTTAGAAAGCATAAGGATGAAGATTCATCAGGTTGTAAACAAGACAAGGAAGAAGATGAGTCTCACTTCCATGACCACTCCAAAGGAAAAGGGAAAGAGGAAAGCTTCCTCACCACTCCTAATAGCCTTGTGCATAACAAGAAAGCATCTTTAATCAAGCTAGATGTTAAATTTGATTTGCCTATATATGATAGAGAATTAAATGCTGAAAAGTTGGACAATTGGATTAGACAAATTGATGTTTATTGCAGGGTACAGAACATCGACTCAGAAAAGAGCAAGATTCAGCTGGAAAGCCTATGCCTAGGAGGCACTGCCTTGGTTTGGTGGGAAGGCAAAACCCAAGCTGACATGAGAAGACATGGTAAGACCATCTATGTCTGGAGTGAATTTGTTTCTACAATCAAAAAATAGTTCTATCCATTGGCCTACATGCAACAAGCCATGATGAGTTGGAAAAATCTTCAATAGCTGAAAGGGCAAAGTGTGCAAGGGTACACTCAAGAATTTAGAAAGAGTGCATTGATTCTAGGAATCTCATTAGACTCACCAGAGACTCTGTTGAAGTACATTGGTGTTCTACACAGCTACATGAGGCACACCATCTCATGTTTAATCCCACTAGTATAGAGGAGGTATCTGTACAAGCTACTCATCTAGAAGCTAGAGGAAAGAATGGAAATCCATAAGTTGGGGGACCATCCCAACCCACTGTAAGCAGGAACAAGGAGAAAAGAAAGCAGAAGTGGAAATCAAGGAAGGATAACACTGCATAGAAAAGCAAGGCTTCATGCACTCATTGTAAAAAGGATGGGCATGATGATGAGCACTGCTGGATTCTGCATCCAGCTGAGACCTAAGAAGTTCGAGGGCAAGAAGAAGAAGACTGCTGCAACTATTCAGAAAGATTTGGGGTCAGACTTAGGAGATGAAACAACTATTGCGGCCAAAGGTATAAAAGGTAAGACTTCTGAAACATCTACTAGTAATTCTGCTCAATCTGTTATTGATGAAGAGAATGAGAGAAAAAGACATGAGCTTTTCCATTTTCGAGTTGTTTCCAAATATCAAAAGATTGATGCTTTGTTTGACAGTGGCTCACAAGTAAATTTAATTTCTGAAGCAATTGTAAAGAAATTGGGATTAGCAACTACACCTCACAAGAAACCATACCCATTAGGCTGGTTGAATGATAAAGCACAACTACAAGTGACTAGACAGTGCAAACTCAAGTTTTCTTTTGGGACAACATTTGTAGATGAGGTCGAGTTAGACATAATTCCTTTGGATATATGTGGAATTGTTTTAGGAAGTCCTTACTTGTATGATAGAAAAGCTATTTTCTATAGAGTTGAGAACAAGTATCTACTTGTTAAAGATGGAACCGAATACTTTGTAAGATCTCATAAGCTCAAGAATAATTATACTCTTATAAACTCAGGGCAGATGAAAAGAATGATAAATTCATGCAAACAATTCTTACTAATAGTTGTAAAGGAAAATAAACTTGATAAAACCAATGTATATGATCGCTGCAATGCTAAACAGAAAGCTGATATAGAATAGGTTTTTTCAGAGTATGTTACCTTGTTTCAAGAACCTAAAGGTCTACCACCCAAGAAGGAAATAGTACATGATATTATTTTGCAGCAAGTTGTTCCATTGCCTAACATTGGAATGTACAGGTTGTTTGCTTTAGAGAATGTTGAAATCAAGAAGCAGGTGTAGGAGTTGCTCGAGAAGGGGTTCATTAGGCCTAGCACATCACCATATGGGTCACCAATCGTTTTGGTGAGAAAAAAAGATGGCTCGTAGAGAATTTGCATTGACTATCGAGCATTGAATAAGATAACAATCAAAAATTTTTATCCCCTTCCTCGCATAGATGATCTTTTGGATCAATTGAAGGAAGCTGTTTATTTCACCAAGCTAGACTTGCACAGTGGATACCATCAGGTTAGAGTTGCAAAACAAGATGCATGGAAGACTGCTTTCAAAACAAAGTAGGGATTGTATGAGTGGCTGGTTATGCCTTTTGGCTTAACTAATGCTCCTGCTACTTTCATGAGATTAGTGAATGATGTACTCAGACCTTTTCTTGATGATTTTTTTATTGTGTATCTGGATGACATTCCAATTTTTAGTAAAATGTGGGAAGAACACTTGAAGCATGTTAATAAGACACTAGATGTTTTGAAAAGAGAAAAACTTCATGTTAAACTCTCAAAATGTGAATTTGGCAAAACATCTCTAAATTATTTGGGTCATATAGTAGGGGGTGGTGAATTGAAAATAGATCCCTCTAAAGTGGCAGTCATTGTAAACTGGCCTAAACCCAAGTCTACTACAGAAGTGAGAAGCTTCTTAGGAGCAACACAATATTGGAGGAAGTTCATTTCTAACTTTTCCTCAATTGCAGATCCCTTACATGATTTAATAGGATTGAACAAGGTGTTTCAATCGGGAGGAAAACATCAAAAAGCCTTCGACACCTTGAAAGAAAAGATTAGTACAACACCTGTACTAGCACTGCCTGATCTGCAAAGACCATTTGAGATCCAAACAGATGCGAGTGACTATACCATAGGAGCAGCGTTGACACAGCATGGTAAACCCATATGTTATCATTCTGAGACTTTTAATCTTGCAGTAGTTAACTATCCTACATACGATAAAGACTTGTATGCATTAGTTCAGAGTGTGAAAAAGTGGAAACATTACTTAATGGGCAAAGAGACAGTAATACATACTGATCATAAACAACTTCAATATCTACACTCCCAAACTAAGTTGCAGCAATCAAGACATTATAGATGGATGGGATTTCTACAACAGTTTCATTTAGTCATCATATATAAAAAGGGCATACATAATAAATTTGCAGACATGTTATCTAGACCCATTATAAATGCATCTACTATACTTAAGCATAATTCTATGCTACATGAAAGCTACATTAAACAATATGCTCAAGATATAGACTTTAAAGATGTATATGCAACTTTGAGTCAAGGCAAACAGGTAGAAGAATTGGATTACCATGTGAAGGACCGACTCTTATACCATTGTGGGAAACTCTGCATTCCACAAACTGAGAGAGTAATGATAATTAGAGAAGCACAAACTTCTCTGATATCAGGTCACTTTGGGGTAAGTAAAACAGTTGCACAACTACAAATATTTTGTTATTGGCCAAAAATGAATGAGACAGTTTTTAGATATGTAAGAGGGTGTGCTATGTGTGCTAAAAGCAAGCCCATCAATAGAAAACTAGGCTTGTACACTCCATTGCCAGTTCCTTCTCACCCTTGGGAAAGTATTTCCATGGATTGTGTTGGAGGACTGCATAAATCTAGGAAAGGTCATGATTATCTATATGTTGTTGTGGATAGGTTCAACAAAATGTGTATTTTGATACCTTGTAATAAACATATTACAGCTGAACAAACTGCAAAACTGTTCTTTGAACATGTTTGGGTTCATTTTGGATTACCCACTTCCATTGTATTTGATCGAGACACCCGATTTGTGGGGAAGTTTTGGTCAAGTCTATGGGAACTGATGAACACCAAATTAAAGAAAAGCACAACTTTTCATCCACAAACTGATGGCCAGATAGAAGTAGTTAACAGGACAGTGATCCAGTTGTTGAGAGGATATTGCAGCAAACATCCTAAGCTCTGGGATGAACATTTGTCTTATGTGCAGCATGCTTACAACAGAGCCAACCATTCTTCTACACAAAGATCTCCTTTTGAGACATGTTTTGGTTTCACATCAAGGTCTCCTTTGTATTTTGGTAAAGATACCACAGTTGAGGGACACAGTCATGTGGACAAGGCAACTTGGTTCATTGAACAAATCAAGGAGATCCACCAGGCAGTACAGGAACAACTGGAAAAGAGCCAAGCCAAATACAAGGCTAGGCATGACATGCATCTGATGGAGCATAGTTTTCAAGTTGGTGACCAGGTCTGGCTGTATATCAGCAAGGACAGGATGCAAGGTGAAGCTAAGAAGCTAAAGCCTATCAGGTATGGACCCTTCAAGATACTTGAAAAGATTGGTGAAAATGATTTTCACCTTGATCTACCAGCTTACATGCATATCTACTCAGTCGTAAATGAAGATTTCTTGAGATTGTTTGATCCTTCAATGATTGAGGATCTTGAAGAGTAGAGTCAATTTCCTTCTATTGATGACCTGCAACCTAAATATCTTAACGAATTGTAGGAAGACACAGTGCTGGACAGGAAGGTGAGGATGATGCACAGAGGAGATGTTGAGTACCTCAGAGTAGGGCTCAAGGGTTCAAAGCCTAGCAGTACAAAGTGGATTGAGCTTGGGCAAGTGAGACAACAGTACCCTCGCTTAGTCGATGCTTGAAAACCAACTTTTGGTGGTCCAAAAGCTTTTCAGTGGGAAGGCCATGATCCGAATTGGATCCATGAAGAAAAATTAGAGAACCATGACTATATCAAATTAGGACAAAACTTTGACTTCAAAGAATTAAGAGCAGCGATCAGAAACACCTCTAAACAGTGGCAGTTAGTAGCCATCATGGAACGATGAGGACCTCGGTCAAAGCGCGCTGACTGAGGCCCATGGAGACTGCGTAGGAGGCAAAACTAGCCCCTGGGAAGCCTGGATCGGGAAAAGGAGGCAGTTTTTGATGCACGATTAGCGCTTAGCATCGCTGGGCAAAACCCCTCGAGAAGGAGAAGCCCCGAGAGCTCGGTTGCATGAGAGCCGGGAAAACCGTGGGGAAAAAGGCTAAAGGCTAAGGCAAGACCCACGCTCCAGAAACCGGCGGTATTCATCGGGGGCACCCTTAGGTAGTAAGCAGTTTTGGTGAAAACAGAGTGATTCCACTCAGCACCCGATGCATGGCAAGCGGAGGAGAGAGAAAACCACCACTCATTGTGTGCTAATGGTCGAGCAAGTCAATCACGCGAAATGAGTGAATGGTGTCGGATCTGGGGGATCCAGATCTAATGGCTGAGATCGCATCCGATGGGAAAGCCGGAATCGACTTGGGATTAAGCCACGATCTATAAGAATTTGATGTCCGATTTGACTGCCAAGGTGGCAGATGACTCATTCCATGACCTAACTGAAAAACCGAACCGGCGAAGCAAGCTAGCGCAGTTGCAGGAGGACAAGTGGCCACTCCTTGTGAGCCTGATGATGACGTCGAGACAAGGAACTCCAAGAGAAGCTGTAGCAGGCGATCCGATGGAGGTGGAAGGGGAATTGAACAACAATGAGATAAAACGGATTTAAAGCCATGCACAGACAAAGCAGAAGACACCGGAACCCCAAGAGGAAGACAGAGAAGAAAAGGAAGAAGACAGGGAAAACGAAGAAAAGACAGTGAAGCAAAAAGCAGAAAGAAGACAAAGGGCTGAGCTGACCAAAGGCAGCATCGAGCACCAGAGAGCTCGAGAGATTCAAGCCATCCTTGAGGGGATCTGTCAGGACTGAGCATCACACTAGGCTCCTTCCATTAAAGACCAGAGAGGTCGAAGAGCTGGTGAGGAAAAGAGTCTGTGCACTCTAGTGGCTTGGGGAATCCAAGAACCACCCTTCCAAGCAAATTCTGTTTCAGGAGACTCATATTGAGCTCCTTCATTGTAATTCTCTGCTTCAAGACACAATAAAAGAAGGCCACCATTGAGAGCTGGACCGAAGATGTATCCCTAGAGGATAGGGTGAACTCCTTATTAATTTCTTGTGTTCTTGTATTTGCTTACTGTATTTCTCTGCTATTTTCCATTTCAAGTGTCTGTGTATTTTCAATCTGATCGATTCGTTGCCTAAATAACTTAGACACACACCAACACATGAGTTTGTAATACTTTAAATTAATAATTCTTAACTGAGATCACTCATAGGGTGATTTTCAGATCATCAGGAACAACATATCGTCCTAGATGTACTTGTGTAGACATCCACAGTACTTGAGCACCAAATTGCGCTTGATATCCTTGATACCCAGCTTCGTGCAAAGGGTATGGAAAATATTTGTGAACTCTGGAACATCTTAGTCGCTTCCCTTTCGTAGTGTGGCCGACTTTGTGTATTTGTATTCATATCTCCCGACAGGGTAATATTGTTCCTTGATGGCGTCTTAGAAAGAATTCCAAGTGGGTGCAAGTGAAAACAACAAGGGTTCACTCTCATCCTTTTGTTCAAAGTAGGTTTCCCACCAGTACTTAATGTGTGGGGAGACTTTGAGAAGTGCAAAAGTAATATTTTCCTGATTGGAAAAGTCATGAACCAAAAAATATCCTTCCAACAGATTTAACCATTTATCTATAATGTCTGCAGCTATCAGGCCTTCAAATACAGGAATATCAAAGTTAACTTGTACCTTAAAAGGAGTGGCGCCTCCAGAGTGGCTGCTGGATGAATATGCATCGTCTGTGGGTAGCCGTCGAAGGAACTGGGCAAAGTTATCCATCATCGCATCCCTCTGTCTTTCAAGGGCTTCCTCAAGCAACATTTTGAAAGGATCTCCTGCCCCCTCGTCTTTCTTTTCTTCCGCCATGGGAGGTTGTCAGGTTTTGCGAGGCTGATCTTGCAATGGTTCAACTAGATCAAGCCCTAAATTCTTATACCCTGACCTTGTTGGGGACATGCAAAGAAAAATAGAGAAAGAGTAGACCGCTCTGATACCACTGATCCAAACTTAAATCGAAACCCAACAAGTTACAGATATGATCATAAACACATAGAAGTAGTAGAAAAACACTTCATTTCATTAATAGAAAAATACTGAACTATGCTTATAAACATAATGGAAATAAGATAGCTCGAGCGATGGTAGATTATATCTGAGAAGAGATGTGGCAGTTACATGCCTATGAAATGTGTTACAATGGGGATCAAGGGCCTATTTATTATTGTAAAACATGAGAAAACCATAAACAACAAAAAACCTAACCCCAAGAGATGTAACACCAAGAGTTTTGTTAGCCTCGTTGGGCAGCCAACTTCTCGGGGTCGTAACTTGGTCATATTATCTCCATTTAGCGTGTATGATACCTTGTTGCAAAGGTCTCTCTGAGTACTATAGGTTATGCTACAGGCCCCCATCAATAGACATGAGCTTGCCATCGACCCCAAAAAAAAATTGTTTAGGGGGTCAAAACTGTTCTGGAAGTTCAGGACCCAAAAAAATGCTAAAAATAGTAAATTCTGAAATGAATAGGGAAACAGATGAAACTGACTGGGGGGTCTAGGTGGAATAGGCGGGTGGACACCAATATCCACCTGGATGAGATGTGATTTTTTGCTTACCTTCTGGTGTTATTTATTTAACCTGATTTCGAAATTTGTGCGTTTGTTGACGTTGCTGGAAATTCGTCAACTAAGGGGGTCTCCCCAATGTGAAGTCCCAATTAGACCTCACATCGTTTGGAGTAGGATACCCAACTGGAAATACAAGTGGTTTCCATTGTCCTTGTTGGCTTGTATGGGCCTGACCTAGGTTCATAGGTGATTTAGCCAAGCAAATCCCGATACTATTGGCCCTTTCGGCAATAGTCTGTAGAGCGCGGACTGAGGTCTCACCCAAAGTAGTATGGGAGGGTGCTAGAACAAGGTTTCTGCACCCTTGGGATGTCTAATGGGCTTCTGGAGGTCCGCGGTCTGACTTGTCACTATGCGCACTTGCGATCCCTTCGCAACCTACGGTGCGGCTTCCACGCAGCCCTATTCAGGGCGCAACTTGTATAATATCCAAGTTCCTTGCTATTTTATATGTGATTATATGATTACTTAACTTTTTCATGCAAGACTAATGATTATTACAACATATTCATCAATTATATGAGTGCGTGCGATAAATAAACCAATATAAACGTAAAGAAGGCAAGGTACAACAAATGTATAGAAATAAGAATCAACTTCTCTTTATTAATCTTCAATCTCGGTTACAGACTTGACACCACCCTATGCACTCAGATGCAGGGGTCCGCGCACTCAGCTGCGGACTCTACTAGGCCTCTGCGCACTCAGCTACAGAGCCTCTTCATACCACTACGACCCAAGACACTTAGAATCCTACTCTAAGCTCGAACCATTCCTTCGCTATTCACTCTACTATCTCCTCCTTTTACAACTTAGAGCCTCGCTCTATTTATACAATCCCATCGTCCGTGGACCATGGGTAGGCTGACATGACTTTACATTACATTACATTACTTTAGGGCGGACAACCCTATGACTTGACCTCTACTTCGCGCTCCGTGCCCAAAATTTGCGAATTCTTACAAAACCTTTGACCAAAACTTGGGATTTGAGCCCTAAAACATGTTGTGGGGGGATTCCATGCCCAATAGGCCCTCAACACAATCATTGTGACTCGTCCCGAGTCACTCTGATGGTGCGACAATCTTGGCACGGAGCCCCTCCAAATGTTCCTTTACTGCCCGGAGGTCCGCAACGCACTGTTCTGCGGTTTGCTGGACCTGCTGCATGTGTTCCTATAATGCTTCTTTATGAGGATCCGTTATCTGCCTTAGTGCATATATCTCCTACATTTGTGCAAGCTTCCCCTCAATCTTAGCTGTAATGGTGAAGGACTCATTAATCCAAGGCTGGACGCGTGCTTTGAGAAGTGCCTCTTTCTGTCGTGTAGCATCCACCTGTTCCTTCAGTGCCCTCTCTTGCTGCATCTTTTCCAGCCGTTGGGTGAGGACGACTATCTGTGCAGTTCCCCTTACACTTTCATACTACTCCTGTAGTTCGTGCGTCTTTTTTTCCAGGCGCTGTATGTTTGGGTCCTCCTATAAGGATGTGAGGACGTCAAAAGCTTGATCCAACATACTGGTACAGTCCTGCACCGCCTGTCCAATTTCTTCCAATCTTGTTTGAATCATGTTAACGCGTTTTTCTTTAACTTCCAAAGGAGTGGAAGGTTGCGCCTTCATCCGCAGCTCAGCAATCTGGAGGTTTAGCTCCAGCTGCACTCATGTTGTTTCCTCACGCTTGCTTCAGACTCCACTTGCCAAACAGTGGATCCACATCTCTATTGGTAGGTCTGCGGCGATGGATAATTCTGGAATCCACCAGCACACTTCATCCACTGTTGGCGCAATCTGCCAATTTTGTGACACTAGCTCATCATGTTGTAGGCTGAGCTATTCGATATTGATCTTCTACTCACTCAATACCTAGATTGCGCGACCCTCCCTGGCACGTAGCTCTGTTTTTATGCCATCCTGTAGCTGGTACAGGGTGTCTCATGGAAGGGCAGCCAAATTTAGGCCAAGTCCCTTGATCCTGCTCACCATGGCTCTGTCCTCCTTGCTCTCTATTGTTAGCGCTCTTTCCGGTAGCACTACGGTATTAGCCATATTTGAGTGCAGTAGCTGCTCTGCTGCTAAGGTACCTGCGGCACCATAGGTGGCTACCGCTCCTTCCTGTGGGGCCCACACTTGAAGTTCCTGCAGCTGTGCCCTTAGGGCCCCCAACACAATTTGTTGCTCCGTCATGCCTTCCTGGAGCGCTTCCCCAGTGACCTCGTGAACCATGTCGCTGATGTCATAGAGGTCGCCTTCTCTCAGAGTAATTGGTTCGATGTCTAGTTTGGAGGCCTTGACCTTTTTTCGGGGACCTGATCTCTCCGTGACGTGCGACCGTTTCAGCTGGGTGGACGTTATGCTCAGGTCTGCGCCTTCTTCTATATCTGGTCCCTATCTTGTAGACACGTTCTAGCCTCCTTCCTCCTACGTTGTGGTGGCCCTTGTTGCTTGTGCTACTACTGCTTTTTCAACGACCTTTGCCTGTTCTGCTGCTACCTTTGCTACCTCGCAGGCAACCCTTACCTCTGCGGCCACTTGTTCGTTGCGTTTTTGCTGGGCCAACTGTGTGATACACAACTTGGTTGTAGCCTTCTACTTTTGCACTGCTGTTCTATCCTTCTTCACCAGATCCAGGGCGTGCCACTCGGGAGGCCATGATTCCAGCACAGAGAAGATCGCATCATCAATGGCGATGAAGGGGAGCTTGGTCCAGTTCTACGCCAAATCTTTACGCACCTTGATATACACATTATGCATATCCGCCTTGAAGTCTGCAAAGCTCCACAGATTGTTGTACACTGTGGGGGACAGGCGCGGCCTCCTGTTGATCCACATCTGGATGCTCACCTCCATGAGCACCCAGAAGATCTTTGTTTCACGGATCCGCGTGGCGTCCTTCGTAGCCCAGAGCGACGCATACTTTCTGGCCTCTGGTAAGTCTTGTTCAATATTATGGAACTGACTGTCCTGAGGTAGTTCCCCTATTACTAGCAAAATCGACAAGAGCAACCATGCATAGTGGAAGGTCTTGCCCTGCTCCTAGGCTTCTTTGAAGTTAGTTAAGAACTCCTTGCAGAGGAACTAGACCTAGTTGAATTGGACCCCGTCCATGCATTGTTCGGCTAGCACAACTACCGGTGCTGGTACCTCATCTCCTCGACATTTCCGCATTACCTTTCCGGCTAGGAGTTGGGTGGCTAGCGCACCCCTTTATCTTTAATGCTGCTGATTGTGTAACCCCTCTTCTTCTTTTCCAATTTGTATTTCTTCTTCATGGCCTCGGCGAGCGCCAAATCTCCGCTTTTTTCGGCTATCTTCGCGTGGTCCTTTCCCTTACAGGGGAGCCGAGAAACGCTGTGGATGAGATCCGCCATGATGGGAATAGGCTCCTCCAGCCATAAGTACCCATCATGTACCAGGAAAAGTAGCTACCTGATGACGAAAATTGTGATAGGCGTGTAGTGAAAGTATGGAATCCATAGTAGTTGAAGTAGTCTGGCCTTCTCCACACTGCGCAGCCATTTCTATGGCTCTAAAGTTGTAATTGACCCCTCCGTGCTCTGCTTCATGAGGTTCTCAGTCTCTAAATGTGGGAACTTATTGCTGTCCATGAGGTCCCAATCCTCAAACTTCATTGTGGGCACGTGGCCCAGGGCTGAGCCCTCAAACACAATTCCATTAGGGAGGAGCAGAGTTTGGAGTACGCTCTTAGCAGCATCCAAATCCTTGGGTACCTTAGCTTTCCCTTTCCATCGAGGAACGTACTCAGGCAATTTTGCTGCAGTGCGCATTGGCTGGATGTCCTCTTCCATGTCTTCTGCTACTTCTATCTCATCTACGAGAGCCTATATGTCCTCCTCTTCATCATCTTTCTCAATGGTGACAACCTTGCCCTTTTCTTCCATGGAGAGTTTATCGAACCGTGGATTCCACAGGGACATTCGGACTTGTCCCACCACTTGCTTATCTTTCTTGGGCCTCGGTGTCCGAGGCGATTTCGGGATTTCCGGCGTGACCCCAGTGTCTCCGGGAACATTATTCACTGTGGGGTTCTACGCGGCCTCGTTGGTGGTTTCTTCTACATAGCCCAAACCTCTCTTGGTAGCCATCATCCTGTTTGAACTGTTTGTGGGCATTCGTGAACTTCAGGGATCAAATATCGCTTGGCACTAAACACTCTGTACTCTATGTGCTCAAATCTAAAATGAACCAGTGTTGTCTCATGGCTAGCCCTTGGAGTTTTATAGCACCTTTTGAATTCAAATCTGATCGTTGCCCCCAATTCTGAGCCATCAATGCTTTCTTGGCGGCAAATTGCCCTAAATCTAGTTCTTAATTCATGTCTTAAATGCCCGCCACCTGCTCCCTTTTCTTAAATTAGACATCTCGTCATGAACAGTGACACTAACAGTTACTTCCCAGCCTACTCACATGGCAGCGCAGCCCCCCTTGTGTGGGGGTGAACCTTGAGCCATGCTGATTCTGCGCGTACCTCCCTCATTGCGCAGTTCCCAAACAGACTCTTTTAGAGTCCAACGCTCTCTTTCAACTGTCTGGAGCATTGAGACTGTGCTTCCTATGGCTAGTTAGGTGCTCGCACCACCTATGTGAGACTTCAACTCGCCTTCTTGCATAGTCCGCAGAAACTCCTCAATTGTCTACATGACCGCCGGCGCTGCGCGTTCTACTGTGTGCAGTGCACGCATTCTACTATGTGTGTTACTGCATTTGGTGAGGTGCGGTCGTAGCCATGGCAACAAAGTCATAAATTCTCGGGTGGCACGATCATTTGTATTTTGCCTTGTCGTCCTTGGTTTATCAACGACACATGCCTATGTGATCTCATTTTCTAGCTTCTTGATCTCAATGTCCATCAAAATGCTTTTCCTCCTCAATTGTATCCGGTCCTTTTTGAGTTCGAAAAGTCGAAGGTTCCCTCGCCGGATGGCTTCCTGAATCCTGTTATGTTCGAACTCGCGTAGGTGTGTGATTTCTTCCTTCTGGTCATCGTGCATTGTCACCATTACGAGGTCCAGTATGTGCAGATTCCTTTCTGTATGTGTTTCAGTAATTATGGTCTCCACTCTATTCTTCACCTTGGGAATTGTGGCTGCGTTTAGGGTTTTGCACATGGCTTGGTAGGCCCATTGAACCGCTAGTATGTGCAGGTCCCAATCATTCCGTTTTACCTAGTCAACCTTGTTCAGTAATCTGCATACCTTATCAAAGGCTTTGTTGTGGATAGTTGGTAGCACACATTGCCTTTCCTGCTACTGCGATTTGTCCCGATTCTCTATTCCTAGGTTGGTGTGTGCTTGTGCAGGCTTTACCCATGGGGAAAGGTGGGCGCACAAGTTGTTCCACCCCTGTTGATTGGCTTTCATTCAGAGCTGGGGTTTTCCAAAATGTAGGCACATCATCCTTCTACACCTGCACCAGTCCTTGAAATTTCCTTGATGCGTACCCCACCATTGTGCAGGTGTTGCACGCAGTGCCCACTTTAGTGCATCGAACTGCTGCTTTTCTGGTACTGCGCTTTCAAATTTTCCCAGGAATTCATCCACCACTGACAATCCATCACATGTCAGCATCTCACTTGCCTCTGTTTTCATGCAATGCAATGATCTGATCATCATGTTGCAGTTCAACGTTGTTACTTCGTGCAGCCGATTCTGCCATTGCTTTATCTCTTTGTCTAAATCTGAAGTGCAAGAGATTTCACGCTCCCATGAAATCCTTCCATTTGTAGTTGGATTCACCCAATCCTCTCCTTGGGCAGTTATCTTGTAAATACAGTTGAGATCGTCATCACTATTGTCTTCGCGCACCGGTTCAGTGTATCACTCTCCTTCGGCTGGATCTAGCGGTACTACCACGCGTAGTGACTTTTTCTCAAAGATCATTTTTCGCTTCTTCAGATTTATGATTCTGTTCATATCCGTAGCCCAGTCTATTCCTAGTAGCATGGGATAGGGATTGATTTCATCGACAATCTCTATCACTTCAAAATCTGCCTGTGCGCTCACACCTTCAATGTCGACTATTACCCCTTGCAATCTTCCCATGGGTAGAATCTTCTGTTGGTTCGCCATTCGTAACTGAATAGGGGACCATTGCAATGTGGGTCTGCCCATGCATTCCCATGTTTGCTTTGGTAGTACATTCGCGTCCGAATCCAGATCCAAGATTACCTGATCCATTTCGTACTCACCAATCTGCGCAGTCAACCTCATTTCCCTTCCTGTGCGCAGTGCATGCTTTCCCAGTTTCTAGACCATGCGTGGTTCTCCTGACCCCGCACACCTAGTGATAAGTTCCTGTAGTCCTTTGACTGCCTTGCTGTCGCGCAACAATTTCATGCATGTCTCGAGAAAGGTAGTGAGCATTGAAGGATCCATCCCTGGTTCTAACTAATCCTTACTACCTGAAGTGGAGGCCTCCATGAAGCTCTTCTTAGCTTCCATGAATGTCTCCTTCGCGTGTATTAAATCAAAATCAGGTTACTTTATAGGGCCTTGCGAACCCACACGCTTTCTTCCAGCTGCTTTCCTTTATCATCTCCTGTGGTCATACCGCTCCTGAGCATCATGTTTACATTTGGGTCTTCTTCTCGTGGCTCAGACCTCATCATTTGTAAGTTCTAGGTTGGAGGGGGTTGGAGTACCCCCTTTTCACGTATCCTCGCTATCAACGAAGGGAAGTCTTCTGCCTCATGATCAAACTGATTACAGTACCAACTTGATATTCTTGTCGGGTTTGTACAATCGCGGGCATAATGCCCTGGCCCTCCGCAATTGTAACAAATTATTTTTCTGCGACCCCTTCCTGGTCCCATTCTGCCTCGACCTCGACCGTGCCTCGGAATCCCAACTCGCGCCATCCCTGCATTTGGGTCGAGGGTTCGCATTTCAGTTTGCACCCTATAGGCAGGAGTCTGATCCATCATTAGTTCATAGCTCCGGCAGGTGCATTCGTCATGGCCTACTGACCTGCAGAAATTACAAAACAATTGATGGGACTCAATTGTCGAATTGAGGCTTCTGTGATCCATATCAAGTTTATGAGAACAATTTTTTGGTGTAAATCACATGATAGAATATTTGTCGTCGCGTTTCGAACCAACTAGTGTGGTTCATTGTCAGGACAAGTTGAAGAACCAGATCATGGCTGCATATTTAAATAGGGAGAGCAGATCGTCCAACGACTATGTTTGACTAAAACACGACTATATTGAAAAAAATGGCTATATTGGGTCAGACGAACGGCTAGATTTGACTATTCAATTTTTAATTATATAATAACATTAAATTATTATTTTATTACTTGTCATATGTTATTTAAGTGAAAAGTTAACCAAATTTGACTTAATATTTATATTCAAATTTCTAGAAATAATAATTAATATTATATTATTATTATAATATTGTTATCTTATTATTAATGCTTTGTGTAACCAATCAAAATAAATTTAAAAGATCTATGGATATTATCAAAGGTAAGGATTAAAATAATATTAGTTATATATTAGATCCCTTCAGATTAGTCATGAAAAGGGGGAATATCTATATTAATATTAAAATATGTTAACTTTATATTAATTAATATAAATTTAATAGATCTTTGGATATTATTAAATGTAAGGACTAAAATAATCTTAATTATCATTATATTATGTATACTGGATCCCTTCATATTAGTTATGAAAAGGGAAATTCAATACTAATATTTAACCTATATTAAAAGTAGTATTCAAAATGATAAAGGTGTTATTATTACCATCAATTGTTAAGGCATCAATATCTAGTAATCTAATGGGAACCAGAATTACTAATTCAAGGGAAATTAGTATTTGTAAGGATTTATTGCATTGTTATTATCAATATAATAGTGTTATAATAATAGTATTTAATTAAATTTATTAGTACAACTGTGTACTTAGAACAAAAATATCCCATTTAAATATCTTATAATATATAATATAAACCTGAAGAGGATCAAAGAAATATGGCTAAAGAAAGAGTGTTAGAGCATATCAAGGGGAAAAAATAAAGAACAAGCTATTAAGAGAGGGAGGGGAGGAAGGGGAGGAAACGACTAAGAGGCGAAGGTTGGGAGCCAACAACTACTGATCTTCCAACCATCCTCTCTATTGATATTACTTAGTCTCCTTTCAATCTCAATGGCTTCCCTAATTTTTCAGTGATGGAACTGTGAAACTCTAACAATAACAATGGCATCCTCAATACAAACATGATGTTTGGTATTCTCTACATGCTCTGCTAGTGTGGAAGACTTGGTTCTCCTATGTTTAAGATCAGCTGCGTGCTCACTAATTCTTTGATTAATGGAGCGCCCAGTCTCACTAATATAGGGGGTCCCACAGGAACAAGGAATAATATAAACCCCCTTCATGTCCTTAGGGTCGATAGGATCCTTTACTGATCAGAGGGATTTATGAATGGTGTTAAGGGGTCTAAAGGTCGAGGGAGCATTATGCTTCCTAAGAACCCTAGCAATCTTATCAGTGGTCCCTTAAACATAGGGAAGATGGACTCCTGGGATTCGATCTTTAGGTTCTTTTTTAACTACCGAACTTTTGGAAGATTTGAGAAAATCCTTCTGACCTAGGTATCTGCTATAACCGTTCTCAACAAAGAAATTAAGGAGATGGGATTTCTCTTTCTCGAAGCTTTTTTCATTAGAGACCCTTAGGGCACGAGTAGCGAGAGTGTTGAGAATGCCCAACTTTTGAGCCGAGAAATGATGGGAACTGGCATGAAGGTATTGCTCCGCATGTGTTTTCTTTCGAAACACTTGGTGGGAGAGGGAATTGTCCATATTCTTAGAAATAAGAATATCAAGGAAAGGGATGCAACCATCAACTTCCTGTTCCATGGTGAACTTAATGGCCATGGATTGACTGTTGAGATGATGGAATAAGAGATCCAACTCCTGTTCCACTATTATAAATATGTTAGATCATCTTTATAATTGTGGAAGCTATAAAAAGCTTCCCAAAAACCCACTTAAAAAGGTATCGAAGACTATAACTCTTGCCATAAAGTCCAGTCACTCAGTAAGGTCCCTTTGCCATAAGCTCATTGAGTGCAGTCCCATTACTCCTAGGATCTATGGGCTCCCTAAGATTCACAAACAAGGGGCTCCCATAAGACCCATTGTTAACACCATCGGTGGTCCTACCTACCTTTTAGCTAAATTCCTTGCCTTAAAGCTTAAGCCCTTAGTTGGCCGTATAGAGTCCTTCATCAAAGACTCTGCTTCCTTTGTTGAAGAGCTCAAGAACATAAAGCTTGACCCTGGGGACATTCTTGTTAGTTTTGATGTAGTCTCCCTTTACACTTGCATCCATATAAATGAGGCCATAGAAGTGATCAACTGCCTTACGGATCCCGATACAGCTGGGTTAGTTGAGATCTGTCTCAATTCCCCCTTTTTCAGTTTTGAGGGCGGATTCTTTGAGCAAACCTGTGGTGTTGCCATGGGATCACCCTTATCCCCTGTCATTGCTAATATTTTTATGGAATATTTTGAATCTAAAGCTCTATCCTCGGCCCACCTCCTACCTAAACTATGGAAAAGATTTGTAGATGACACTAATATCATCTGGTCTCATGGCCAAGAGGAGTTGGATCTCTTCTTCCATCATCTCAACAGTCAATCCAAAACCATTAAGTTCACCATGGAACAGGAAGTTGATAGTTGTCTCCCTTTCCTTGATATCCTTATTTCTAAGAATATGGAAAGTTCCCTCTCCCACCAAGTGTTTCGAAAGAAAAGACATACGGAGAAATATCTTCATGCTAGTTCCCATCATTTCCCAGCTAAAAAGTTGGGCGTTCTCAACACTCTCGCTACTTGTGCCCTAAAGGTCTATGATGAAAAAAGCTTCGAGAAAGAGAAATCCCATCTCCTTAATGTCGTTGCTGAGAATGGTTATAGCAGATACCTAGGTCAAGAGGCTTTTCTCAAAGCTTCCAAATATTTGGTAGTTAAAAAAGAACCTAAAGATCGAGTCCCAGGAGTCCATCTTCCCTATGTTCAAGGGACCACTGATAAGATTGTGAGGATTCTTAGGAAGCATAATGTTCCCTCAACCTTTAGACCCCTTAACACCATTCGTAAATCCCTCCGATCAGTAAAGGATCCTATCGACCCTAAGGACATGAAGGGGGTTTATATTATTCCTTGTTCTTGTGGGACCCCGTATATTGGTGAGACTAGGCGCTCCATTAATCAAAGAATTAGTGAGCACAACTGATCCTAAACATAGGAGAACCAAGTCTTCCGCACTAGTAGAGCATGCAGAGAAGACCAAACATCATGTCTGTATTGAGGATGCCAATGTTATTTCTAGAGTTTCGCAGTTCCATCACCGAAAATTTAGGGAAGCCATTGAGATTGAAAGGAGACCAAGTAATCTCAATAGAGAGGATGGTTGGAAGATCAGTAGTTGCTGGGTCCCAACCCTTGCCTCTTAGTCATTTCCTCCCCTTCCTCCCCTCCCTCTCTTAATAGCTTGTTCTTTATTTTTTCCCCTTGATATCCCCTAACCCTCTTTCTTTAGCCATAGTTCTTTGATCCTCTTCAGGGTTATATTATATATTATAAGATATTTAAATAGGATATTTTTGTTCTAAGTACATGACTGTACTAATAAATTTAATTAAATACTATTATTATAACACTATTATATTGATAATAACAATACAATAAATCCTTACAAATACTAATTTCCCTTGAATTAGTAATTCTGGTTCCCATTAGATTACTAGATATTGATGCCTTAACAATTGATGGTAAGAATAACACCTTTATCATTTCGAATACTACTTTTAATATAGGTTAAATATTAGTATTGACTTTCCCTTTTCATAACTAATCTGATGGGATCCTGTATACATAATATAATGATAATTAAGATTATTTTAATCCTTACATATAATAATATCCAAAGATCTATTAAATTTATATTAATTAATATAAAGTTAACATATTTTCATACTAATATAGATATTCCCCCTCTTCATGACTAATCTAAAGGGATCTAATTTGCAACTAAGATTATTTTAATCCTTACCTTTGATAATATCCATAGATCTTTTAAATTTATTTTGATTGGTTACACAAATCATTAATATTAAATTTATACTATAACATAATAATAATAATAATAATAATATAATATTAATTATTATTTATAGAAACTTGAATATAAATATTAACTCAAACTTGGTTAACTTTTCACTTAAATAACATATGATAAGTATTAAAATAATATTTTAATAATATTATCTAATTAAAATTGAATAGTCAAATCTAGCCATTCTTGGTCTGACCTAATATAGCCGTTTTTTAGTCAAGCATAGTCGTTGGACGATTTGCTCCCCCTATTTAAATATGTAGCCATGATCCGGTTCTTCAACTTGTCCTGACGCTGAACCACACTCGTTGGTTCGAAATGCGTCGACAAATATTCTATCATGTGATTTACGCTGAAAACCTGTTCTCATAAAATTGCTGGGACGTCTGTGTATACTTCTACAGCATATGACAATTATCTGTGGTGTGTTTTCCTCCTATTTGACAGATCGTGCATCACAATGTAGATACCACGCTTGGCCCTGCCTATGCCTCCAGCCTTAATGACATTGGACCTCCTCCTGCCAAGTAGTTCGTGAATACTGGGTAGTGGTCCTTGTCATGCCCTTCGCCTTTGCATTTTATGCACCATACTTCCTCGCACACCTCCGGTCGAGGTGTCCTGTCCTGTTTCAAAATTTGCATTTCTAGACACAGATTCTTGTAGTTGCGTGTGGATTTGTTGGAATCTCAACCCAAGGTCTTGTATAGGGGTCTCATGCAATCTCATTGCCATCTCCAACGCTTCAGCCTGGGTGGAAAGTTTTTGCTGTGACAACGCTATCCTTAAGTGTGGCATCAGTGAGGCCACAAACCATGCGCTATGCTATACATCTGTTAATGTCATGTTGGCTTCGTGGATTGTACTCTTTAGCCTTTGGTCCAGATCCCAGGGGGTCTCGCCCGAGAGCATTGCGATCTCCTTAAACCTGATGATTGATTGTGTTTCTGATTTTGGCCTAGTAAATTCCCTATTCAGCGCAGCCTGGATCTTTGCAATTCCAATGTTCCGGTGGTCATTAGAGTTCTTGATATACCATGTTAATGTGCGATCCTGTAGTGCGCTCACCAACTTAGCCTTTTTAATATTATCATCCACGACACCCTGTGGTTCCCATACTGCTCTAACCACGAACCAAAATTGGTTCAGATCTTCATTCGATACTCCTCTGAACACCGGTAGTTTGATCACACTTGCCATACTGAACTGTGGTGGTGGTGGAGGGGGAGTGGGTGGAGATGGAGGTGAGGGGGGTGAAGCGGGTGGAAATGTGGGTGGAGGTGGTAAATGCAGAATTTGCTGTCTTATCAAACTGACTACGCTTCTTGGAGAAACCTTTGTGAGCTCTTCCTCGCTCTCCCGCGAGGGTGAAATTAAGGGAAGATTTTCCAACTCCTCACTACTTCCGATTCTGTAGATCTTCCCACTTCGCATAGTCCCAAACATCAATTTATTCATAGAACCTGCTTTTCACACAATATCATCTTAATCCAAGTGTTCAAATATTTAATATACTTACCTCGCGGTCCCTTGAGAAAACTTCACTCCACCTCACTGTAGCCGATGGTCGTGTCTACCGCGAACTCAGTGATAAATACTCCTATTATTCGGTCGAGCCAATGGTCCATAGCTCACGCTATCTTTTCTCCTGATGCTTCTAGTCTACACACCAATTCTGGAGTCCACACTATTGGTTTGTCGATCCTACACCTTCCCTGGCTGTTTGCTAACTTCACGATCCACTCATACAACTCAGAAGGAAAGGATGCGTAGAAAATTTCGTGGATTTCTGTATACGCGTTCCAACCACTGTTCCTTGGATACTCATGGATTTGTATTCTCCTGCGTCGTGAATTCGTGAATCTTCTTGTCCAACCACTCTTCAATTTCTTTCTTTGTTGGGTTCCAGTGGAACGACATCATACATCCTTTATGCAGATCCCGGTCCTAACAACGGAACTATTTGTTTGCTTGTATGGGTCTGACCCAGGTTCAGAGGTGATTTAGCCAAGCAAATCCTGGTACTACTGGCCCTTTCGGAAACAGTCCAAAGAGTGTGGACTAAGGTCTCACTTGAAGTACTATGGGAGGGTGCTGGAATTAGGTTTCCACACCCTTGGGATGTCTGATGGGCTTCTGGAGGTTCGCGGTTTGACCCATCACTACGCGCACTTGCGATCCCTTCGCAACCTGCGGTGCAGTTTCCGTGCAGCCCTATTTGGGGCAGAACTCATATAATACCCAAGTTCCTTGCTATTTAATCTATGATTATCTGATTACTTAACTTGTTCATGCAAGACTAATGATTATTACAGCATATTCATCAATTATATCAGTGCACGCGATAAATAAACCAATATAAATGTAAAGAAGGCAAGGTACAAAAAATACACAGAAATAAGAATCAACTTCTCTTTATTAATCTTCAATCCCAGTTACAGACTGGACACCGCCCTGCGCACTCAGCTGCAGGGGTCCGCGTGATAAATAAACCAATATAAATGTAAAAAGGAAAGGTACAACAAATACACAGAAATAAGAATCAACTTCTCTTTATTAATCTTCAATCCTGGTTACAGACTCGACACCACCTTGCACACTCAGCTGTAGGGGTCCGTGCACTCAGTTGCAGACTCTACTAGGCCTCTGTGCACTCAGTTGCAGAGCCTCTTCCTACCACTACGACCCAATACACTTAGAATCCTACTCTAAGCTCAAACCATTCCTTCGCTATTCACTCTACTATCTCCTCCTTTTACAAATTAGAGCCTCGCTTTATTTATACAATCCCATGGTCTGCAGACCATGGGTAGGCTGACATGACTTTACATTACATTACATTACATTACATTACATTACATTACATTACATTACATTACATTACATTACATTACATTACATTACTTTAGGGTGGAAAACCCTATGACTTGACCTCTACTTCGTGCTCCGTGCCCACAATTCATGGAGTCTTACAGAACCTTTGACCAAAACTTGGAATTTAAGCCCCAAAACATGCTGTGGGGGGATTCCATGCCCAACAGTCCTTAGTTATTTTCCTTGGATGCCATTATTAACGTAAGAGTTTATACAAACATTCTTTGAACAAGTGAGTAAGTTGACACTGTGAGGCATACAATTGCGAAGTATAAAAGGTACTTTCATGACAAGGAGAAAGAGAGTGAGCCTCTAGAATAAAATAAATACTACTATCATAAAAGAGACACACAAGATCATATGATGATTATTAGTTAACTTGCAAAGTGGTTCACAACAGAATCACGATCATAAAACCTAATACAACACACCTTCAACAAGATAAGTACCAAAGCCACTGAAATAGTTCAATTTCCTTAGTACGTATGAATGAAACACATACCGCAAAAATATAAATAATAGTCTTACTATATTCATGATACATGCATGAACATGTGTTGGATCATCGAGATTCGTATATTAAGTGGAGGTGCCAAGATATATAATTACAATGCTGCCACACTAGCCCCAATAGTGGTACATTAAGTCGATGCTTTATCCTCTAAAGAAAGATCTTCTCTCCTATGCCAATTCTAGAGAAGACAAGGTGAAAGTTCAAGTCCCAAAAATCAATTTTCTTGAGTTATGAGGGCGTATTTATAACAAATTGGGTGACTATTCACCTCCCATGTGACTCTTGACCTCCCTCATGACTCTAAAGCTTCTACAATGAATTTTCTAATTTTTACACGACCTTTGAGTTTCTATATGACTTTAGAACTCAATAGTGACTCTTCATATTCCATGTGGGACTCTTGGTATTCCGCATATTTTAAATTTTGTCATTTTGGGAAATTATACAATTACATTCCACAAATGATTTGTAAAGACATTATGACACATGTGACTCTTGACAATGATGACATGGCATTTCCAATCTTCTCCTTTTGCTTCTTTCTTTGCATCTTCATGATGGATATTTCATGAGTTTCATCTTCATCCTCCAATGTGATGATTGATATGGAGTCTTCATGTGATCTAGATCTTTAATCTTCTGTGGTAAGCTAGTGTCCCTTCATATTTTTTCTTGATGAATTCTTCATGGTTCTATCTCCACAAGTTTCTTCTCGTATGATCTCCTTCTCTTCCTCTCCGAGCATCATCCTTTCATGTCAAGATGTGGTACTTGCAAGTGGAATCCACTCATGAAAATATGACATCAATCCAAAAATCTTCTACTCTAGATTTCTTCATGAAAATGATTGATTGAGCTAGGACTGGGCACTGGACAGGGAGAAAGACTCAGGATTTCACAGTGCAAAGTTCTAGGGGATATGAGTGATGGAATGAAGCTTGAGATTGCACAATGCGTAGTTTTATAGGCTTGCGCAGGGGGGTTGTGCAACTGATGATCTCATTGAGGTAGTCTTGAGCCTTGAATTTTCCCAATGCGTAGTATACGAGAGAGAGAGAGAGGCCTAGGGATTGCGCAATTGTGCAGCTCAAGGAGACAGGATGACAACTTGAGGCTTTCCACTGTGCAATGCATAGAAGGAGGCTGATTGGAAGGGTTAAATGCAAAGTTATGGAGGTTAAGAGGGCAAGGTTAAGCATTGAGACTACGCAATGTGCAATCCTTAGAGACAGGAACAACACATTGCATAGTTCTAGGAGGCAAGGGGGGAGCTTGAGCCTTGCTACTACGCAATGTAAAGTTCAAGGAGGCTGAGTTGGGTCAAGTTGGTAAAGAAGAAAGCTTTTCAAGATTTGGTTAAGTACGAGATCAGTAAGGTAGAAGTGTGACCAATATTGAACTTATGAATGATCACATACAATCAGAACAATTGATGACACAAAATCGAACACTCAGTACACAAGAACAACATGATCCCCTCAATGTGACTATTGGCTTAAGGGGTCCTGACCCAGGTTCAGATTAAGCTGCACCAACCAAAAAATCCCTATGCTACTATCCCTTTCAGAAACAACCTGCGTAGTGCAGGTTGTAGTCTCACTTGAATAAGTATGGGGGGATGCAAGAACCACTTTTTTGCATCCAAAGAATAGTGTGATGTCTTTCAGTGCCTCATATCTGCCTTCGCGCAGATTGATAAACGTTTAGGGCATGTTACTGCAACTCTGTTAAAACAATATTCAGACCATCATGAAGGTCTACGATCAGCCTTTTTGGACCTTTAACAGTTAATATATGCACTTATGCGCACCAGAGAACATCCCTAAATTAGTGTTCACGTGGATATACTTAAGCTATTAGTAAACAACACAAAATTCACTAGAGTCTTCACGAAAGTATTTAAACATGCATTGCGTATGTCATTAAGACTTATTCAATAGAATCACACAAAATTTGATCAATATTCCATAAAACACATTATTCATTGATAATAAAATTACTAGAGATAAATAGAAATACATAAGAATTCTTCAGAAACTGTCTTTATTGATCTACAATTCGAGGTTACAGACTCAAAAATACTATGTGCACACAGCTGCAGGGGTCCTCGCACTCAAAACTACTATGTGCACACAGCTGCAGGGGTCTGCGCACTCAACAACTACTCTACACACACAGCTGCAGGGGTCTGCGCACTTAGATGCAGACTCTACCTAGGCCTCTATGCACTCAGCTGCAAAGCCTTTCTTCTATCTTACCCACTTCTCTTCGCTATCACTTTTCATCCACTCTACTCTTTTTTCTATAAAAATATGCCTTAGACTCCCTAAGGCACACATATTTATAGCATTTTTCATACAATGCCATGGTCCGCAGACCATGGGTGGATCTCATAATCGACTCAAACTTTACATAAAACAAGGGGTTAAACTACTTTGACTCCTAGACATCTACACGCTCCGCATCCACTATTCATGAAGACTTTACATTATGTACACAAAATGTAGCAAAACTTGGGTTATCTTAACCCCAAAACTGACCCAGGGGACCCCATCCCAATAGGCCCCCAACACAAATATCGTGACTCACCCTCGAGTCACTCTATTGGTGCCACGATCTTAATGTGAAGATCTCCCAGCTCCACCTGGACCACTGAAACTTTGGCTGTGCTCTGCATTGCTGCTTGCTTAACTTCCTCGACCAATTTTTCTGTGTCTAGTCCTTCTATGGCCAACCTCATCATATGTTGCATCTGCTGCAACCTTTTAAGCTTATCTTGAATGGTCGTCGTGACTTGATAAGCCTCCTCTAACCAAGGCTACAACCTGGCTTTTCGCAAGGCCTCCTTCTTTTGCGCTTCCTCCACTTGTTCTAGGAGTTTCTTTCCTTCGTATAATTTAGCAAGGCGCTGCACTGGTGCTATGGAGCGTGCAGTCACCCTGACTTCATCATATTGCCGTTGCAGCTCCCTTACTTCTGTGTTCAATGTCTACAGGTTTAGATCCTCCTGCAGATTGGTCATAAGATTCATAACTTGCTCAAACAATGTCGCACAATTAGTGATTGTGGCATCCAATGTAGCCATGCCTTCCTTTATCATAGCTTCGCGTTGCTCCCGAACCTCAGGCAGAGTCATGGGTTGCAACTTTAATTTTGGCTCTGTAATATTCATGTTGAGCTCAAATGCTACCTATCCAACCTCTGCTTTAGCCTCACACACACCAACGACTATTTTTATGATCTTTGCTTCTGGCTGTGCATCCTCCGGGATGTGAAGCTCAGGCACTCTCTTGCATGCCTCTGCTACTGCTAACTCCAGACTGGAACTACACATTTGAAGTGACTCCTTTTCCTTCAAATCTTGTGTATTTTCAGTCAACATTTTCTCATTGTTCACTTTTTTCATTGATGAGGTTGAAGGCGCGCTGCTCCCTGGTTCTCAATTCATCTTCCACCCCATTTGCAGCACGTGGAGGGTCTCATTGGAGAGCACTTCTATATTCAATCCCATGTTCTTGATGGTACTAGGAATAATGCGATCATCAACGAGTTTTGTGCGAATGGACCTGTCAGGTAATGGTATGGTTCTGAGATCTAGGGTCCTTACCAGCTCTATTGCTTGGTTTTTCCTGGGTGTCAAGTTCACTTGCTCCACGCTCGCTTGCCTAGTGCCCACCTATATTATGTTTGCTTGGATCTGTAGCTCACACAAATCCTTTTGGATGATCCCTACTGTCTGCATGTATTGCTGCTCAAAATGATGAAGCACTTACGTGGTGGTGTCCCAAATTTTATCCCTGATCTCATTGAGATCACCCTCTATTAACACCATGGGATGACGTTGTGACTTATCTGATTTATGCTTCTTCCTTGTACTCCTTACCACGTCTCTTTAGAATAAATTGGGTTCTCTGCCCCTTATCCCCTCCGCTGCCTTGTCCTGAAAGTTATTCCTCCTTTGTCTCTAGCGAAGTTGACTTGTCACTTTTTTGTGACACGCTATTCTTGGTCCGCCTCCTCCTTGGCAGCACGTTCTTGTTCCACTCGAGCCTTTTCTATGGCTTCCTTCTTTTTTTTCTCTGCGAGTGTACGTGTAGCTTGCTTAGCTACCTCCTTTCTTTTCTATGAGGTAGCATTGCCTGCGCCCATGCTTTTTCCAACATCTAAGTCTGACGAGGCACGCCATTCTGTAGGCCATTTTGTTACAACCTCCTGCACATCCATTTTTGTCACAAAGTAGGGAAAGCTGTGCCATTTTTTCTTTGGATCTTTCCGCACCTAGATATATACCTCATGGAAGTTAGCCTCGAATGCCGCTTAGGTTGATAGTTGCGTGAAAAAGGTTGGGGACAATCTTAGATGTTGATTGATGGCCATGCAGAGAGACATTTCCATGAGAACCTAGAATATCTTCGTCTCTGTAATCCACATGGGATCCTTTGTAATCCATAAGGAAGCGAATTGCTCTGCCTCCGACAATCCTTCCTTGAGCAGAGAAAATTGGCTATCCTCTGGCAATTCCCATGCAATGAGCACAATAAAAAACAACAACCAAGCGTAGTGGAATGACATGATTTCATCGTGGGTCTCTCAGAAGTTCACGAGGAACTCCTGACGGAGGTATCTTGACCAATTAAATTGTATGCCTTTCACGCACTGTGTAGCCAAGGAAACTACTGGTGCCAGAATTTCATCCGCACGACATTTTCACATCACTTTCCCTGCTAAAATTTGGGCAGCCAATTGAACTATTGGGTCAGTTATAGACATAATTGAATACCCTCACGACTTCTTCACGAGGTCATATTCCCTCTTCATTCTTTCTGCGAGGTTGTTTTCCCCAGTCTTGTCGCAAAACTCCTTAGTTGGGTTCGTGTCCTTATAAGCTAGGCGCGTGATTCTGTGAATGAGCATGTCCATAATGGGGATAGGCCCTTCTAGCCATAAACACCCATAGTGCACCAATGTGATCATATGGCGCACACATATTGTATTAATGGGGGTGCGTTGATAGTGGTGCACCCACAACAGATTGAGTAACCCTGAGTGCTCGACATCGCGGAACCATTCCTCTGTTTCCAATGCTATAACACATGATTCTACATAATAGACCCTGCACATATACTTTTTTATTGCCAAGTGTGGAAACCTAGTGTGATTTGTGAGGTCCCAATCCTCCATTTTCAATAGTGGGATCCGTGCAAGACCAAGACCTTCAAATGAGACTTGCTCAGGTAGAAGGGGTACGGATACAGTGAACTTCTCAGAATCTGGGTCCTTCATTACCTTTTCTTTCCCATTCCATGGAGGGATATACTCAGGGAGCCTTGTTATGGGTTCCGCTCCTTCAACATCTATATCCTTTGTTCCCTGGGCTTCTTCTGCCTCCAGGTCCACTACCTTCTCCAGTTTCTTATCTTTGTTTTGTTTCTACATTTCGGTATGCTTTCTTAGGGAAGTGCATACTGACACAAGCTTCTTTTGCTTGTCCTTATTTTATTTGGCTGGTTGGGTTTCTTTGGTAGGGGTAGGCTTCGGCCTAGGTGACCTCGACACTGTAGGCATAGGGGTTGGAGCTTCCATACTTACAAGTTCTGGGGTAGCTATCTCAGAGAAAATATCGCCAGTAGTCACAGTGTCAGTAGGACTTGGGGAAAGCATTTTGTCAAGAATAAACTTCTGGTTTATCTTAGACAACTTAGCAAATGTGGGGCTCATGACTAAATCTTCCTACGCTGATCGGTTCATAGGAAACATACATCGAATTTCACTAACAATTATAAGAGCACAAAGTGTTCTCTATTTTACCGACATGCGTAATTTATAGGGGGTTTTGAATTCAAATCCAACCATTCCCCCTAATTTCTGATAATAAATGCTGCTTTGGCGGAAGATCTTCAAAGATTTTTGCCTTAAATGCCACCACCCCGCTCCCCTTAACCATCTTCTGGCTGTCAAGTCATGAACAATAATTCTAAGGGTCACTTTCTTGCTGTGCTGCGTGGTACCTTCCCCCATGGCACAACTTCCTACGTGTAGCTCCCTGGATTGCATCTCCGTCAATTTTTGGTCAACTTGTTCACTGCGTTGTCCTCCAAACTAGGCAATGTAGTTTATAGTCCTGTGCTCCCTTGCAACCGCCTGGAGCACTAAGACTATCCTACTGCCATATAGTCATTGTGCAGGATCCCCTGTATACAATTTCAACCTGCTCCCATTCACTCTTCCCGAGAATGGTTCCCCATCTAGCTTCGTCAGCTAAACTGCGCCGCCATCTGTAATTTCTTTGACAATATGCGGCCCTAACCAATGCATCTAGAATTTAGCCGGAACTAGAAATTTATTAAATATACTATCATATAACAGGACAAGGTCATTTACCTTGAACATGCAAAGCTTGATTTGGTGATCGTAGCATTCATTTTCACGTTCCTTCTATACTTGTTGATGGAAACCTTCCAAAAATCGATCTTAATCAAGCTCCATCAGTTGCACGAGCTATTCCTCCAAGGCCTCGCAATCCGCCATACCTATGAGAGTTGCTATGCACAAACTAGGCACAATATATTCCATTGACATTACAACTTCTACACCATATACCAATCTGAACGACGTTTTCCCTATCAACTTCTTACAAGTAGTCCTATAAGCCCATAGTACTATAGGTAAGCGCACATCCCAGTCATTCTGCTGTGCATTGCAGATCTTTGTCAACACATTCTCCAAAATCTTATTGAAGGCTTCAATAGTTCCATTGGCCTAAGGGTGATATAGTGTACTTTTATGTTGGTAGAACTGGAATTCTCCAGTCAATGCGCTGATCATTTCATTCAGAAATTGCATACCTATGTCACTCATCAACACTTTCGGGCAGCCAAATCTAGTTAAGACATACTGGAATAAAAACTTTACTGTCATGGCCCCTGTACAATCCTTAACTGGCTATGCTTTCGCCCATTTGGTTAGATATTCCGTCACAGTGATAATATAGCGTGCACCTGTTTTCTTTCCCGGGGGTTGAATTGGCCCAACAAAATCAATCACCCATTTCTCAAAGGGTTGCAAAGATACTTGAGGATGTAGTGGAAACTCATCCCTTCGCAATGGTCTGCTAGTTCTTTGACATGCATCACATGCCTTACAATGCACCTTGGAATCCTTGTGCAAGGTAGGCCACCATAGAACTACACACAAAATCTTCTGCGCAGTTTCCTTTCCTGCATAATGACCTCTTGCAACTCCCCCATGAGCTTCAACGAGAATGCTATCCCGCTCAAAATCCGACACATATCTTCGCAATATTTCATTAGCACCCATCTTTTACAAATGTCCCGCAATAACTGAAAAATATGCCGTGCGCACAACTAATTCCTTATTTTGCTGACTTGTATATCCTTCTGGTGCCATCCTCATAGTAAAGAAGTGAATAATATCTGCAAAATGATTATTTGCTACACGCACCGCAAAGAGCTATGCATATTGCAACCCTTCCTCCAGATTATTAGTCTCCTCTCCCATTTTGATTCACAATAGATGGTCAGGTCTCGCATTTAACCTCCTTGGCTTCACAATGACTTCAAAGTCATAATCCTGGAATAATAGCAACCATCTGTAGATATTCCCCCCAACATAGGCTTATTGACCAGATATTTCAAGGCAGAATGATCTATGTACATAATGAAATGTCCTCCTAATAGATAATTCTTGAATTTCTGTAGTGCGTATACCATGGCCAACCCTTCGCGCTAAGTCATTGAATAATTTTTCTTGGCCTTCGATAACTTCCAACTCGTGAAGGCTAGAGGATGGTCTAGTTCTCCTTCACAGGTTGCGTTAGTACTGCACCCAACGCAATGCAAAAGGCATCCACATGTACGCAAAACTCATTTTTCCAATCAGGGAATACAAATATCAGTGCGGTGACCATCTTTTCTTTCAATACATCTAAGCTGCGCTAACATTCTTCGTCCCAATAGAATGTTGCATCCTTCTTCAGCAATTTATCCATGTGCGCAGTAATTTGAGCATAGGATTTGATAAATTTTCTATAATATCTCGTATGTCCCAGTGTCACGTGAAACTGCTTAACGTTGCTTGGGGCCTCCAAGTTCACTTTTACCGCAATATATGCAGGGTCCATCATCAATCCTTGCTTGCACTCCACGTGACCCAGCAAGATCCCAAAGGGAACACATAATATGCATTTCTTCAAATTTAGCGCAATCTGGTATCTATGACACGTATCCAACATTTGGCACAGACTTGTTACATGGTGCTTTACTAATTCGAACACCGTCCAGTCGTCAAAGTATACTTCCAGGAACTTATGAATGAACGCCTTGAATGCTGCTAAGACTAGGCGGGAAAATATCGCATGTGCATTCTTAAATCCAAATGACATCACAGTGTACTGAAAACAACCCCATTCCATTGTGAAGGTCATTTTTTCTCCTATCCTCTGGCACGATTTTGATATGATGATACCCCGCAAACACGTCAGTGAAGGAATATACCTCCTGCCCTCCAACATTGTCCAACACTTTGTTTTGTAAATGCTGTTGGGAATGGGTTGTGGAAACATACATGATTAAGTTTGTGCAGATCTACAAAAATCCTTATTTCACCCTTTTGCTTCTTTTCTTGAAGCACCATCGGGCTCACCCAATTAGATTCCTCAACTGATTCCATGATACCTGCCTCCAACATTTTATCCAGCTCTTGGTGCACCTTTTCCTTGTATTTAGGATTAAGGTGATACGACCTCTATTTAATAGGCTTCATGTCTGGCTTTAGAGTGATCTTCATAACACCCAAATCACCAATTATTCCCTTCAAATCCGAAAACTTCGTGGGGAAGACATCCTGGTATTCGCAGAGTAACTCAACAACTTTATCCATAGTAGTGTTGTCCCAATCTTGAACTTCGATTCTATTTTAGTGCCTATGTTTACTTTCTTTGTTTTCAACGACACAGTGATGTCCAGGTTGTCTATTTGTGGGCCTTCAACTTCGCGATGCCCTTCTTCCTCTAGAATATTAATTTTTCTCGGATCTTCATCCTCCTCTTCAGCGGTCACATTATAGCATTCCAATGCATGGTGCAATTGGGTGCTCCAATCTAGTTGGGTCCATTCTGTAGGTTCTTGTAGCATTCTGAATATAACCACCTTAATCTCTTGTAGTGCTTCATCGATGCTTGTGAAGACGTCTTCAAAGCTGAAGGTTAATAAGAACCCTTCCTTCAATATATCCCATTCCACTATGCCATGGCGAAGCTCCGTTTCCAGATACTAATTCATGGGAATTGTATACAAAGTATGGAAAAATATGTGTACCCATTCTAGCTGTGGTTCTGTCCCCCATGCTTTAGTCCATTTTTCTAGTTGATAGCATGGATCATCCCTTCCGTTATATTTCTTAGTCAATCTAGTGTTACGATGCACAAACTGTAACCTCATCATTCTTCTGTAATCTCTCCATCCAACAAAACTCTCCTCATGCATACCCCACCATCGTGCGGGCGTAGTGCACAGTCCCAATTCTAAAGCTCGGAAGCAGTGATCCTTAGGGACTTCATGCTCAAATTCATCCAAAAAAAATCCACATCAGTTAAACCATCATAATAGGGTAGTTTCCTTACCTCTGACAAAACACGGCGCAATGACTTTGTCATCATATTGCATCACAGTGTAGATACTTCATGGAAGCAATTATTCCAGTGCTCCAACTCTTCATCTAAATCCAAGGTGTAGGAACTCTCTTGGTCCCATGCAATCCATACATCTTCCTTTAGATTGATCTAGTCCTGATCTCGCACCATTATTTTGTATATTTTATCCAGAGCATCCTCACTTTCTTCATAATCGCTGATTGGTTAAGTATATCGAGCCCCTTTTACAGGGTCCAATGGTACCACAACCCGAAGTGATTTTCTTTCAAACGACATTATCCTCTTCTTCAAATTGATGACCCCATTCATATCAATGGCCCAATCAATTCCCAGGAGCATGGGGTATGGATTACTGTCATCAACGATCTCTATAACCTCAAAGTTAGCCATCGCGCTCGCACCTTCTATATCAACTGTTACTCCATATAATCATCCCATGGGGATGATTTTCTGCTGGTTCACCATTCTGAGATAAATTAGAGACCACTATAGTGCAGGTCTCCCCATCCTTTCCCATGTTTGTTTTGGCAAAACATTCGCATCGGACCCCATATCCAAGATGACTTGGTCCATCTCATACTCACCTATTTGTGCGGTGAGCCTCATCTCGCTCCCCGTTCTCACCTTATGTGTCCATCAAGGACCTTCTCTTTTCTGGTGCATTTGTTTATTAATTCCTGCAGGCCTTCCACAACTTTTCTATCACGTAGCAGTTTTATGCAGGTTTCCAAAGTCATAGTGAGGACAGAGGGATCAACCTCTGGAGGTGCACTGGTTTCTTGCACCTTGCCTTGGATTCCTGAGATGGAGGCCTCAACGAAGATCTTCTTGGCTTCCATAAAAGTTTCCTTAATGCACTGCAGATCAAACCCAACTTCCTTCTATGGGGCATTACAAACCCATCAGTCTTCTTCAGGATGTTTTCCTTTATCATCGCCAGTCGTTATTCCACTTCTCAGCATGATATTCACGCTTTGATCCTCCTTGTGGGGCTCAAATCTCATCATCTATAAGTTCTACATAGGCTGCTGAGGTTGGTCTTTCTTCTCTTGCATTTTAGCTATCAGCACTTGGCACTCTTCTATAGTATGGTCAAACTCGCTGCAGTATTGACATGACAAGCACATATGATTCTGTAATTCTCATGCATAGTGCTTTGGCTATCCACAGTTATAGCAGATAATATGACCGTTACCTCTACCAGGTCCTCCTCCTCCGTGGCCCCATCCTTGACCTTGATAACCTCCACGCGCTCCTCTGACACCCTATTCTAGAGGCCGAGTTTATTCTTGCATCCGATATGTAGGCGTTTTTTCCATCATGAGCTCATAGCTTCGACAGTGGCGCTCATCATGGCCCATTGATTTGCAGAAGTTACATAAAAACTGCTGAGGTATCTAGACAAACGTTTGAAGCAAATGGCAATTATTCGTCACATGTTGTCCAACAACATGACAAATAACACCCCATAGTGCAGTCCCCACATTCGACCTTGCTGGGGCTTCTGTTTTCAGGGGAATTGGTCCCGCTCATGTAATATAATTGGCCTACACAGGATAATGGTGTTTATTGTGCCCCTGGCTCTTGCACTTCAAACAATAGACTTTTGGTTTAGTCTCCTTTTCTTTCTTCAAACTTTGTAATTCCAAGTGTATGTTCTATAACTGAGAGTGGATCTATTGTACCCCAATGTTGCATCTTGAATATGTGATGCATGCAACCTCATCGCAATTTCTAAGGCTTCTGCCTACGTTGCTATCTTCTGTTGTGACAGAGAAATTCCCAGGTGGGGTACAAACGAAGTTATAAACCATTCACGATGCTGACTATCTGTGAGCTGCATGTTAGCTTCTTGAATTTGAAACTTCAACCTTTGAACTAATTGCAAAGGTGTCTCATCGACCCTCATCATGATTTGTTTGAATCTAATTACTGACTGCGAGTTAAACTTAGGCTTACTAAAATCCTTGTTTAAAGATGCCTTAGTCTCTGCTAGTGATGCAAGAGGATTATCAAAACAATACTTGATATACCAAGTTAGCGTGCGATCCTACAGAGCGGTGACCAATTGTGCCTTCTTTGTATTGTCATCAGTAATACGTTGCGTTGTCCACACAACATTCACAACAAATCAAAACTGCTCTATATCTTCACTCCCTATGCCTTTGAAAATTGACAGCTTCATTGTGTTCACCATGTTGGATGGTGGTGGTGGAGGTGGAGGTGTGGGTGAATTTGTATGTGGTGGAGGTGGAGTGGATGAACGATTTACTCGAGGAATCCCTTGAGTGATTAGCTGAACAATGCTTTGTGGTGGAGTCCATTCTGCCCCTTCATCATCACTTAAAGGAGGTTCAATCAATGGACTATAATCCAGTCCCTACCCTTCATGATTTCTAAAGAGTCGTCCACTTCACATAGCTCTGAACATCAAGGTAGTGACATCACCAGTGTTTCACATAACAAAATTTTAATCCAGGTATTTAAAGATCTCAAATACTTAGCTCACGAGTCACGGTCCCTTGAAAAATTTCCGCTCCACTTCGCTATAACTGACTGAGGTATCGACTGCAAATTCTGTAATAAATCCTCCTATAATTCGATCAAGCTAGTGATCGACAAATCGCATGATCTTGTTTTCAGAAGCTTCTAATTGCCGCACTAATTCTAGAGTCCACACTATAGGATTATTGAGCTTCCACCTTCCTTGACTATCTATCAATTTATCTAACCAATCATATAGTTCAATGGGGAAGGTGTAGAAGAAGATCTCCTATATCTCAGTATACATATATCTGTTCAACCACTCTTCCTTTGACAGGGGCGAATTCCTGTTTTCTTGAGCCACAAACTCATGAATCTTTCGATCCAACCACTTTTCAATTTCTCTCTTGGTCAGATTCCAATGATGCGAAATCACAAATCTCTTTCAAGAAGATCTCGATCTCGACATTGGAACCATTTGTTGGATTAGGGGGTCCTAACCTAGGTTCAGAGTTAGCTGCACCAACCAACAAATCTCTACAATATTGGACCTTTCGGCAAAAACTTGTGTAGCGTAGGTCGCAGTCTCACTCGAAGTAGTATGGGTTGATGCAAGAACCAAGTTTCTACATCCAGAGACTAGTGTGATGTCTTTTAGCGCCTTAGATCTCCCTTCACATAGATCGATAAAATCTTAGGGCACGTTACTGCAACTCTGTTAAAACAATCTTTAGACCTTCATGAAGGTCTATGATTAGCCTTTGCGGACCTTTAACAGTCAATTTATGCACTTATGTGCATCAAAGAACAACCCTAAATTAGTGTTAGCGCAGATATACTTAGGTTATTAGTAAACAACACATAATTCACCAGAGTCTTTGCAAAAGTATTTAAACATGCATTGCATACATCATTAAGACTTATTCGAGAGAATCACGCAAGATTTGATCAATATTCCATAAAACACATTATTCATTGACAACATATAAAATTAACAGAGATAAATAGAAATACACAAGAATTCTTCAGAAACTGTCTTTATTGATCTTCAATTCAAAGTTACAGTCTCAAAAATACCTTGCGCACACAACTGCAGGGGTCTACGAACTCAACTGCGGACTCTACCTAGGCCTCTACGCACTCAGCTGCAAAGCCTTTCTTCTATCTTACCCACTTCTCTTTGCTATCACTTTTCACCCACTCTACTCTTTTTTCTCTAAAAACATTCCTTAGACTCCCTAAGGCACACCTATTTATAGCCTTTTTCATACAATGCCATGGTACGCAGACCATGGGTGGATCTCAGAACCGACTCAAACTTTACATAAAACAAGAGGCTAAACCCCTTTGACTCCTAGCTATCTACGTGATCTGCATCCAAAAATCGTGGATACTTTACATTATTTACACAAAATGTAGCAAAAATTGGGTTATCTTAACACCAAAACTGATCCAGGGGACCCCATACCAACAACGACGAAAATACAACAACCTTGTCCAAGTATGACACTTAGGATGTACTTTGTGATTCTAGTGATGAAACTAGTCATTAGAGAAATTTTGAGGTCTAAAATGGGCCTCCTAAGGAATATTGTAAAATAATAGTAGAAATAATAAAATATTATTAGATTTAATCATAGAGTTTTAAAGGGTAAAAGAAAAAACTACTTTTTCAACTCGTATTTTCAACTAATCTACCTATGGTTTTACTCAAATTTCGAGCAGGAGCACTCATTGGATGGAAAACTTAATTCCTCATCCAAGGAGTACCCATGTTGTAGAAATTATGGTGTAAAATTGTAACTGCTCATGAAATTTTAATCTAAATCATAAGAAACAATCCTACTCTACTACTATGTAGAATTTAATTCATAATTTAGAACATCAATAAAAAAAATTCAAAGAGAAATAACACACATGCACACAATATTTTTCCAGGGGAAATAAATTTGCTAAAAACCCCTTTGCCTGCTTGCATTAATCTGATAAATAGATATGCATTACAAATGCTGGCTCAATATGAGCTCAACCTGCAAGTGAATAACCTATCTTTCTGCTCACTGAGAAGCTCCAACCCAGACTTGGTCAATTCCTGCCTCTGCTTTAGCCCCTATTTCCTTGAAAAATTCCCAAGGAAATTAGCCCCCTATTATTTAGGAATTTCCTCCAAAATGATTGCGCAATTTACAAGGTTGATCATCTGACTGCATGCAACACCTGTGCACTCAAGACTAGTCTATAACTGATGTTACACTAGCTTGGAATCTCTGCCACAACTAGGGAACTCGAATTCTCTACATGCACTAGCTATTTTGGGCTGATTAATCATTTAACTGGATGATCACTAATTTAAAATGAAGTCCCACTACACAAGCGACCTTCCATTAGTTCCTCCAATAGTCAAAACTAGTTTAACTGGAAACAAATTGAAATAACTAACCTTGGTTGCTACAAATCAACAATCACACATGCTTAACTAAACTCTAACTCCTCTAACTCGAATTTACTGAGCTAACTGGGTGCCAAGATCCATGTCACACAAGTTAACTACATCCACGCTGTCTACTGATGTGGAAATTCAAATTTTCTCAATTTGACCAAGGAAAAATCAAATTGAGACTTTCTTGCTGCATTTTTCAACACTCCCTCTTAGCAAGAACAGGATTATCAACCGCCCCTATCCTGCACTTGTGGAAATAAAAATTCTATCTTGACAAAGACTTCATAAAAAATTTAGCATCTTGTTCCTTTTGCAGAATGTATTATAGCGACATCATCCACCTCTGCACACAGTCCCTTGAATGGCGATACCAGATATCTATATGCTTGATTGATCATAAAATATAGGATTCTCAGAAATCGTGACACAACTTTGATGATCACAAGAGAACACAATTGGATCCATCATCTGACCAAATAGTCCCAAAAGTATCTTCTCAACCAGATCACCTCACATGTTGCTTGACTTGTAGCCATGTATTCTAATTTTGCTGAGTTGAGCACCACATATGTTTTCTTCCTGCTATAGCAAAGAAACAACTACAAACCCAACACTAAAACTTATACTTGATGTACTCTTTTGGTCTAAGGGACTACCCATCCAATCTGCATCTATGAAGCCACAAATCTTCACTACCTCTGTCTGTCTATACCATAGTTCAAATTGGTTAGTGACTCTAAGGTACCATAAAACATGCTTTTCTGCCTTCCAAACTAATTTGGTTGGCCTAACCATGGCTTGACTCAGCTGGTTGATGGCATAACACATATCTTATTATGTGTTCACAAGATACATCCATGAAACTGCTAGTTGTTGATAAATGGTAGCATCCACTTCTTCACATGAAGTGGCATCCTCCTTCCTCCAGTTGGTTTCTATAGGCGTCTCCATGGGTTTACAAATCTCCATGCAAACCCTCTGTATTATATCAATTGCATACTTTCCTTGAGACATAAATAGTTGCCATCTCCTTTCCATACTTCCAACCCAAGGAAGTAGTGCACGAGACCCATGTCCTTCATTTCAAATTCCCATGAAAGGTCCTCCTTGCAAGATCTGATCAAATTCTCATCATCAGTTAAACTAAAATCATCAACATATAATACAATAATAAGCAATTTACCTTCTACCAAGATGTGATAGAGGTTTTCATCCGCTTCACTTTTGGTGAAGCCCAAACTAGTGAGATAACTATCGATCCTGGTGTACCAAGCATGGGGTGCTTGTTTGAGTGTAACACCCTCCTCCCACACCCACCCAAGTAACCATGCCAAATAGGGTAAAGAGGCTACTATGATCATATTCGACCTCCTAGGTGACCTTAAGGAAATGGAATCAATGGAACATCACACACAATCATCCAACACCATCAACAAAACCCTCATGAGACAAGTCACCCACTCAGATTGCCCGTCCCTGGGTCCCACTGCTGTTTTGGACCTCTTATTCCATAGTTGCTCTCATGATATGGAAAGAGGGTGACCAAATACCTAAATTCCCTCCAATTGGCCTACTTTCCAGCGACTCTGGACCAAAATTTCTAGTTCTGTGCCAACGACCCTAGGAATTAGGCCACTTTTCCAGGCCCAGAGCCCAGGCCACTACCCAAAATGGAATGAGAGCTCGGAATCAAGTAAATTACAGGGAAACAATGATGCAAAAGTAAATAGTTGATCAAGACCTTAACTAGACCCCTACTAGCTATGAAATGCATTTCATTAAACATATTGTCAACATGTAACCTGTAGGTGTAAACAACAAAATTAAGTGTAGGGATCTCATACTTATCTGAGAGTCACCATGAACCATTGTTTCCTCATACCTTTTTCTGCCTGATCACTTATTAGGTCATAGATACAATATCCATTCAAATACAAGTAAAAACATGCTGAGAGCCAAACATAGCTACTACCACAAAATGTACATATAACCAACATAATAGCAACAAAAATACAATAAGCATATCAATCATGAAAATCCATATACACACTAGTACATTTACACATGAAAACCAATGGAATGAATTTCTCATTAATCAATGCAATGAACCAACTAGTGGTGGGACTACCACGTTCCACCCGACGATATATTGGCTAAGCCAAGCCTTTCTTCAGCCAATCACCCCCATGCCATATTCCAAGCATGAATGTGGGACTCATAGAACACATCAAAAACACCAATCAATGTGGATGCCACCGGAGTTCTCCGCTTACACCGTGAGGAATTTGAGTGCCTCTTAATCTCTTAGGCTTTACCGTGCATCCACAGCCTGATCCAGGGATCACCAGACCCTACATCGAGACATACTCTCTAGGCTTTACCGTGCATTCCATCCCAGAATCACTAGGCCCAACGGTTGAAAATATACCTCTTGGCTTTACTGTATATCGCACCATTCACCAACAAGGATTCCTAGGTGCATTGAGGCACACAATTTGGATTTACCGCAACCCATAGTCTGATTCAGGGGCTACTAGGTCAGTGGCTTCATACATCCTCAGTCTAGATCAGGGACCACTACCACCATGTGTTTGTCAATTCAGAGATCCACCCCTCTCAACTTCGAATCCAATGCGACCATCCCACATAAACCAAATGAGAGAACCCATATCATCAAAGCTATCCAGAAATGGCAAGGCTAGGTTGAAAATATTGTCACACCTGGGAAAACCTATGCCATGGTAGGAAAGAAACACATGCAATCCCATGCATGCCAAATATAGCAAGGAAAATACACATGCAAGTTGATACCTGCAATGAAGTTTGCTGTAGCTGCTTGATCCCACCTTTCCCTGCTTGATATTTGCTTCCTCTTGCCTTCTTTTCCTTTCTTGCTCCAATTCCAAAGTGCTCCAATAAAATCTAAGTGTCCAAGAGTATTAGAGAGAGAGAGAATAATGAAAGAGATCCAAAGATAAACTAACAAAATGTTACCAACTGATCGTCAAAAGCCTTTTTATGAATGAGGCCTCTATTTTCTTCATTTTCCTCCTCACAAGCAACCTGTGACCTTTCACCTCCTTTTTCTCCTAATTTCCATTATTTTCATAAATGAATGTGCCAAAAATGTCATTTTCCTTTCTAAAGCCTTAGCCATTTCCTTTTCCAATTTCCTTAGCCATAAACAACCAAATGAACACACAATAGGATGTCCTGCCCAACATTAAGCTTGGAATAAGTGTCCCATTCATCCGTGGTTATTGTTTTTATATTTTATTACATGGAATTTTCACCAGGGCTATTACAGAACCCCCCCCCCCCCCCCCTTGGGGGACACCGTCCTCAGTGTTCAATCATACATATACCTCAGCAACCTGCTAAAATATGACATACTGCTCATGGATCTTTATAATACAACTCAATGCAATATTTATAATGAAAGATCTACTCAAGAGAAAAGAACATCTTGACAACATGACAACATACCGCATAGTGGATCTTTATATCATAACTCATTACAATATTTACAATGATCATCCTGCTAAGTGGAAATCCACATGTCATCATAACATCATGATAACATAACCGCATGATAGCATAATAACATGATAACATAACCATAATGACATGACACCCATACCACATAGTGGAGCTTTATAGCACAACTCGTTATGGTATTTACATCTATACATGGGTGTACATATAGCAACATCACCATAAATATAGATACCAAAACATATGCCAAATCATATACCAAAGAATTTATCAAACATATACTAAAATCATATCTAAGCATATATCAAAACATCATATAGTATATATCAACGATCATAAACCATATAACAATCACCAGAAAGAATATACAAAATGAACATAAAGAAAATACTAAACCACCATAAAGCATATACCAAGCCATCATAAGAAAATACTAAAACACTGTAAAGCAATCATCAAACCACCATAAGCAATCACCAAAGCACCATATCAAGGCTGCTTTACCTCAACCGGAAAACAAGGAAGGATACATGGTCTGCATCTGATCTTCCATCTCACATGTAGCTTCATTGGGCCAAAAGTGCTTCCATTGCACTTTAACTTGCTCGATTGCTCATTTCCAGAGCATGAGCACCTTTTTTCTACAATATACACTGAGGCTTCGGCTGGAATTCTCCATCTGGTTCCACATGAAATACATACTAGTCAATCACATGATCAACATCCTTAACATATTTCTTAAGCAAAGTTACATGGAAAACATCGTGGACTTTCACTCTCGGAGGCAGTGCAAGCTGATAGGCTACTGGCCCAATCCTCTCAATAACGCTGAAGGGTCCACAAAACCGTGGTGCCATATTGGCACATCAGCCCATTTTCAAGGATATCTTCTTCAGTTTGATGTGAATGTACACCTGTTACCCAACCTGGAACTCCTTGAACAACCTATTCCTATCTTCATAACTCTTCTTCCTATCTTGTGGTGCCTTGAGATTCTTCTTGATCACATGCATCTCCTATTCCATGTCTGCCAACATATCTGGTGCAATCAATACCCTGCTAACTAGATCACTCAAACTGATAGGAGTGTTATAGCTTCGCCCATACAATGCCTCAAAATGAATCATACTCAATGACTCTTGAGAATCGTTGTTGTATGTAAACTCGACCAAAGGGAGACTCTTCCCATTTCCACTGTTGATACATCACATACATCCTCAACATATCCTCTAATATCCTGTTTACCCTCTCTATCTGTCCATCTGTCTACTGATGATAAGCTATGCCGAAGGCCAACTCTATGCCCAAACCTGCAAATAACTCCTTCCAAAACTTGGAAGTGAACTTTGCATCCTTGTCTGACACAATCTTCTTCAGAACACTATGTAGTCTAACCACATCTTTGATGAACACCTGTGCCACATCACTAGCTGAGAACGTAGACTTCACCAGAATGAAGTGTGCAACCTTTGTTAACCTGTCCACAATGGCCATGATGGAATCATGTTGCTTCACTATCTTTGGAAACCATGCGATGAAGTCCATGGAAATGGCCTCCCATTTCCATTCTGGAATCACAATCGGCTATAGCAATCCACTTGGATGTTTACACTTTTCCTTCAATCACTAATAATCAAATTATGTAGCCACAAATTCTGCTACATCCCTCTTCAAATTCGGCCAATAGTAATATCTCTTCACTGCTGTCAGTATCTTCTGATAACCTGGGTCACCTGAATATGGTTTCACATGAAACTCCCTCATGATCACCTTCTTGAGCCCATTGTTATCTGGTACATATATCTTGTCTCGGAACCTGACCAATCCATCTATTGTAAGACGATAATCCATGCCTTGTGAACCTGCACATGTACCACTACATGTACCTATACCTACACCTGTACCTGTACTTGTACTCGTAATATTAGCCTATTGCAACCTGTGCACAATCTCCATATACTTGACATCTTGTTGTCCTACTTGCAAGATCCTATCCTATAAGTCTGTCCTATAGGAGCTCACATCTGCTAAGTGATGTACCTCTATCCATCTACTGAGAGCATTTGCTGCCCTATTCTCTTTACCCTTGATGTACCTGATCTTGAAATCAAACTCGCTAATCATGGCCAACCATCTAGCCTGCATGGCATTTAGATTCGTCTGGTAAAAAAAATACATCAACCCAATGTGATCACTCATAAACACAAACCGCCTGCAAAGAAGATAATTCCTCCACATATTCAGTGCATGTATAATCTATGCTAACTCAAGATCATGTGTCGGGTAGTTCTTCTCGTGATCATTTAGTTTTTGGGACTCATAACATACCACCTGTCTATCCTGCATAAGGACTCCACCAATCCCTTTCTTGCAAGCATCTGTGCATACCACAAACTATTTGTTCGGATCTGCAATCTGTATCACCGGTGCATGCGTCAACAATTTCTTAAGACGCTCAAAGCTAGCCTGACACTCCTCTGTCCATTAGAACTTCTTACTTTTCCTTTGAAAGGGTGTAATGGGATAAACATTCTGCAAGAAGTTCCTGATGAACCTCCTATAATAGCCTGCTAGACCCATGAAAGATCTCATCTCATCCACATTATTAGGAGCTACCCACTCCATGATGGCCCTTATCTACTCTAGATCTACTGCAATGCCTTCTTTGGAGACCACATGCCCCAAGTAGTGTACTTAAGTATGAAAGAAACTGCACTTGCTGAGCTTAGCATACAATTGATGCTCTCTCAACAAACTCAATACTGCTGCAAAGTACTCGGTGTGCTCTTCCTCATTTTTAGAATATACGAGTATATCATCAATGAAAACAATAACAAATTTATCCAAATATGGATGCAACACATGATTCATTAAAAATATGAATGTAGCTAGAGCATTAGTTAAGACAAATGGAACAACAACAAACTCATAATTCCCATACCTAGTCCTGAACGCAGTCTTGTAAATGTCCTCCTCTTTGATGGGTACTTGATGGTATCAGGATCTCAAGTCAATCTTCGAGAAGACTATTGCTCCCTTCAGCTGATCAAACAAGTCATCAATGCTAGACAAAGGATATTTGTTCTTGATAGTCACTTTGTTCAACTGCCTATAATCAATGCATAATATGAGGGTATCATCTTTCTTCCTCACAAACAAGACCAATGCACCCCAAGGTGATACATTAGCCTAATGTATCCCTTATCCAACATTTCCTTCTACTGCAATTTTAACTCAACCAACTCAGGTGTGCTAATCTTGTAAGGTGATTTCGATGCTGGAGCTGCCCTAGCACTAACTCAATAGAAAATTATACCTCCCTGTGAGGTGGAAACTCTGTAATGTCATCAGGGAATGCTTCCTGAAACTGCTACAACACCAGATATCTACTCAACACATCTTCATCCTCAACCTCCTTACCCTTATCACTATAAATGTGTACTGAAAATAGCTTGCACCATTTCCTATAGCTATGCTTTGCTTGCGTAGCTGTTACCATCCTAGCTGATGTGGCTTTCTTCTTACCTTGTAGGACTCTTAGTTCTCCATTGTCATCAACACACTCAATAGCTTTTTCATAGCAGTCAACCTTGGTTATATGTAGATACAATCAATCCATGCCCAATAACATACTATATGAACCCAACGATAATACATTTAAATGTGCTGCTATAGGCATACCATTTAAATCAAATGTGCAAGCTCTTACCCAATGGTGAACTCGCTTCTTTGTACTTGTAGCCAACTGCACTAACCAAGACTCTACATGCAATTCCTTATTCAAACCACACTTATCCACCAAGTCAGGACTAACATAGATATAATTAGATCTATGGCCTTGTCAGGACTAACATAGATATAATTAGATCTATGGCCACATTTTCTTTCCCATCTGCATGTTGAGGCCTTGTCCTCTTAGGATGTGATTTACCTCTACCTTTGTCTTTTCCTTTCCATCCATGCTGAGATTCATTCTTATGCTTTGATTGCTCATAGAAATGCTTCAGTTTCCCAATAAATTCCTCAAGTGACCAAGGCTTATTATACTCAATCTGATCTCTAAATGCTAATGAAAAACCACTAGCAAATCGATGAACTTTAGCCTTCTCATAAGTAAGATACGGTACATACCTCAATAGTTCCAGAAACTTGGTCGTGTACTCTTCGTTTGTCATTGATCCCATATTTAACTCATAGAATTCTTTAGCCTTACTATCGTAGTACCTCTATGACAAGTACTTCTTCCTAAAAAGCCTCTTGAATTCCAGCCAAATCAAGTCATCTTTCCTGATGTCTCTAACCCACTTAACATCTTCCCACCATATGTCTACTTTACCTTTCAAGTTGAAGATAACTATTCTAGCCTTCATGTTATCTCTGTACTCATGCGACTCAAAGAATTTGTTCATACCAAGAATCCAAGCCTCTCCATCTTCCAACTTCTTCACATTTCCATCAAAAGTAGGTGGTTTTTATTTCTTGAATTCATCCGGTAAGTATCCCATATCATTCCTCCTATAACGATGATAGTGATGATGATCATGATGTCTATCAGAACCAGAACTAGAATAATACCTATACTCATCGCCCCTCCTTTTCGAAGTGTCCAACAACCTTCCATCTCTCACTGTGTCAGATCTATCCAACCTGTGTCTACTAGGAGATCTACTGCCATATGCTCCATTAGTCCCATCCTCATGTGCATGGATGATCCGAAGAGGCCCTTATCGCTACAGTTTTGACAAACTTTGAAGAAGTATAACATTGACCTCTGCTTTCTTATCTTCTACCTGTTTGATCCGGTCATTATCTTCCTTACAACTCCTTATCTCTTCCTTCAAGCTTCTCAAAGTATCGACCAAATTAGAAGTATGACCCACACCACATTGCTCATCTGATGCATAAGGATATTCTACGTATTCTACCACCTTGCTAACCATTTGATCTTTCTCTTCCTGCAATGCATAATATGTTACATAAACCAAAGCACAATAAACCAATGCACCTTCGTATAACTCAGGGAGGATACCTTGTTTGCAAGATCACAAAATTAGTGTCATACATGTATAACATAATCATAACAACATATAGACATACACAAATAAATGTATCAAAACATAAACATCATTCTAACTAGGATCAAGTCATCAATGCAAGGCTAAATCAACAATGCATGCTATGGCTTCATGCATGAAACCAACCATTACTTCATTATACACATTGCTACATGCAACCAACAATATGCATAATCAATGCCTAACAAACTACAAATACGCATAACCGCATGTAGTCAAACATAATCGATTAGTTATTGCAATCAACCCACAAGATTGATACATGTAATCAAAATATTCAAATTGTAACCTAACATACAAGGATGTAAGTAGGCAACATAAAATCAACATGTAAGTGACAAACAACCATATATAGTGAGTCACATACTGTGATGCAGGTAAGTTCCATCTGTGGGTAGAGACAACCCCTCTAGCCCTAGAGTGGGTCTAGTCACAGTAAGACAAAGACAATAGCTAATTCCTTAAATAGTTATCGTTAAAGAGGCCTACCTTATACTGGTGTCTTTAGAGGATAACCTATGAAAGTTGGGTAATGCTGAAAGTGGAATGTTCTTCATAGGGGTCGCTCCTCTCGGGAGCTCCCCAATAGGGAACTCCAGGGTAGAGAGTGAGTTTTCCCCCCTTCCTTCTGCTCTGTTATCCTCCATTGGTCTTTTTCCTGAATCGCTTGCTTTATCTTCTGTATCTTCTGTCTCTTCAGGTTCTTCTACCAGTTCCTCAGTGTATTCTGGTACTTCCAGCTTCCTTTCAGGTCCTAGTACTTCCTCCGTCTGTCGATCTGTTTGTGAGGAATACTGGATCTGAGGTCTCCGGGAACTCGTCCTCTGTGATGTCTCGGCCTTTGAGATAATTTCGTCAATAAAGGTTTTTCTTCCTCCTCCACCTTTGCCGCCTGTGAAATTAGGTTTCCTGTGTCCTCTCATGCACCTGTTATTCTTAAAAAGAAATCATTAATGCTTTTAAAATCTCTAGTCGCCTTCCCCGGCAACGGCGCCAAAATGTTGGCTACTTGAATTGTTTATTGATTAAACAGTCAAGTACCACATTAATTTGTCAACCTGGGAAAGTCCTTTTATTTCAAAGGTGACCTCGTACTGTATGTACTTAATTCTAAAAGCATTAAAAGCTGTAGTATACACGATTATGTTTCTGTCAAACTCCTTACTCTATGTTATAACAGTTATAGTATATTGCAAAGATAAAATGAAAGCAATTAACTAAGAATACAAATCTGAAAAGAAAAGTAATGGTTGCTATGTTAGCAGAGGATCAGGACCCTATCCTCAAGGTAAGGATGTTCAGCACTTGCCCCTGTAACCAGGTTGCTAATACACACTGCAGTTCTAATTCACTGGTGAAGTATTCTTTTACAACATTAAGCAATTAACAAAACAGAGTATCAGCAAAAGGAAATTATCAGAGGTAATGCTACAGAATCCAAACAGAGTACCAGCAGAAAGGAAATTGCCAAACACACTCACACACTAACAGAAAATAAATGGGTGAATCTTGTGAAGAAGGTGGGCCCTGTCCCTCTGATCTGAAAATGGAATGTACTTGTTTAAGGGTGCAAGGTATCCATTTCCAATAATTTCAACTGTGAGCTAGACACTCCAAATGACCTCTAAAAATGTATAAACTTCTTATTTCTTATACAGAGATAGACTGTAGGGGCATTCACTGGACATGTCACCTCTAAAGAGAGGATGAGTTCCAGAGGCTACCTGGCCCTCTACAGGCTCTGCCTAAAGAAATAACAAAGTAAACACTTAGAAGTCTTTGACATACACATACTTGAAATTTGCTGGCTTGCGGAATAAGACAAATAACTTTCTGCAGCTGAACAGGTGATTATGTGTGTATGCAAGTTATATTTATTTGCTATTTAAAACTTTATATCAGTTTTGTTTAGCATCTCATCTTCAGCAAATAAAGACATCAAAATGATAAAGCAGTTCACCCCTTCTGGGCTACATCTGCTGGACAAAGCCTCTCCAACTAGGCTTGTCCTCTTGTATTAAAATTGCTACAAAGGCTAATACAAGAATATGGTGTCTCAAAGGATAGATCTGACTGTAAATACAAAATCAGAAGATAGGAATTAACCAAACATGCTCTTTCCCAAACACTAAACAGTGAATTTTGTACCTTACACAGTACTTTCCCCAATTGGCCCTGGTGGCCCTTTAAACTTGCATGGAGAATTTCGAGGTGAAGATGACCTCAATTGGTTCTAAAACCTCTTCCATTAGACTTAGAAGGTCGAAAATAGCAGACATAGGCTTTTGAATCACTAAAAACGGATGAACAGAGCCCCCAAACAGCTCAATCCCTGAAATGGCCCTAGTGGCCCTGAAAGCTTCCCTGAAGCTAAACAGCAAGAAGAATGTCTCAGAAGGAAAAAAGAGCTTTAGAAATGGATTCAAAATGCTGAAAACCTTCAGAAATGACCTTCGTTCCACATTCACTGGCTGCACAATTCCCAATGTAGCTCCCAAACTGGTTTGGCCCTAGTGGCTCCTGGAACTTCCACGAAGCAAAAACACCTGAAAATGACCTTAATGGCTGTAATACTTGCACCAATGGCTTCAGAAGGTCGAAAATATCCAAAATAAAAAAAAAAAATCATCAAAAACCGACTTTCCTAGCCAAAGTTATGGCCATTTAAAGTTTCTCCAATTTTTCCCTAGAAAAACTCCAGCTAACTTTAGTTAACTCCAGATAGCTCCGCCAATTATGGCGGGTCCGCCAAATTTGGCGCTCCTGCCAAAATTCTGCCAACTTAACTGCAGTTACATTTAATGTTTGGTGGTTGCCTCAGATTTCGTGCCAGGCGGAATATTCATTTTTTATTTTTTTTTTGAAAAATTAAAATTTCTAATGTTATGGACAAATTCTTCTTTTTGCCATAACTTCCTCATACGGTGACCGTTTTTCGAACCGTTTGCGGTGCCGGAATCGGGAAGACGAGCAATTTTCAATCATTCAACTTTGAACCAATTCTAAGCACTTTAAATTTTGAGCATTTTCCGACACTTAGGACATGAGCACCTGATCACCCTCTCACAAGATTCCCCAGAACACAAATGCTGGATTAGATGCTCAGAACAACTTTTTATTCATCTGCCAGAATGTCCAGTTACAATAAAGATTCAGACTTGCTTTTTCTTTTCAAAATTTTCCTTACACCTCTCCCCTTCTAATGTAGATGTCTCCTCTTTATAGAGGAGACATCTATTACAATAGACCGTCATAGTTCATTCAGTTAAACCTTCTTATCAAAAATAAGAAATCCATCCTTGTTACAGGATGCCGTTACAACAGTGTGACGGTGTATTCTTTCTTGGGTCTCTTACTGTTACACAGCTGGTAAACAAACTTTAACCGTCTTCTTGGAATCCTCGTACTATCCTTTGTCGCTTCCCCATTGTTGATGATTTAGTAAACTCATGATGTTCCTGGTGTTTTAGCAACTGTAACCGTGTTTTACCCTTTTTGGATAGTTTCTGATCATGCTGTGTCAGCATGGAACTCTGCCGATCTTCTGATAGTTGCTGTTTGTCATTTCCGGTATTCCAGTTGTTGCAAAATAACGTTTTCCCTGCTTTAGATAGTTGCTGTTGCTGATGCTGCAACAACTACGTAGTTGCTGTTTCTGGTGTTGCAGCAACTGCGTAGTTGCTGTTTCTGGTGTTACAGCAACTATGATTATAATTTCTGCAGACTTTAGACAGTTCAACGGTTACTTAGCAACTTGGTTAACTTTTCCAAAGATAATTATAAAGATAACATGAATATGTAATGAATAATTAAACATATAGTAATGCGGAGAGTTACTTCATACCTTGGGATGATTAGGTCATTATGTAATCAAAGCTTTCAACTTATGGACTGAAAAAGGGTAATATTATAGCAACAATACAAGGTCAAAAATGGTCAATTTGGAGTCCTAACATCCCCCCCAACTGAGAGGGTTGCATGTCCTCATGCAATGCTTACTCTGAATCTGAGTCGGAGTACTGGGATGAACAATGTAAATTACTGAGACAGTAGCTATAGAAAGTGTTATCAAACTTGTCTCTGAACCCACAGACAGTCTGTAGTTGCCTCCATGCTGCTGCCTCTTCCTTTTTGGATAATCCAAATTGACCCTTGTATTGCTGACCAGATAACCATAAAAGTGGAAATTTAAATCTGTAGCCAATCCAATTTTGAGCACATTGTTCCATACATCTAACATAGTAAGGTACCCTTGAAATTGCTGTCTGTAAATTAGGTGGATTGTAGGGATGATACTCTTGCCTTTCCTTGGGAGAATTTTCCCAGAATAGGTTGTTGGCTTTAATAGCCAAAGGTGCCTTCGTTCTCACATAGTGTTGGCAATCTCGCAGGACCACTGCTTGTAGTTGCCTAATGTGATCAGTCATTCCAGGTTCACTTAACATTCTTTGGTGCTGTGCAATGAAAGTAGCTGCATTTTGAGGCTCAGCCCTAATCCAAAGGAGGCAGTTCTGTTCATTATGTTGTGCTTAGATGAAGGCGTTTTGCCACGTGAGTTGGTTGGCTAGAAAGGAAATGAAAGCTCTAAGTTGTATGTCGCCAACAAGAGGGAGTATATTCATTTTTCTGTCTTCAGACATGGCTTCGTTGTGGAGATAAAGCTCACACAACAAATTCTGATCATTTTTAGGTGCCTCTGCAAAGGTTTCAATAAATTGTTCTGATGTAATCACCTGATGAGGTCTACCATCTCTAACTGCCTTTATCTGTAAGAATGTTAGTCGTTCCCTCAAAAATGCTGCATAGTTGAAAGAGGGTTTCCTTGTAGCAAGTATTCTTTGAACCAACTCAAACATCTGGGACAATCTAGCTTTTAGTTCCTTAATTTCTTTGTACTGAGCTCTAGACTGCTCAAGTGCTTCCCAGTTCTTATATGCATAATTGAACCAGATTCCCTTTTGCTGTTGGAATGATTTCCCTTGTGACAACTCATATTCTCTCCACCATTTTCCTTTTAATTCTTGAAAACTAGCGGTCTCTATGCATGCATCACTGACAGAGGGAGATTCAGTTTGTGCAAAGGCATCAACAAGAATTTTCTGATCTGTGATAATTGGAGTAGGCCGGGGTGATTCGATGTCTTCTTTTCCATTTCCAACCAATGTTTCTTCTTCTTGTTCTATAACAGTTTGGGTAGGCCAGGGTGATTTTATGTCTTCTTCTCCATTCCCTACTGATTCCTGTGTAACTGCTTCTTCTTCTTGTTCCATAGCAATTTGGGTAGGCCAGGGTGACTTCATGTCTTCTTCTTCATTCCCTGCTGATTCCTGTGTAACTGCTTCTTCTTCTTGTTCCACAGCAATTTGGGTAGGCCGAGGTGACTTTATGTCTTCTTCTTCATTCCCTGCTGATTCCTGTGTTACAACAAGTCCTTCTAGTTCTTTTACACTTTTTGGAGATCCTGCTGGTTCTTGTGTTACAGTAGGTTGCTCTGTTTCTACCTGTATAGTTTTTGGCGAACCTGCTGGTTCTTGTGTTGCAGCAGGTTGCTCTGTTTGCTCCTGCACAGTTTCTGGAGAACCTACTGGTTCTTGTGTTACAACAAGTTCTTCTGTTTGCTCCTGCCCAGTTTCTGGAGAACCTACTGGTTCTTGTGTTACAACAAGTTCTTCTGTTTGCTCCTGCCCAGTTTCTGGAGAACCTACTAGTTCTTGTGTTATAGCAAGTTCTTCTGTTTGCTCTTGCACAGTTTCTGGAGAACCTACTGGTTCTTGTGTTGCAGCAAGTTCTTCTGTTTGCTCCTGCACAGTTTCTGGAGAACCTACTGGTTCTTGTGTTGCAGCAAGTTCTTCTGTTTGCTCCTGCACAGTTTCTGGAGAGCCTGCTGGTTCTTGTGTTACAGCAGGTTGCTCTGTTTCAGCAGAGGGTTGCGGTGGTTCTGTTTTTTCTTCTGCAGTTTGTGTAACAGCAGGTTCTTTCGTTTCAAACACAACAGCAGAGGATTCTGGAATGACTTCAGTCATTGGTTCTGCAACTATCTTGTATCCTGCTTGAGTGTATATCTCACCACAGTTGGTGCACATGTATTCATTCTCTTTACTCTTCTCTGCTGCAGATGCTACCCGTGCTAAAATGTGCAGGCTACGTTCATTTTGATAAGCTTCCTTGACCCTTATTATTTCCTTCTGGTAATCCTGAATTTGGGATTTTAGAAATTCAATTTCTTCGTGCAAGGCAGATATGGTAGGCTGAGATTGTGGAGCGTCAGGTTCCAGTGGCGGCAGAGGTTGTGTTTAAGCATTCATTTGAACATTTATACCCCCAACAGGTGGTTATTATGTGTCACCTGGTGGGGTAGTGGTTGTTTCTTGTGTTGCAGCCACTTGGCCAATATTACCTTGGGTGTCGGCAGCTGGTTGTTGTGTGACAGCTGCCTCAAAAGATAATGTCACGACACTGTGAACACTCTGCATCTCAGCTTCCGAGGGTGAGGGAGAGGAGTTTCCAGGGCTGGTGGGAGTACGAGTTTTTAACATGATGGGTGGGGAGCTAGGGAGAGTGTGGCTAGGGGATTCAACTATTATAGACGACCGAGTCCTTTGCTTGGGTAGAGAAGCAGGGAATTCAGAAATTTTTCTTTTTAGGCCAGCTTTCTTTAAAATAGGGGCAGTGGCGGAAATAGCAGCTGCTTTAGCCGAAGCCCTAGTTCTTCTTCTTTTTGGTGGGGTTTCATTTTTCTGCTGCATCTTTCGTTTGAGAAGGGTAATAGGGATGTTATCATCAGAGTCATCGGTAGAAATACCAAATATAGGAACAGATGGGTCGGTTTTATTGGGGGATGGGGTTGTTTCCGTGGGTATTTCTACTGCTGATTGTACATTTTCAACAACTTGTGGGGGCGTTTGCTGGAGGATTTCCTCGGGAATTTGTTCTGGAATATCATCTGTTTGCTGAGGGATTTCTTCAGGTATTTGCTCTGGAATGTCCTCTGTTTGCTGAGGGATTTCTTCATCCTGCTGAGGTATGTCCTCAGCTTGGTGAAGAATTTCCTCTTCCTGATGAGGAATTTCTTGCTCTGGCTGAGGGATTTTTGCCTCTTGATGGGGATTAATGAGGGGAGGGGGGTTATTTAAGGCAAGGCCTCTATTTATCAACAATTGAGCTAGACGGTGGTGTTTCAAGGAATGGAGCGGACACTTTGCGTTGACAGTGTAACATGACATATTTTTAAGACATCCCAATAGATAATATGACATATTTATCAACTGACCATGCATCAAATGATTCAACAAGACGAAATCGTGCTGGTAAATTACCTGGTACCGGCCTTTGCACGTCAAGTATTGCTTTACAAACTCAGTGACTTTCGGCCATGGTTGAGGCAGCGATTGAAGTGCTACGCCTCTACCCTTGGGTTCCACCTGCTCGCCTGGTTGAAGAAAATCCTGATGCGCATTGAGGATCAGGTGCTTCCTACTGAACCATCGCATGCCATTAGCTAGTAGCCCGGTAATGTTATGCTCTTAACCTGCAAAGTAATACAGAACATAGAATATGCGAAGAAAATATACCCAGAACACAGAATATGCGAAGAAAATATACCCAAAACACAGAATAGCAATGATTTTATTACTCAGAGAGAAATGTTCACAGGCCTCTTCGAGGGGGCAACCTCCAATAGAGCAGAGCTCGATTACAAAACAAGACACGATACTCCTCGCACGGAGTCTCTATGCTTTATATATGACTCATACATGCAATACCACGTGCCAATACCGTGGGTTTTATTAATACCATCTATCTAATACTACCGCCCATTTACCATCTATCTAATACTACTGCCCATTTGCAACTAACTGTGGTCCCGTCATTAATTGCGGTTTAACCACTTACAAATATTAATATGGGCTTTATTGACTCTTGACTATGACGTGATCCCATGACATAAATAAGGGGGTTAGGGTGGGACCCTAACATGCCCTCCCCCTTAAGACTAGCCTTGTCCTCAAGGCTGAAGCTGCGGAAACTGCTGAAGAATAGTGGCTGGTTCCCAAGTTGCATCTTCCGGAGAGGTGTCTTTCCATTTGACGAGGACTTCCTTAATCATGCGGCCGCGCAGGTGCTTGTCTCGTGTGTCTAGAACCTGTTCAGGTTGAAACCAGATTGACCCTTCTTCGTCCAATTCAGGTAGACTGGTTTGAACTCGGCAATTGTTCCCAATCACTTTCTTGAGGCACGATACATGGAAAACTGGGTGGATTTTTGCTGTAGGTGGCAAAGCCAACTTGTAAGCCACTTCTCCAATGCGCTGAAGTACTTGGTATGGTCCGTAGAATTTTGGAGAGAGCTTTTGACAACCCTTGTCTTTGAGTGATGTTTGCTTATATGGTTGCAGCCTCAAAAAGACCTGATCCGCTTTTTGAAATTGACACTCTGAGCGATGTTGGTCAGCCTGTTGCTTCATACGGTTCTGAGCTTGATGAATATTCTCGCGCAGATGGGCAAGCATGGTTGCGCGGTGTTGTAGGAGTTGATCCACAACTTGTACTTTGGAGCACCCCGTGAGATAAGAAGTAGGGGAAGGCGGAAGTTGTCCATAGACTGCTTCATAGGGAGTCATTTTGGTGGTGGCATGATAGTTGGTGTTATACCACCATTCTGCCAGAGGTAACCACTGTACCCAAAGGTGTTGCTTTTCTGAAGTGAAACACCTAAGGTAGGTTTCTAGACATTTGTTGACGGCTTCGGTTTGACCATCTGTTTGCGGATGATATGAAGTACTGAGTTTGAGTTGAGTGCCTTGTATTCTGAAGAGCTCCTGCCAAAAATTACTGGTGAAGATTGGGTCGCGGTCGGACACAATAGAAGTGGGCATGCCATGCAATTTGAAGATCTGATCCATGAAAGTTTGAGAAACCAAGGTTGGTGTAAATGGTTGGGGTAGGGCGCAGAAATGAGCATACTTCGACAATCGGTCCACAACAACCATGATGACTGACTTGTTCCCAGACTTTGGAAGACCTGTAATGAAATCCATGGAGACCTCCATCCAAATTGACGCCGGAATGGGCAATGGTTGTAATGTGCCTGGTGTGTTGACGGTTTCCCCTTTGTGGCGTTGACAGACGTCACATTCTGCTACGAAAGTGAGGATGTCCTGTTTCATGCCAGCCCAAAAAATGATCTTCTGGTGCGAGCATACGTCTTCTGAAAGCCCGAATGTCCTGCAATGGGAGATGAGTGCAATTCTGCCAAAATGCGACTTTTGAGGGTGGATGTTGGTGATATTACGACTTTGTCCTTGTAGCGAAGAATATCATTCTGCCACGAGTAGCCCTTGCTGGAATTAGGATCTACCTGCAATTGAGAAATGAGTTGGGAGAGCCCAGGATGTGAAAACCATTCCCTGTGAGCCTCTTCAATCCAGTCTGGAATGGGGAGGGAAATTGCGAGCAGAGTACTTTCCTCCTCAAATTGGCGCGACAATGCATCTGCTACCCTGTTGTCTTTCCCTTTCTTGTAAATGATCTCATAATAATATCCCAACATTTTGGCTAACCATTTATTTTGTTGTGGGGAAGATAGGCGTTGCTCCAAAAAATATTTAAGACTGTGATGATCTGTGCGGATTCGGAAACGTCGCCCCAACAAGTAAGGTCGCCAGGTCTCGACTGCATGTAAGATGGCCATCATTTCCTTCTCGTAGGTAGATTGGCCCAGATTCCTACCACTTAGTTGTTGGCTGGTGAAGGCCAATGGTCGCCCTTCCTGCATTAAGACCGCTCCAATATACCTGTTCCCGAAGCATCACATTCAATGACAAATGATTTGGTGAAGTCCGGTAGTGCTAAGACGGGAGTGGAACACATGGCAGTTTTGAAAGCGGTAAATGCCTGTTGTGCTTCCTCGTTCCAGAAGAAGGAATTTTTCTTTAGGAGTTGCGTTAGGGGCTTCGCTATGCGGCCATAGTTGCGGAAAAATTTACGATAATAGACTGTGAGACCCAAAAATCCTCTCAAGCTTTTCAAGGTCTTAGGTTGAGGCCATTCTTGCATTGCCTGGATCTTTTTGGGGTCCACCTTGACACCTTCACGCCCCACAATGTGGCCCAAATACTCAACTTCTTCCATGCCAAACGCACACTTAGACATCTTGACAAATAATTTATTCGTGCGGAGTAGTTGCAAGAGTAGATCTACATGCTGAAGATGTGCCGCCCAAGTGCCACTATAGATGAGGATGTCATCGAAGAAGACAAGGACAAATTTTTTGAGATATGGTTTGAGGAGGTGATTCATAAGGCTCTGAAAAGTAGAGGGGGCATTACAGAGACCAAATGGCATGACCAGGAACTCATAATGGCCTTCATGAGTTCTGAAAGCTGTCTTGGGAATGTCGACTTCCTTCATGCGAATTTGGTGGTAGCCTGAGCGAAGATCCAACTTAGTGAAGAATTGAGCCCCATTGAGTTCGTCCAGCAAATCGTCAACCACCGGGATGGGAAATTTATCTTTGACAGTTAACTTATTGAGGGCCCTGAAGTCGGGACACATCCGCCACTCCCCATCTTTCTTGAGGACCATGACCACTGGGGATGAATAAGGACTAATGCTGGGATGAATGACACCTGCTTCCAACAATTCCTTGATGATTTTTTCTATTTCATTCTTTTGGGTGAACGGATATCTGTATGGCCGCACATTTGGGGGTTGGGCCCCTGGAACCAATGTGATGCTATGATCATGTTCCCCTCGCGAGGGTGGAAGCTCATGAGGCTTGTCGAAGACCGTCCGATGTTTATCTAAAATCTGTTGCATCTCAGGATGAATTGGCAGAGGCATGGTGTCTACTACCTGGATGGCATTAAATTGAGCTACCACTCCATGATGGCCCTTTTTTAACAATTTTTCCATCCTATGCGAGCGGATGATAGAGGGGGCTCCCGCCTGTAGTCCACGGTGGGTGTGTGTGGAGTTGTTCTGCTTAAAACTCATATATAACTCCTGGAAATCCATTGTGATTGGCCCAAGAGTGCGGAGCCATTCCGCGCCTAGGACAATGTCGCAACCCCCCATGTGTATTGCAAACATGTGGGTTTTCAATTGATAATCCCCCATTTGAATTTTGACATTTTCACAGCGACCTTCACATTTCATTGTGCCCCCATCTGCAATCCGGACAACGATCTTTTGATGGATGAAATTATGGGTACTTCCACTATCAATCAAGACTACTACTGGGCGATGTTTAAGAAAACCCCTGATTTTGAGAGTTTGAGGGGAAGAAATTCCTGCCAATGCATTTAGCGAAATAATTGGTTCATCAGATACAATCTCCCTTTGGTTATCTTCTTCGATCGCCTCCGGTTCCTCAAGTGGTGGATCTTCCTCGGTGGAGCTGTAGTCAGTGGCATCTATTTGAAAAAACTTGTGCTCTTTGCATTTATGACCCGGGGAATATTTTTCATCACAGTAGTAACATAGTCCTTGCTTCCTTCTTTCGGCCATTTCCGCAGGTGAAACCTTTTGAATCTTAAGTGTCTGAGTCATATTGGGAGCCTGTGAGGGATGACCTTTAGCTGGGAAGTTGGGGCGGCTGGATTGGGCTGTTAATGCACGTTCCACTTTACGGGCTACCTGGCAAGCCTCTGTCCATGTGGGAGGGTGGTGGAGTAGAACCTGAGCTTTGATGGCTTCTTTAAGACCGCTGATAAAGCATTCCATGTAGAACTCATCTGTGAGACCCCTAGTGCGGAAGGCTAAGGCTTCAAAAGCAGTAATATATTCCTCCACTGTACCCGTCTGTCGGAGCTTAGTGAGACGCCCCAAAAAAGAGTCTTCCTGTTCAAAGCGACTGCGAAGAGTTTTGGCAAATTGGGCCCAATTCTGAAAATGTCCATTGCAACGCTGATGCCATTCCTTCCATTGCCATCGTTCATTGTCCAAGTACATGGTGCCCACCATAAGCTTAGTCCCCTCATCTATGATATGATTCAATTGGAAATACTGCTCCATTTGTGCTAGCCATGCGGACGTGTGAGAACCGTCAAATTTATGCATATCCAACTTCGGAGGTCGCTGACTGGGTTGTGGATGGGTGTGCCAGCCGTGATGAGAGTGACTAGACTCACCCTCATGGTATTCATGGCCATTATACGCCTCCTCGTGGGCTGGCTCCTTGCCCTTTGGGAGTGCATCATGTATCTGGTTACTTATTCCTTTAAGCTCAAGTTCGATATTCTTCACCGTAGTTTGGAGGGAGGTCACATGGTCTTCAATTTTGTCGATCCTTTCATTGGCCATCGCTTGAGCGCGAGTTTCTACCATACACCAACCTGATGAAAAATTGAAACCGCCTAAAAATTTTTTACTAAGAAATTGAATGGTACCACCTTGCTCAGCTCGTCGTCCTGATTCTGATGGGATAGGTCACCAATAAGCGCCCTGGAAGATCTCAGACTCTTTTTTTTTTTTTGGAAAACTCCTAACGGAGTTTTACTCCTTCCTGATCAATACTGCAGTCGCCAAATCCTCAGAATGTCAATGCTGCCAAAAGTCCTGCGAAAATTATATCCAGGGACAGGAACCCTTCACAACTACTCCGATCTGGTGGATCTGAGAGATCTGAATGGTGGAACAACTGCTGCGGCTGATCTGATGGAGCTGCGGGACTGATGTCTGCTGCTGCTGCACTTGCTGATCTGGAATAGGTGATGTGTGATCCCCCGATAGAAAGGGAACTATGGTCTTGAGGAGTGTCAGGTGCTACAGATCGCAATATACATAAGGGTCTGACAGTAGTACTCGGCCCAATGTTTCAGGGCTCTAACTAAGGAGGATCGACCGTACCCTTAGCTGTACAACCCGACTACCTTATCGTACGGGCGAGTAATCTCTCCGAGTGCTGTTCTCGGTGTACTGTAGCCACAAGACGGCCGAAGGTTTATCTATGGCGAGGTTTCAAGGGAGCTAGGGGGCTTCCTATATACCCAGAGGTTACGTGGAAGACAGTCCGTGCGCGGTTCTGTCTAATGCGCTACTACTCGAAGGGGTACCCACAGGGGTTACAAGGGAGTCCAACAGACGTGACCACCTCTTGTATTTCCTGCGTGCATGCCTCCCCAAATCCGCAGGTTTATGCGCGTAACGACAGATCCCGTGGTTTAAAGACGCTTGAACACGTCTCTAGCCAAAAAAATTTTTGCTAAAATTTGGAGATCCCACCGAGCCCTGGAAAGAGCTCTGATACCACTTGTTATGCTCTTAACCTGCAAAGTAATACAGAACATAGAATATGCGAAGAAAAGATACCCAGAACATAGAATATGCGAAGAAAATATACCCAGAACACAGAATAGCAATGATTTTATTACTCAGAGAGAAATGTTCACAGGCCTCTTCGAGGGGGCAACCTCCAATAGAGCAGAGCTCGATTACAAAACAAGACACGATACTCCTCGCAGGGAGTCTCTATCCTTTATATATGACTCATACATGCAATACCACGGGCCAATACCGTGGGTTTTATTAATACCATCTATCTAATACTACCGCCCATTTACCATCTATCTAATACTACCGCCCATTTGCAACTAACTGTGGTCCTGTCATTAATTGCGGTTTAACCACTTACATATATTAATATGGGCTTTATTGACTCTTGACTATGACGTGATCCCATGACATAAATAAGGGGGTTAGGGTGGGACCCTAACAGGTAACTTGGGCTATGACTTCCTCTGTGACTGGAATTTGAACCCCCTGAACGACGGAAAACCCCTCTGTTAAATTGCATGCAAACTCGAGGACTTGCTGTGCGTCGAAGTCTGGAAGTCTCCTAAAATAATCTAGCCATCCTGCTTGCAGGAAGATTTGATAAGCCTCGGGATAGAGCTCAAGAAGTGCTGTTGTGCCAGGTTCGTATGTGATGAGATTTCCTCCCATAGCTGCTGTTTCAGTGAAAATTCTCAGTTCAGAGCTGAGCTTCCGAGTTCAGTCCAGAGTAAATCGTTGCAAATGGTAACATGCCATGATGAGATGACTTTTACATATTACCGGGAGAGTTAAGGGCGACGGCAGTTTGCGTGCTATACAATTATGACAGCGCTTTGGTAATCCCCCCCCAAAAAGCTACGAGTAAGTGATATGATTGGAAGTACAATTATTCGGTAGTCCTATCAACGTCTCCACATTAACTATTATTTAATGTCCATACATAATCATGCGTACCTTTATGTTTTACCTTTTTATTTGCTGCGTCGAAAAGTCTTTTCTTGTCTTTTGCTAGATTCACAATGATTAAAGCGGATCTAACAGTATGAGAATACCAGCAATTTTTAGAAATGACGGGAAGTAATAGTGGAGAATTGTAATCATCATAGTGTATGGCTGGTTCTTTTGGTAGGAAATGCAAATAATAATTCATTTCTTGGAAGCTGAAGTGGAGAAACTGGTGCTTTTATAAATGAGAGAAATACTGAAAAAGGCATTACGTCATCGGGAAGTGGTGTTGCAGCAACGGGGGTTGGTGTTGCAGCAATGGGAGTGATGTTGCAGCAATCCGGAAATGGTGTTGCAGTAACGGGAGTTGGTGTTGTAGCAACGGGAGTTGGTGTTGCGGCAACGGGAGTGGTGTTGCAGCAACGAGAGTTGGTGTTGCAGCAACGGGAGATGGTGTTGCGGCAACGGGAGTGGTGTTGCAGCAACGGGAGTTGGTGTTGCAGCAACGAGAGATGGTGTTGCAGCAACGGAAAATGGTGTTGCAGCAACGGGAAACGGTGTTGTAGCAACGGGATTCACAAGTCCGCAAAGTGATCCCTTTGAAGCTTTTGTTGTCAGCCCTTTTCCAAAGCTAAGATCTGCAAAATAAAGAATTGTAATATGGCAACCCTTGGCAGGGATTATTAGTTAAAAAGAATATCTAATCTAAAAAAAATGCATAAATAAACAGAAATTTAAGTGCCTTGAGGGACAGTAAGTTCCCCTAGGGAAGCATAGTGTCTATTTGCCATGTAAGTAGCTTTAAAATCTTCTTTAGAAACAGGCCGCTGATATAAATGGAGTCGATACCCATTCACTAGTAGTGGTGTTCTGATTTCATCAATTGTTAAAAGTCTGACTGTCCCATTTGGAAAAACAGCATCCACTTCATAAGGCCCTAACCACCTTGTTCTTAACTTACCTTGGAAATTCTCGAAACGGGAGTCATAGAGTAGAGCCCAGTTACCTTTCTGGAACTACTTTTGCTTGATGGTCCTGTCATGCCACCTGCTTCTTTGTTGCTGTATCATGGTTGTTTGATGGATGGCATCCAGTCTCTTCTCATCCAATTCCTGAAGCTGTTGCAACCTGGCTGTCTGTGCATCAGTCAAGTCAAGGTTAACAACTAAAGCAGTTCTTAAAGTTTTGATTTCAAACTCTACAGGGAAAACAACATTTTTTCCAAAAACTAATTCATAAGGTGAAAAGCCCGTAGTATTCCTCCAAGTAGTTCTATAGGCCCATAATGCCTCAGGCAACCTTTGAAACCAGTCCCTTCTATTCTCCTTTATTGTTTTTGTCAAAATGGCTTCTATGACTTTATTGGTGCTTTCTACCTACCCATTTGCCTGGGGGTGATAAGGTGTAGTCATTTTGTGCTTAATATGATATTTCTGAAGTGTATCCTTAAAGCCATGAGAGTTGAAAGGAGGTCCTCCATCCGTGACTAGTTCTCTAGGCAATCCAAATCTAACAAAGATCTCTTCAAATAAAAATGTCAGTACTGCTTCTTCATTAGCTTTAAGGAGTGCCTTAGCTTCTACCCATTTAGTCATATAATCTGTGCATACTAATATGTACACTCTTTGATTGGATGGGGGATTAATGGGACCTATAAAATCTAATGCCCATCTCTCACAAGGTTCAAGAATTACCTGGGGATTAAGTGGCATTTCATCCTTGTGATTAGGCTGGCCCATTCTTTGACAGCTATCACAGGCCTTCACATATTTCCTTGCATCTTTGAAGAGTGAGGGCCAATAATAACCCATTCTGAGTACCTTGTGTGTTGTTCTTTTATCTGCAAAATGCCCTCCACAAGGGCCATCGTGTCAAGCTTTTAATACATCATAAATTTCATCTTCACCAATGCATCTCCGGATTTCCTGATCGATTCCTGTGTGGAAAGGACACCCGCTTATCCAGCTGTACCTAGCACTTTGCTAGATGATCTTTCTTTTTTCCCTGTGTGATAGGTGCGACGGTAATTTTCCTGCAACTAAATAGTTGGCAATGTCTGCATACCAAGGTGAGTGAGCAGATACTGCAAATAAATATTCATCAGGAAAAGAATCATCTACTGGAATGTTTTCATCAGTTTTTAATCGAGAAAGGAAATCAACAACTACATTTTCTTTTCCTGGCCTATCTACAATTGTGATATCAAATTCTTGTAATAATAATAACCATCTGGTGACTTGAGCATTTGTAATTGATTTATTCATTAGATATTTAATGGCCGAGTGATCAGTATGCACAAAAGTAGTATAGCCAGTAATATAATGTCGAAACTTATTGATGGCATATATGACTGATAGGAATTCCTTCTCAGTGACTGTGTAATTCAGTTCAGCTGGTGTCATATTCTTACTGATAAAATAAATGGCATAGGGAAGACTATTTTCTTCTTGACCCAAGACAGCTCCAATTGCAGTATCTGAGGCATTAGAGGATATATGAAAGGGTAGTGCCCAATCAGATCCTCTCAAAATGGGAGCTGTAGACAACTGATGTTTAAGTTCATTAAATGCTTTTTCACAATCATCAGTCCACTTAAATTCAACATTTTTTGTTAATAACACAAATAGAGGAGAAGATATTTTGGAAAAATTCTTGATAAATCTTCTATAGTATCCGGCATGTCCTAAAAAGCTTCTTACATCAGTTTGTGTTTTGGGGATAGGGAGGGTTTGAATTACCTGTATTTTGGCTGGATCGACTTGAATTCCTAGGAATGAGATGAAGTGACCCAATACAATACCTTGATTCATCATCATATGACATTTTTCAGTGCATAAGGCAAGGTGTGCTTCTACACATCGCTTAAGTACTTTTTCAAGATTCTGCAGTGCATCCTCAAAAGTCACTCCATAAGGAGTAAATTCATCCATAAATATTTCTAAGGAATCATTTAGCATATCAGAAAAAATCCCTATCACTGCTCTTTAAAATGTTGCTGGAGCATTACATAGCCCAAATGGAAGAACCCTGTAAGCAAAGGTCCCCCATGGGATAGTAAACGTGGTCTTGTCCTGGTCTTTGGGTGCAATCTTAATCTGATTGTATCCACTAAATCCATCCAAAAATGAAAATAATTTCTTACCTGCCAAATTATCTAATACCTGATCAATGAATGGTAAAGGGAAATGGTCTTTATGGGTGGCTTTATTCAAAGCTCTGTAATCCACACATACTCTCCATTTGCCATTTTTCTTGGGTACAATTACAAGTGGGGAAACCCACTCACTATCAGATATAGGGTATATAAATCCTGCATTCAACAGTTTTTGAAGTTCCTCCTTCACAATTTCCCTTAGATTGGGATTCATCCGCCGCTGGGGTTGACAGACTGGGCGGGATCCTTCTTTAATATAAATGCGGTGAGTGCATAGCTCGGGAGAGATCCCCTTCATGTCTGTATAATCCCATGCAAATGCTTCTTTATTTTCCCGCAGTAACTTTATTAACTGCTATTTTTCATTATCAGTTAAGTTAGGATTTATATTTAATGTTTTGCCAAGCTCAATTTCTATTGTTGTACTTTTGGAGGGGTTGCCTACTGTTGTCTGAGATAAATTTTTATCTTTCAGGTTCTGCTGAGATTCAGATTCCAAGATTGCAGTGAAGTGATTATACATTTCTGGGCTGACCGAAGAAGGTTCAGAAATGAAGCTGCTGATTAATTCATCTTCGGTAGAGTCTTTGAAAGTTAAAGCTTGTCCGATAGTCAAGATAGGTTGGGTTTCTTCATCCTCATAATCTACCCATACAGAATTGTCATTATTAATCATGGGTGTAGCATGAGGATAAAGGGTAAGCTGTTTGGTTTCCTACCCATTAGAGATGGTCATTGATCCTGATCTACAGCTGATGAAAGCATCTGCTGTAGCTAGCCAAGGTCTTCCTAGAATCAGCGGATGACCCCCCAACTTTGTTTTAGTTTGTAACACCACAAAGTCAGCTGGGTAATTCCAGGATTCTACAGAAATTATTAGATCTTCAATGACTCCTTCAGGTTTAATTGTAGAGCGATCAGCCAACTCTAGGATGGTTGGAGTTTCCCTAATAAAGTTTTTTAACTGTAGCAATTGTGCTGTTTCAAGTGTCATAATGTTTATTGCAGCACCTAAATCTACTAGAACTTTAGAGACAAAGGTTTTTCCAACCTGAATTGTTACTGTAGGGTGACCAGGGTCACCATATTTCACAGGAGGATCTTTTTCTGTCATTAAAGCAGTTAGCTCTCCCATCACATGAACTGTGAGGGGGTCCTTAGTTTTTCTTCCAGGTTTTTTTATGCAAATATCTCTAACAATCCTAGCATAAATGGGAACATCTCTTAGTGCTTGCAATAATGGAATTTTAACATATAAATTCTGTAGTTCGCCTAAAAGGTTAAAAGCGGGTTGCTCAAGTGTTTTGGTGAGGGCCAGACGTTCAGGGAATGGCTGATCTACTGTTTGATCATTGTTGTTAGATGCTGATTCAACTGTTTCAGCATTATTGTTAGCTGGTTTTTCTTTTCTAACTTCCTCTTTATCAGAGTCAGTAATGTCATCAATGATGGGTTCAACAATTCTCCCTAAGCGAATATGGATATCGTTACATTGCATGGGGGAGACAGGCTGATTTTGAATATCAATTACTTGCAGAGCTTTATTGTTATTTGGGTTGGGGTTGGGTTGCACAGGCAGCTGTGGTCTAATTGCTTGGTTATTCAAAGGAGTATTGGATGGTAAGGAAAGAGACTGTTGATGCTGAGGAAATGGCATCTGCTGGCCTGCCCAGTTCAGATTCCATTGATTAAAATACGATTGCTGGGGAGCCCAAGGATTCCATATGGTAGGATCAGGAAAAGGAAGACTTGGTTGTTGCATGGGTAGAAAATTCATTGTGTTAAAGGGTGGGTACTGCATTTGGTTCATGGGTGGGTAATTTGTTTGAAAAGGAGAATGATTATTCCAATGACTAAATGCTGTGTTAGAATTCATACCTTGTCTTTGTGGCCATTGCCTCCTCTGTGTCATTAGGTACACTGCTTCAGCCTCTTCTTCAGTTGACTGCAATGCTGCTTTTATTCCAGGCGGAGAGGGGCATTGCTGGGTTTCATGGTTCTTTTCACAGATCGTGCAGATTGGTACCTTATCTAGTGGGCATTCCCTGAGTGGGTGTTTTTCTCTGCATTTAGAAAAAAAAATAGCTAGGGCAGCTTCTGTTTCTGCCTGTTTCTTTTTTACCTGTAGAGCATCAATTTGTGAAGCAAAAGAACTTAACATTTCAGTTTTAAAGTCTTCCAATAAGTTACCTATTTCAACCCTTGTTGCTCCTCCACTTGCTGACTTCTGGACTCTTGAATATACGTTGTCCCTGCTTTTTGATCTGCTTACTGCTCCTCTTGAACATCTCATGCAGAGGTTGATAATTTCATCAAATGGTCCCTTGGAAATGTCCCCTTTTCCCAGCATATTCAACATGTCCAAGAAGTCATCTCGTACCCCTTTCAACAATATTGTTTTCAGAATATCTTTACTCATGGTAGGGTGGTTAGACTGCTGCAGATTATACTGCAGTCTTTCCACAAAGTCCTCCAAATTCTCGTCCTCCTTCTGAACCATTTTAAACAACTCTTCCTTCCTCTCTCTTGTTCGGAAGTAATCCTGATATTTGGCCAGAAAGCTTTCTTTCATCTGATCCCAGGTAGTGATTGCTTGAGCTCCTAAGCTCATAAACCACCTTAATGCATTCCCTTTCAGTGTTGCTGGAAACAGCTTTAGTTTCTGATTAGGACTCACATAATCATAACTTCTACATAGTATATCGAATTCAAAGAGGAATTCATCCGGGTCTTCAGAGGATAACCCATGAAAGTTGGGTAATGCTGAAAGTGGAATGTTCTTCATAGGGGTCGCTTCTCTCAGGAGCTCCCCAATAGGGAACTCAAGGGTAGAGAGTGAGTTTTCCCCCCTTCCTTATGCTCTGTTATCCTCCATTGGTCTTTTTCCTGAATCGCTTGCTTTATCTTCTGTATCTTCTGTCTCTTCAGGTTCTTCTACCGGTTCCTCAGTGTATTTTGGTACTTCCAGCTTCCTTTCAGGTCCTAGTACTTCCTCCGTCTGTCGATCTGTTTGTGAGGAATACTGGATCTGAGGTCTCCGGGAACTCGTCCTCTGTGATGTCTTGGCCTTTGAGATAATTTCATCAATAAAGGTTTTTCTTCCTCCTCTGCCTTTTCCGCCTGTGAAATTAGGTTTCCTGCGTCCTCTCATGCACCTGTTATTCTTAAAAAGAAATCATTAATGCTTTTAAAATCTCTAGTCGCCTTCCCCGACAACGACACTAAAATGTTGGCTACTTGAGTTGTTTATTGATTAAACAGTCAAGTACCACATTAATTTGTCAACCTGGGAAAGTCCTTTTATTTCAAAGGTGACCTCGTACTGTATGTACTTAATTCTAAAAGCATTAAAAACTGTAGTATACACGATTCTGTTTCTATCAAACTCCTTACTCTATGTTATAACAGTTACAGTATATTGCAAAGATAAAATGAAAGCAATTAACTAAGAATACAAATCTGAAAAGAAAAGTAATGGTTGCTCTGTTAGCAGAAGATCAGGACCCTATCCTCAAGGTAAGGATGTTCAGAACCTGCCCCTGTAACCAGGTTGCTAATACACACTGCAATTCTAATTCACCGGTGAAGTATTCTTTTACAACATTAAGCAATTAACAAAACAGAGTATCAACAAAAGGAAATTATCAGAGGTAATGCTACAGAATCCAAACAGAGTACCAGCAGAAAGGAAATTGCCAAACACACTCACACACTAACAGAAAATAAATGGGTGAATCTTGTTAAGAATGTGGGCCCTGTCCCTCTCACAAGATTCCCCAGAACACAAATGCTGGATTAGATGCTCAGAACAACTTTTTATTCATCTGCCAGAATGTCCAGTTACAATAAAGATTCAGACTTGCTTTTGCTTTTCAAAATTTTCCTTACACCTCTCCCCTTCTAATGTAGATGTCTCCTCTTTATAGAGGAGACATCTATTACAATAGACCGTCATAGTTCATTTAGTTAAACCTTCTTATCAAAAATAAGAAATCCATCCTTGTTATAGGATGCCGTTACAACAGTGTGACGGTGTATTCTTTCTTGGGTCTCTTACTGTTACACAGCTGGTAAAAAAACTTCAACCGTCTTCTTGGAATCCTCGTACTATCCTTTGCCGCTTCCCCATTGTTGCTGATTTAGTAAACTCATGCTGTTCCTGGTGTTTTAGCAACTGTAACCGTGTTTTACACTTTTTGGACAGTTGCTGATCGTGCTGTGTCAGCATGGAACTCTGCCGATCTTCTGATAGTTGCTGTTTGTCATTTCCGGTATTCCAGTTGTTGCAAAATAACGTTTTCCCTACTTTAGATAGTTGCTGTTGCTGATGCTGTAGCAACTACGTAGTTGTTGTTTCTGGTGTTGCAGCAACTGCGTAGTTTCTGTTTCTGGTGTTACAACAACTATGATTATAATTTCTGCAGACTTTAGACAGTTCAACGGTTACTTAGCAACTTGGTTAACTTTTCCAAAGATAATTATTAAGATAACATGAATATATAATGAATAATTAAACATATAGTAATGCGGAGAGTTACTTCATACCTTGGGATGATTAGGTCATTATGTAATCAAAGCTTTCAACTTATGGACTGAAAAAGGGTAATATTATAGCAAAAATACAAGGTCAAAAATGGTCAATTTGGAGTCCTAACATGTATTAATATAAACAACAATAAAGCTTACAACCACCCCTTGACGTCACAAGCTTCCTTGAAGGGTCCAATCAATATGTCTCCATAAGCGTTCACTCTCAAAGTTCTCCCAGAAAGACTGATGAATCTCTCTCTCACCCAAAAGCACAAGTATGAAACTAAGGCAATCACAATAAGGCTTCCTTCTTACAAAACCATTTTACACTCTCAATCCACAACATGAAAGGCAATCCAAATGGTAAGCTATCAATCCAACAAGCTAAGAACTATCACACCAAAAACTCAACTAGCACTTGCTAAGAGCTCCCAACTAGTTGATCATAGTCATGGATGATGCTTTTATAAGAGGCTGAGCCTCCATAAATGAGGGGAGAGGAAGCTTATCTTCAAGGGAGATTACTCAAAAGGCGGAACCACCATCTCAAATTGGGAGACACAAACTTCCTTGACCCAACAACTAGCTCTAGAACCACCCAGAAGCATTCTGTTTGAAATAATTCGCCATATCTGGGTCGTTGCAGGTCAAACACTGAGACTCAAAGACAATCACAAGAGTACACCTATTTTTAGAGATGTCGTCGCGAGGCATTAGTTCATTTTGGGCTATCGTCACAGGTAGGACACTGATGACTTGAAATGATTTTGAAACATGGGTAAAAAGGGGTCAAATTCAAGATTAATGAGCTTAGGCAATCTTCTTGAGTAATATGGAAGATTTGGACACATATTTTGGTATCTGACAAAGAGCAGATGTCACTCAGAGACCAACTCGACCCGGGATCAGGGGGATGCAGGGTTGGTGACAAAATATTGTGTAATAGATGCCCCCTAAAGCATGAAGGCCGAGAGAATGGGAGGGGTGAAATGCTTTATGAAACCATAGCTAAACCGAAACACCATCGCGGAGAACCTGCAGACGCAAGTGCAACTGATATCTTTGATAGTGAAAGAAATACATGTAGTCGTGGTATGGGCGCAGCCATCCAAAAGACAAATAGAACTGGTCTGAGGTATGGACGCAGCCATCCAGTCGACAAGACCATATGAAAACACAGGTATGGTCGTAGCCATCCAAAAAGACTCAGGTATGGTCGCATCCATCCGATTAAAAGATTCATGTATAAATAATCCATGCAATCTGGAATTGTGTGATCTGAGCCTAGGGTCTTGAATCCCGACCTATCCATCGTACAATTTCTAATATGAGAATAAATGTGTTGTGTAGGTTTTAACCCCGTACAAAAATTAACTGCATACGAATTCTAAAACACATAAAATAAAAAATGCGAGAGCATAACACATAAAACACATATAAACAGAGATTTTCCCCTGGATCCCAAAACTAGGACTATCAGCTTGATTTTTCATTATGTTCCTTTCAATGTTACAATACATATTTATACATGCTGAAGCATCCAATACCATGGATCTAAAACCATCACGTCCAAAACCATGGACCGAAAACTATAGGTACGTCCGCCCAACCTAATATAGGGTCCAAATTTCTTTTTCCTGGGGCGTTGCCCCTGACCCCGTAGAGGGGGGGGCTACCCGCCCCCCTCAAACCCCCCGGACCCAGTAGATGGGGGCTACCCACTCCCCTCAAACCCCCCGGACAGGGGGGCTGCCGCCCCCCCTGTGACCCCCCCCAATCCCCCCGTTGCGCAACCAAGGGGGAGCTCCACCCCCCCTCTAACCCCTCGGTTCACTACGTAGGTTAGTCGTGGAAATAATATAACACAACCCAACATTCTCCCACTTGTTGTTTTCTTTCCATAGGGGGCCACAAGAGAGCTTAATTATTTTTCCAGCCTAGAAATGCCCATTGTTTCTCTACACCAAGAGAACTTCTCAGAGCTCAAAGATTTTTCAATGCTTCTGCAGTATTCTTCAAAGTGTCCACCTTTACCAGCAACACCTTTTTGTCTTCTATCATATACCTCACAAAGTGATACTGAACATTAATGTGCTTTGTCTTTGAATGATAAGCAGGGTTCTTTGCTAAGAAAATTGCACTTTGGCTGTCACAGTCTATCATTATATCTCCTTGTACTAACCCCATACTTGAACACAATATCTGCAACCAAACTGCTTCCTTGCTTGCATGAGGGGCTGCCATGTATTCTGCCTCTGTAGTTGATAGTGCCACTACAGATTGTTTCTTACTCATCCAACTGATTGCACCTCCAAATAGGTTAAACACATACACACTTGTAGATCTTCTCTGATCCAAATCTCCAGCCCAGTTTGCATAAAAAAAGCCACAGATATCCAAGACTCTGTCCAATCCTGGTCTTCCTTGGTAGCACAAACCATAATCACTAGTGCCACGCAAATACCTTAAAACCCGCTTCACTGCTGTCCAATGCTCCTTCCCTGGTTTTGACATAAACCTGCTCAATACTCCCACTTCATGTGCAAAGTCTGGTCCAGTACAGACCATTGCATACATCAGGCAACTGACTACACTTGCATATTGAACACGGGACATATCCTCTTCCTCTTCTTGTGTCTTGGGACACTGTTCAACAGATAACTTTACACCTACAAGAATAGGAACCTTCACCTTTTTACTATCCTGCATATTAAACCTCTGTAGTATTGTCTCGACATACTTCCTCTGGTTTAACCAGAGCTTCCTCTTTGCTCGATCTCTTTTAATTTCCATGGAAAAAATATAGTTTGCAGCACCAAGATCCTTCATGTTGAATTTGGAGGACAATTGGGTCTTCAAATCTTGGATAATTTCTTTGTCATTTCCAACCAACAACATATCATCCACATACAAGACCAGATAAATAACACGGTCACCAATTAATTTAAAATACACACAGTGATCTACTTTGCTTCTGGTGAAGCCAATTCCTCGTATAAATGTATCAAATTTCTGATACCACATCCTTGGTGACTGTTTTAGCCCATATAGAGACTTCTTTAACTTGCATACTAGTTCTTTCTTACCCTTCACCACAAAGCCTTCAGGTTGCTTCATGTAGATCTCCTCTTCCAGATCCTCATGAAGAAATGCTACCTTCACATCCATTTGTTCTACTTCAAAATAAAAAGCAACAGCAATAGATAAAAGTAATCTAATAGAAGTTACCTTGGCAACAGGAGAAAAAATATCACCAAAATCATTCTCGACACCTAGGAATAACCTTTTGCTACCAACCGAAATTTGTATTTCTCCACCTTTCCTTCTACATTTGTCTTCTTCTTGAACACCCATTTGCTGCCAATGGGTTTCCTTCCAGTCGGCAACTCCACCAGATCCCAAGCCTCATTTTTGTGCAAAGATGCCATTTCATCAACCATGGCCTCTTTCCAGAGTTTTCCATCATCTGAAACTACTGCTTCCTTCACAGTTCTGGGATCATCATCAGTAATAGATAAAGCAAAATTTGAACAGAAAGCAAATGGATTATACCTTTCTGGTTGCCTTCTTTCTCGAACTGATCTTCTTACTGTTGGCATTATGATTCAAGTGTTGTCCTTGATGGCAACTCACTCAGAGGATGGTACAGGTGCTCAGAGGTTGGTACAAGTGATGACATCTTAATCAGAAGACAGATCTCAGTACAGCATGCCAAGGAAGCTCATACACGCCGTTTCGTTAAGCCCAAGTCGCGTGTACACGCTAGTTCGATTCATAAAAAGCGCGTGTATGTGGAAAGGTTCCTTTGGTCCATGGTGGTTAGTCCTTGGAAGTTGTGCCTATGATTTCGGACCATTGTGTCTCGACGGGCGTGTCGATCCCTAGTTTTGAAGTTGATGGTATTGTGTTACTATGGTTTTGGCTCTTGGTATTGAGCTAGGCCTAAGACTATATAAGGAGAAGAAGATCATTAGGCAAAATCATCTTTCGACAAGGGCTTGAATATCTAAGAGCGAAAGAGATCTGATTTGCAGGTGCTGGGTTGCTTGATCTAAGCCAAGGAGAGATCACATTGGTTGATGGAAGACTAGATCTAAGGATAGATCGGATCTAATGGTTTGAAATGCACTATCATGATATGGTTGATTATGCTTATTTCTAGATCTGCATATTGTCGCAATGCTATGTTCTGGGTCTAACTAATGTCTGGTACAGCTGCAAATTGAGAAAGTTTATTTTTAGATCTGTACGCAGGTTGGCTTCGGTAAAAGTGCGTGTATACGCGGGTTTGGCTCCTTGAAGTAGCGTATATCTTTTGAAGCTTGTTTTTGGGTTTACAGTGGGGTCTGACAGTTATTGCAGAGTTCTGTAGTCTGCTCTGTGTTCTGGTAACTGGTGATTGACAGGGTTCAGTGGTTCAGTGATTCAGAGTTTGGTTGTTTTATGCTTCAATGATCTGTTGTGGAAATTGAATGAATTGTGGTCTTCAGATTGTAATGTTGTGCTTCAGGAATATTCAAGTCTGAAAATGTATGAAAGGTGATACCTGAAGAAAAGAAGATTGTAGGTCAGCACCTACGTACTAGTATCTTGGCTAGTACAAGAACAAAGGGGGTTGGAGCTCCCTTCCAAGGAAGTTTGGAGAACGAGAGAAGGTTGTAGCCTTCTGCAGGTTGTAGCCTGCGTACTGGTATAAGGCTGCACCAGTACAAAAGATTGTAAACTGAAGTTTCTTAAAGAAAGATAGAGATAACTTGCAGCAGGTGGTTTTCACCCACATTGGGTTTCCACCTTATATCTTGGTGTTCATGTGTGTGGCTTTTGATCCGTTCTGTTATACTGCATCTGCTTACTGTTAATGTGCTGAATAATGTCCTGATGAACTTAACTGAAGAATAAACTAACTAAGTTATGAGTTTTCTGCTTATACGCTGTTTTATTTAGTCACAGTAGCGTGTACATGCTGTTTTACTTAACTGAAGTAGCGTATATGTTTCTGAGCATTGAAAAGGTTTGATTGATCTGATAATACTGATTCACCCCCCCCTCTCAGTATTATTTCCAACACTTACACTCGGTGTTTGTGGCTCTTCATCTTCTGATGCCTCCTCTGCTTTAGAGTCTGATTCTTCCTCCTTTAGTTCAAACTCTATCTTCTCAGGTTCCTTTGGTTGGAATTCATGTTTAATAACATCTTTCACCTCTCTGAACACCACATCTCGACTATACACAACCTTCCGTGTTTTTGGGTTCCAAAGCTTATAACCCTTTAAACCATCCTTATACCCAATAAAGATGCACTTTTCAGATTTACTATCCAACTTGGTTCGTTTCTCCTTTGGAACATGTACATATGCATCACATCCAAATACCCTTAGATGTGAAAGAGAGGATTTCTTACCAGTCCATACCTCTTGTGGAGTCTTATCCTCCAACACTGATGAAGGTGATTTTTTGACCAGGTAACATGCTATCTCCACCACCTTTGCCCAGAATTTTTGTCCTAACCCGACACCACTGAGCATGCTTCTTGCCCTTTCCATCAACGTCTTGTTCATTCTTTCTGAAACTCCATTTTGCTGAGGTGTATATGGAGTAGTATTCTTCCATGCTATACCACACTTCTTATAGAATTCTTCAAATTCCTTACTGCAAAACTCTCCTCCATTATCTATCCTCAACACCTTTATCTTCTTCTCTGTCTGGTTTTCCTCCAGAGCCTTAAATTCTTTAAACCTATCAAAGACTTTAGATTTCTTCTTAAGGAAATATATCCATGTATTCCTTGAGAAGTCATCTATAAATGATACATAGTACACATACTTACCTAATGATGGAATCTTCAGAGGTCCAAACACATCACTGTGCATAAGCTCTAAAATCTGTTTCGCCCTCTTACCATCAGAGAGGAAACTCACCTAATTCTGCTTCCCCTATACACAATTTTCACATAAATCAAAGTCTAGAGAGCTATTACTCATACCTTCTACCATACCTTTACCATGAAGTATTCGAAAGCCCTTCTCTTCAATATGTCCAAGCCTTTGATGCCACATCATGGTCTTCTCTCTAGAGACCACTAGATTTTCTGGTCCATTTTCAGGAACCACAGAAATGTTGCACCCATCAACAACAGCGCTACCTTGCAGTTTGTATAAAGTTCCAGTGTGAACTCCCCGCATCAATAGCAGTGCTCCTTGAACCATCTTTCAGGAATCCTTCTCGAACACTATTTTTACACCTACATCATCTAGCTTGCTTATTGAAATCAGATTTCTAGCTAATGCAGGAATATGCAGAACACCTGGAAGTGATCTAACCCTTCCACCTTGCAACTTCAACTTTACTTTTCTGCGACCAATGATTCTAGCCTTCCTATCATCCCCTAAGAAGACATCACACCATTGTATTTATCATACTCACAGAACCACTCTCTATGGGGAGTGAAGTGAAAGGATGCACCTAAGTCAATTAACCATGCCTCATGATCTACATGTGTACTTGAAGAAGCAAAGTACACATCCCCACCTTCATTTGAGGTGGTTTTCGCCTCTGCAGAAGAAGCATCATCAGATCCGTTTCCTTTGTCAGGAGCTTTAGATTTACAGTCCCTTTTGTAGTGCCCTTCCTTTCCGCATTTCCAGCACACCACCTTTACAGGTTTTCCTGGAGATTTAGATCTCCCTCTAGATTTAGATCTCCCACTCGATGAATTATTTTTGTTTCTCTCCTGGGACCGTCCTCGTACAAAAAAGGCATCACCATTCTGGCTCTCCATATTTTTTCGTCTCATCTCCTTCGTCAGCAAGGATGAGACTATTTCATCAAACTGTAAGGCAGTTGCATTGCTACCTATTGCAATAACCAGACTATCCCACGAATCTGGTAGAGAACACAACAAACTGATGCACTTATCTTCATATGAAATTTTAATATCAACAGATAATAACTGACTTACCATAGTATTAAATGCGTTCAGATGCTCTGTCACCGAGTCTCCATATTTCATCCTTAGGTTATATAGCTTTTTCCGTAGGAACAGTTTATTCACTAGAGACTTAGATTGGTACAAAGTCCCTAACTTGTCCCACAAAGCCTTCACTGTAGCTTCCCCTGATACATTCAACAATACTAAATATGAGACACACAATCGTATTGTGCTCTTTGCCTTCTGATCCAAATTCTTCCATTCTTCATCGGACAATCCCGTTGGTTTAGTACCTGGATCTACCGCGATCCACTGATCTTTATCCACCAACATATCCTCCATCTTGAGTTTCCATAACTCAAAACTTTGACCATTAAATTTATCGATCTCTATCTTTCCACTGCTCGCCATCTTCTTTTGCCACTAGAATCGATCCCGCAGATATCCCACTGAACAGGGTCTACCAGAGGCCTGAGCAAAACCCCTCAGCGACAAAGGTGTCCCCTTGAAGCCAAAACAACTCTAATACCAAATGTAGGTTTTAACCAAGTACAGAAATTACCTGCATACGAATTCTAAAACACAGAAAATAAATAATGCGAGAGCATAACACATAAAACACATATACATAGAGATTTTCCTTTGGATCCCAAAACTGGGACTACCAGCTTGATTTTTCATGATGTTCCTTTTAATGTTACAATACATATTTATACATGCCGAAGCATCCAATATCATAGACTGCAAACCATTGTGTCCAAAACCATGGGCTGAAAACCATAGGTAGGTCCGCCCAACCTAATATAGGGTCCAATAAAAATTTTCTCGGGGCGTTGCCCCTGACCCCATAGAGGGGGACTATTTGCCCCCCTCAAACCCCCCGACAAGGGGGGCTGCCACCCCCCCTGTGACCCCCTGCTACACAATCGGCGCAACAAAGGGGGGGCGACCCCCCGGTTCACTATGTAAGTTAGTCGTGGAAAGAATATAACACAACCCAACATGTTGAAGTCGAGCATACTAGAAAATCAGTTGATTACCGGCCAATGATGTGAACCATTAACAAGCACAAGAGAGACCGCCAGTAATGTCAATGGTTCTCAAGGTACTACTAGCACAACCCATAAAGTATGAAGAATGATCTGGAGTCAAACACTTGTGGAATCACCCGATCAAAGACCAATGATGCAAGTTTGTTGTCGAATGCGAAGAACTTGCCATTGAGCCATCCGAGCTCCAAGGTACCCGAAAGGAGTCTCTAGATCAACTTCCTGGATAATGAGTTGATGTCGACAGGAAGCGATCTGTCACATGAGGGCCATAATGTTTCCCACATCAACGTCATAAGACAAAGGAACAAGATGTAGATGGATGAAACAAAGAATTAGAGGAGGATGTAAGGGCACAAATTGCAGAAGGATTAAGCTCTTGAATATATCGACGACACGACTTCAGAATGTGGTAGCATTTTGGTACCAGGGGATCAAAGGTCATGCGGAGACAAAAGGGATCGAATGGAATGAGGAAAAATGAAGAACCCAAACCCCCAAAGGCCAATGATGAAGTGAGGATACCCCAAACCTAGTGAGAAGCAACAAAGTGTCGATGTTCAAGAGCTACAAGCTGCTGTAGGTAATCAACAAAATATTTGCAAATTTCCCCCCACCATTGCTGGTGAGTACCCCAATTATTTTTGAAACAAAAGCTTGAAGGGGATAGCATATGCTTGCAATATAAGTTTTTCCTTCAGACAAATCCAACCTAGTGAAATTTTAATGAGCCTTAGGGAGGAGAAGATCGAGTCTCATCATGGGGACGAGTCCAATGTCGTCAGCGTTTAACGAGTCCGACGTAGGTAAAACTCGGAGTCTTTTTCACATTTAGAGAGTTTGAAAAAGACACGGAAAAGAAAACTCCAGATGTCCCTTTTCGTAAATTTGTCCTTCGAACTCAGAAAGGTAGAAAATAATATCCAAGGGAACTGATTGACCATGAAATATCAACGTATACCTTTTTCGTAAATAATATATCCTAGCCTGAAAAAGGGGTAAACGTATACTAGGTAGATGATGCTTCGAAGCCTTTAACGAGTTCAAAGCAACAAGAGCTCGACAATCTTTTCGTTTTTAAAGGGTCAGAAAAGAGCTGAAAGCAGACCTCCCATTTTATTTCCTTTATGAGTCAAAAGGGAAAAATACTCAGCAATCTTTTCAGATTTTACGAGTTAGAAAAGAGCTTAAAGGTGACTCATCCTGGAGGAACGAGTGGTATAAAGGGTAGCAATTGGTTTCGGCAATGGAGGAACTACTCAAAACACATAATGGTCAAGAGGCTGGCTAATAAAACCACTTATCGTTGCGGTCCCAAGGAAAAACAACCAAGTGAAAGCATATGATCGGCCAAAGAGATGGTGGTGATGGAATGAAACAACCAAGGCTCATCTAGCAGAAATCAGTTGATTAAAACGACAATCACGAGACATAAATCAAGTGTGGGTTCATTTTTACACAAGCTTGAACCATGGAGAACTTTGCTTGGATTCTGTTTCATGTTTTATACAAGTTTGAAATGAAAAACCATGCTTGAATAAGTTTCCCATGCCCCCAGCATAATGATTCAATCGAGGTACATGCCCCCCAAGCTTCATTGCATTCAACTAGGTGGATGTAATGAAGGTTCACTTTCGAGACCCATGAAAGACTTGATTGGAATTTTACGAGAGCTCAATCAAATACTCGATTAGGAAAAGGGAGTTGTTTCATTTTTTAACAAGGTTGACACAGTAAAAGAACTATCCTCAAGACATTTGTTTCTTTTTTTAACGAGGTTGACACAAGATCACGAACTCTCCTCACAACGCTTGTTTCATTTTTTAATGAGATTGACACAGGAACAAGGAACTATCCTCAGCCTCTTGTTTCATTTTTTAATGAGGTTGACACAAGAAAAAGGAACTCTCCTCAGGACTCCTTGTTTCATTTTTTAACGAGGTTGACACAAGAAAAGAACTATCCTCGAGACTCATCGTTTCATTTTTAACGAGGTTGACACAAGAAAAGAACTATCCTCGGGACTTATTGTTTCATTTTTTAGCGAGGTCGACACAAGAAAAGAACTATCCTTGGGACTCCTGTTCATGGACCATATGAAAATAAGGCTCCCAAGAGGTATTCACTAGATGGAAGGACCACGCTCTGGGAGGAATACAGGTCATTGGGTACCAATGATAGATCGGGTCCCATTGCCCCTAATACATGATGTACTAGATCATTTGCATGATCATCAATGGAGGTGGAATAGGTAGCCACATAATTGACCTATGGTGGGGAAGGTACTACTTGCAAACAAGAGCCGATAGGGGATTATGGTTACAAAAGAGGTATCTGGTGACTAATGAATGACAATTGATCAAGAGTCACAATTCTTCCATCGTGCGGGAAACAAACCACATGGAAAAGCGAAGAAACAAGAGCTCCCATGTGATGAGCCCCAAAAATGAGTAATTATATGGGCTCATTCAACCTCCTAATTTGACTTAATCCACCATTATCATTAGTTTATTGCATGTTTTTGATTATATTTATGCTAATAGAGTGAATTGGGTTAGTCATTATGCCAACAAGTCTAATGTGTGCTTTATGCAGATTTTTAGTCAATTTTGAGACAAAATCAAAGGTTTAAATGAGCACTTGGCAGCCAAATTCGTGGAGAGGATTTTTAGGAAGGTGTCCCCTTCATTTATGAGCTCTTACCTCGAATTCTCCACCACCAGCTCGGAGTTCAAGGGCCACCACATCAATTATCACAAGGGCAGCCAAGCAAGGGCTAGTAAAGTTGCTGTTAACTGCAAGTTTTGGCAGCCGAGTTCCTAAAGTTTAGGAGGGCTGTTGGGGTCCTCAATTTGTATAAATAAGAAGGCTTAGGGCCTCATTTCAGTTAGCTAGTTGGCAGTTCAATTTTAGTCATTTTTTAGGCAGTAGGTTAGCTATGTATTTCAACACATTTTCAAGCTTTTTCTTGTGGACAGTTTTTGGGATGTAACTATTATTTCTTGCTCAATAAAGATGAATCCAGCTTTGCACCATCTCTAATATTCCTTAAGAGGATGTAGCTCTTGGGGTTGGGCCCAACTCAAGTGCCCAGTACCTCCTTTGTGTACTTGGATGTGTCTTTGCTGCATTCTTAGAATAAAATCTGTTATTTAGGTTAAAATCTTGTTTTGTTATTTAGGTTGCTTTTGATGATTGAAATAGATTTTCATGTTCAGGTTGATTTGATAGGTTGCTAGCAGAAAAGATCTTCGAAAAAGGCCGTCAAGAAACCCTTGATCTCACCTCTCCCTCCTCGGGACCATCAGCTGAGACCAAGGTGTCCTTGCTGCCATAAAAACATTGTTCTTGCTTCTCATACAATTTCTAGTGTTAGATTCTTAGTTGTAGAAGTTAGTACCAGTTGTGATTACATGCTTAGATCCATTCTTGCTTGGTTTCCATAGTTTTTTTACATGATTTTTTGCCAATAAACTTCTGTTCATCATGCTTATGGTTTCTAGGTCAAAGTAGGTCAAAATAGCTAGATCTTTGGTTTTCTTAGTCTTTGTTGGTTAGTTTTGAAAAATCACGTGCAGAGTGCCTGTGAAACATCCTCTCCTATGCTTACCCCATCCATGCAACCCGCTTCATCCTCCAACTTAGATTATTGCCTCTCATTTGCTACGTTTTCTCCCTTTGCCCTAATTTCTACATTCTTGTGCATCATTGCTCCCTCCATCCTTGAACCAAATCCAATCGCTCCTTAGCCTCATGCACCAGGTCCTAGACCCCTTAACATCCTTATCCAACCTCCATGTCCACTTTCCCACCGTTTTTCCTCCATCAACCCTCCAAAATCCTCTTTTCGGAACATCCTGTAGAAATTACAGAACATTCTGTAGAAATTTCAGAGCATCCTGTAGAACCCTTGCAGACTTCCTTTAGAAGCTCACGAAAGCAGTTTCTTGAGATCCGATCACTATGAAACTATCTGGAAGGGTGCTAGGGACCCCTTAGGCCCTCTTCTAACCTTCCCAACCTCCTGCAAGCATTTCCTTTCACTAATCCACCTCTGTACAGTAAAAAATAGTTAAAGCACATGCACAATAATTCTGCCAACTTACTCAAAAATACAAAAAGATGTTTCTTTTTAGATTTCACTTCAGAAGTAGCTTAGTCACATGCATTTTACCTTTCTAAGAGTCAATGGCATTCCTTTCTGTAGCTTTCATCATTTTTCTTGCACCAGTAGGGTTAGTCGGTAAAACTAGGGTTTGCTAGGGTTTGCATTTCCTTTCCACTTTCAGTTTCTTTCTGCAAGTAGATTAGCCTCTTTTGAGTTAGATTTCATCCATAAGTTAAAAAGCTTCTTCTAAGAGCTCATAGAAGTTGGCTTAAGCTCTTAGTGGACTTGTGCTAGCTGATCAAGTGACAGCCGCGGAAAGAGCTAGTACTTGTGCATACAGCACCGCCGCTTCCAAGTTTGTTACGAACTACCGGGTTGATAAAAGTAAAGAAGGGAGCCCTAGGAGTTGCAGCATTATTGCTGCAATACTGGGGACCACCATCTTTTTAGCGCCATTGTCGGGGAAGTGTCAGAGTACTGGTGATTGCTGCTTCTCTTCTATTTTCTACTACAACCTTCTGCTAAGTAGTTTATTTCAGCAAGCGTAAAATAGATTGTTTCATTTCCATTTTGCAATTTCATTTCCGCAAAAGTAGATTAGCATTTCCTGCTTTCATAGATTAACATTTCAATTCCGCAATTTCAATTCTGTAAGCGTAGCCTAGCATTTCATTCCTGCAATTTCATTTCAGCAAAATAGATTAGTCCTTTCCTGCTTTCATTTCAATTCCACATTTTCATTTCAGAAAGATAGATTTTAGTTAGTTGCAGTTCAATCTATTTCAGTTTTGCAGGTACAAGCAGAAAAAAAGCAAAAATCAATCAAAAAGATTTCCTTTCATGCCTTGTAGGAGTAGAAATAAGTCAGAAAAATGTTTGCACAACCCGCCACTGCTTCACACAGCCAACCTTCTCCCTTCTTCGATGGATGTGATTGAGAATAACCCCTAGGTGGACAGCAAGACATATTTGAAGAACCTCTAGGGGAGAAGAAGAAGAAATTGTTCCTCTGGAGCAAATGGCTGCAAACAGAAATGTTGGGAGCAGTACCTTATCCAAAAATGAATTTGCAAATCAGATGGAAGGTTTCAATAGTGAGATGAGGCAATTTCTTGCCATGCAAATGGATACCTTGTGGATCCAAAACAAGAAAGAGAAAGCTGAGAGGGCTTTGTCCATCTTTTGTCCCAAGTGGACTAGAAAGCACCCTAAGGACAAATGTCCATTGCACTCCATAAAAGTGTGTTTTGTCTGTGAAGAAGACCATCCTACAAATCAGTGCCCTTCCTTGCCTGGTCTTAAAGTTGCATATCAAAGGGCTAAAGGAGTCACTAAACCACTCTATTTCAAGAACCAAAGGAGGCCACATGGACCCATACCTTACCAGGAGGGAATGCAAGGGACATCTCAGACCTATTACAACTCCTATCAAGCCACTTCCATGCCTTCTTGGGGTCCCCCTGCTCATCCTTCCTGGTCCACACCCCCTCCTTGGTCGTATCCATCTCAATATCATGCTCAACCAGCTGCTCATCCATTTCACCCCTATGCTTAGCCACAGCCTTAGTGGAATGCACCTCATCAGGGGTGGAGGCCCCAGTACAACTCTCCTCCCGCTCCTTTGCCTCCACCACCTGCCCAACCACAACCCCATCCACATCCATCTCAAATATACACCCCCACTCAGCTACCCGTACCACCATTTCCAAACCCGCACATTAGAATAGCTCAACCCAATTGCAAAGCTGAGGCACAACATGTCCAAACGACTCCTCTTGAGCTCAATGATATTCACCGTAGCTCAGGAAGAGTATTGCAAAATAGAGACTATATTGAAAGAATTGAAGGACCACATCCAGCAAAAGAAGATTCAAAAGAAAAGATCAAAGAACCATGGGCTGCACTTGATGAAGAGAAGAGATTAGAATCAGAGATCGAGAAAGCTCCCTTATGGTTACGATCACATCCTCCATGTAGTCAAGAGGAAAATCAGAAAAAAGAGGAAGATGTGAAGGTCATGATAGAAGAAGATATGGAGAATGATCCCGATCAGCAAAAGGACCAAGGATATCAGAGCTATATTAAGATATGGTTCCAGATGGTCACTAAGTTACAACAGTACTCTCTTCCTCAGCTATGTTTGATCCCTTCAAAGTCAAATCATTTGGTCTCTGAAATTCGGATACCTGTCAAAGCATCATTTCAAGCCTCCACATCATTTTGTCTCTAATCTCAATGTGCACATGGCTCCATCGGAAGTATTCTTATACTTGAAAATGATTTTGTTTTTCAAGTAGGGTAGGGTAGAATAAAAGGAAAAAAAGAAGAAAAGCAAAAAATGAAAATAAGAGGAAAATACAAATCTAAGGTGAAAACCTCCTTGGAGGCGCCTCAGATTGGCTCATTGATTTAAAACCTCCATGAGGTGGTAAATGGGTTGGGAAAAAAGATAAAAGAAAAAAGAATAAGATCCCTAGGTGAAAACCTCCCTTGGAGGCGCCCAGGGTAGGCAATTAGGGTGAAAACTTCCATGAGGCGCCCTAGTTGTTTTCAAAAAAAAAAAAAGAGAAAAAGAAAAAGAAAAATAAACCTAATTTCCATTGAATAATTGCAGGTTGCAGCAAGGACATTGCAGGTTAGGAGGATTGCTCAAAACAAAGACAGAGGAAGTTCCGTGCCTTCTACAGGAAGTTCTGTGTCTTCTACAGGAAGTTCTATGTCTTCTACAGGAAGCCTACAAAAAAGCCAAAATTGATCTCCGAATAAGACCCGAAGGTTGGGAATCTATCCATGAGGCCTACAAGCATCCATGATTCCATCCCTCACCCTTCTCCATTATTTTTTCCATCTCATTGTGCTTCTTTCCTAAATTGGGTGTTCTACAGGAAGTTCTTGTAGAAATTACAGGAAGCTAGGAATGGATTTTAAAAGGCAATTTGGCGAACATGATAGCTTCCTAAAGGGTTCATAAGTCCTCCTACAATCCTCAAACCTTTCCTCCATCATTTCCATGCCTGCATCACAGCCCAAGCTCATTTTTCTTACCATGCAAAAAACTGCAGAATGCTTGGAAGGAAAAATACATAGAACAAATTTTTTTTTTTCCTCACGTGAAAACCATGCATCCATTTACAAAACCATTTTATGGGGAGTTGCATAGGGATGATGGCAACATGCCCAAGCAATTTCAGCCAATTCTGGTGCACGATTTCCAAGAAATCAACCTCCATCTCCTTCAACCATTTTTTCATTTTCTCCCTATCCATGCATCTGTTTCAAAATCTGTTTCATGGGGAGATGCATATGGGTGATAGTAACCTACCCAAGCAGTTTCAGCTAATTCCGATGCACGGTTTCTGAGAAATTGACCTCTGTAATATTCAGCCATTTTCAGTTTTTCTCGATATCCGTGCATCCATTGACCACAATTTTGCTATGGGAGGTGCATAACAATGATAGAAGCATGCTGAGAAAGTTTCAGGTCAATCCGATCTATCGTTCAGGAGCAATGGAGAAAACAAGTTGCTGTCCTGCAAAAATCCAGCATCAGCAGCATGAAGGTGCAAATCTGAAGGATGAAACTGACTTCTGTAGCTTAGATCCGGCCAGAGGATACCTACACAAGAAAAATAACCACACATCAGACAACAAAAAGCTTATAACATAAAGGATCTAGGCATGCAACAATGGAATATGAGCATGCAGCAGCAAAAAGTACCCAACAGCACGTCGACTTACAGTTCTCTAGCGCTCAGCCGGAAATCATGCAGCATATGTGTATAGTCAACTCACGTGAAATTTAAAAAACAGGTAGTGTTGGCTGTTTGAACTCCAGTGCAACTGATGTCAAGTGATTAACAAGAAGAGAACATACAGTTCATAACAGCACTGCACTCTGCATGGGGCCAGTGCACATCCGGCCACCTCATCTTCTTACACGAATCACGCCGTAGTTAAACGATGCTTGGCTGAAACTCTCACCACTCTTTGTTCAACTACGTCTTCATGACAATCACAACTGAAGCACACATCCACCACTTCCAAATCAGCTAACCAATGGTCCTATGCAAGATTCCTGCCTAATTTTTGGAGATTTCTGCCGTTTTTAAAAAAAGATCTGCCACCTATCGGGCTCTACAGGAAGCACAGTTTCATTCTACAGGAAACGCAAAAAACAACCCTGCAGAAGAAAAACTGGGATTTTCAGCGAATTTCAAGCTCAAAACGAGGTAGGATCGGGGAAGCTTCTTTGTGCATGATTTGTTTGTGCAAAGTGGTGAATTGAACATAGCATGAGATTGGAAATCAGTGAAAATTTTTCCTATGAATTGGAAATAAAACGTTTGCCTGTGTGTTGCACTGAGTTTCTCAGTTTTTCTGCATCAAAATTCTCCTCCACATTTCCTATTTTAAAAAATTCTCCTATAGGGTAGATACGCAACTGTGAGAGCTAGCCTGTATATGAAGAATTTGAATTTACATGGTTGTATGTATGCTGGGGATAAAAATTGAGCTCTGCACTCTGTTTGTAGAAACCCAATTTTTCCTTTCATAAACGGACAATCGAGTTTTGGGCAGCAATAGCCTTAAAACCAGGGAATTGGTGCTAATTAAAATTTGAACACCCGAGAGATCCCTTCTTGAATTTCAGGAGAGAAAACCAGTGATGAAGGAACATGGGACCGTCAAGCACAAAAAGGACAGAAGGAAAAAGGGAGAAAGGGCCAGATTGCCGAGCCTAAAACAGTAGGAGGAACAACGACACAAACACCTAGGAAAAAACGATTGCAGAGTAGAGCAGAGAGGACTGAAAAAGTCCAAATAAAGGAGGGCACAGCCAAGGCAGCAACCCATAAACTAAAAGGAAAGACAAATCCAGCCAAGCAGACCGAAACAGTTGACACAGGACTTTCTATAGGAAGCATGAAAACAGAACAACAAGAGGAGAAATCACCTGAGATCTTGGCTAGGGAGGCAGCAGCCGTGCTTGCCACCTTAAGCACACCTCCAAAACCAAAAAGGAAGAGAAAGAGGCAAACCTCCATGTACTTTAAAGCAAGGAGGAGCACACAGATCAAAGTAGGCAGACCCTAGCCACAGTCAAAGGAGCCAATTATCATTGAGGACACCACAACACAACAAAAGGAGGAGTCTCCTTCAAAGATAACCATCACCTATGAACAAGGAAGCCAAAAACCTTCACTTGGAGAGAGAGAATTCAGATAATGGACTCAAAGACAACTCTACAGGAAGCTGAGACAGTTCTACAGGAAGCTGAGACAGTTCTACAGGAAACTCTGGCTAAGTTAAAAGAGACCGAGAAATTGGAGGAAAAGGTAGCCAAACCATCACAGGAAGAAGAAAAGGCTGAGGAAATATTGGAACCTAGCCCTCAGCCTAGCTTGGGCTCATACTATAACTTGTTAGAAGCCGGGAAGATAATTCCCCAGAAATTCGCAGTGCCACTTTTCTTTGCACTAGAACAAGAAAGGGTTAGGACTCACATTTGGATGAGGATTGCCAAATCCAAGGGTGTGGTAGACATAGGCCACCTGGAAGAACAACTCAAGGAATAAAGAAAAGAATTGGCCATGGTAAGGCATGAGGAAAGTAGTCAAAGGACCAAACTACAGGAGGAGAATGAGCTGCTGAAACAACAGTTATAGCTACAGGGAAGTCATAATGAAGATAGGCCCTCCATTTTGGCAGAAAAACAGTAGCAAGAAGGGCCTCCAGTAGACAAGGAAACATCTGATGAATAGCAGAGAGAGGACAAGCTGCAGGCTGAGGTTGAGGCGCTAACAAAACTGCTACAAGAGAAGGGAGCATAGGCAGTGGGAAGAAGTAGAGAGAAAAGCATGGTTTCATGACCAAGAAGAGGACATCACTTCAGAATCTGGGCATGACAGGGAGGCCACCAGGGCCATCAAAGATGAAGATATAGATTAGTTGCTCAGAAGATGACCAACACTTTCAGTAGGAGGGTGATGATGAGCCCCAAAAATGAGTAATTATATGGGCTCATTCAGCCTCCTAATTTGACTTAATCCACCATTATCATTAGTTTATTGCATGTTTTTGATTATATTTATGCTAATAGAGTGAATTGGGTTAGTCATTATGCCAACAAGTCTAATGTGTGCTTTATGCAGATTTTTAGTCAATTTTGAGACAAAATCAAAGGTTTAAATGAGCACTTGGCAGCCAAATTAGTGGAGAGGATTTTTAGGAAGGTGTCCCCTTCATTTATGAGCTCTTACCTTGAATTCTCCACCACCAGCTTGGAGTTCAAGGACCACCACATCGATTATCACAAAGGCAGCCGAGCAAGGGCTAGTAAAGTTGCTGTTAACTGCAAGTTTTGGCAGCCGAGTTCCTAAAGTTTAGGAGGGCTGTTGGGGTCCTCAATTTGTATAAATAAGAAGGCTTAGGGCCTCATTTCAGTTAGCTAGTTGGCAGTTTGATTTTAGTCATTTTTTAGTCATTTTTTAGGCAGTAGGTTAGCTCTGCATTTCAACACATTTTCAAGCTTTTTCTTGTGGACAGTTTTTGGGATGTAACTATTATTTCTTGCTCAATAAAGATGAATCCAGCTTTGCACCAGCTCTAATCTTCCTTAGGAGGTTGTAGCTCTTGGGGTTGGGCCCAACTCAAGTGCCCAGTACCTCCTTTGTGTACTTGGATGTGTCTTTGCTGCATTCTTAGAATAAAATCTGTTATTTAGGTTAAAATCTTGTTTTTTTATTTAGGTTTCTTTTGATAATTGAAATAGCTTTTCATGTTCAGGTTGATTTGATAGGTTGGTAGCAGAAAAGATCTTAAAAAAAGGCCATCAAGTAACCCTTGATCTCACCTCTCCATCCTCGGGACCATCAGCTGAGACCAAGGTGTCCTTGCTGCCATAAAAACACTGTTCTTGCTACTTCATGCAATTTCTAGAGTTAGATTCTTAGTTGTAGAAGTTAGTACCAGTTGCGATTACATGCTTAGATCCATTCTTGCTTGGTTTCCATAGTTTTTTTACATGATTTGCTACCAATAAACTTCTGTTCATCATGCTTAGGGTTTCTAGGTCAAAGTAGGTCAAAATAGCTAGATCTTTGGTTTTCTTAGTCTTTGTTGGTTAGTTTTGAAAAATCACATGTAGAGCGCCTGTGAAACCTCCTCTCCTACCCTTACCCCATCCATGCAACCTGCTTCGTCCTCCAACTTAGATTCTTGCCTCTCATTTGCTATGTTTTCTCCCTTTTCCCTAATTTCTACATTCTTGTGCATCATTGCTCCCTCCATCCTTGAACCAAATCCAATCGCTCCTTAGCCTCATGCACCAGGTCCTAGACCCCTTAACATCCTTATCCAACCTCCATGTCCACTTTCCCACCGTTTTTCCTCCATCAACCCTCCAAAATCCTCTTTTCGGAACATCTTGTAGAAATTACAGAACATCCTGTAGAAATTTCAGAACATCCAGTAGAACCCCTGCAGACTTCCTGTAGAAGCTCATGAAAGCGGTATCTTGAGATCCGATCACTGTGAAACTCTCTGGAAGGGTGATAGGGTCCCCTTAGGCCCTCTTCTAACCTTCCCAACCTCCTGCAAACATTTCCATTCGCCAATCCACCTCTGCACAATAAAAAACAGTTAAAGCACATGCATAATAATTTTTCCAACTTACTCAAAAATAAAAAAAGATGTTTCTTTTCAGATTTTACTTAAGAAGTAGCTTAGTCACATGAATTTTACCTTTCTAAGAGTCAATGGCATTCCTTTCTGTAGCTTTCATCATTTTTCTTGCACCAGTAGGGTTAGTCGGTAAAACTAGGGTTTGCATTTCCTTTCCGCTTTTAGTTTCTTTCTGCAAGTAGATTAGCCTCCTTTGAGTTAGCTTTCATCCATAAGTTAAAAAGCTTCTTCTAAGAGCTCATAGAAGTTGGCTTAAGTTCTTAGTAGACTTGTGCCAGCGGATCAAGTGACAGCTGCGGCAAGAGCTAGTACTTGTGCATACGGCACCGTCGCTTCCAAGTTTGTTACGAACTACTGGGTTGATAAAAGTAAAGAAGGGAGCCCTAGGAGTTGCAACATTATTGCTGCAATACCGAGGCCCACCACCATGACATAAATATAGTCACGACCAAGAATAATATTGGAATTCAATGCACCTTGGACGACCATCACGTCTATATAGACAATTTTACCTCCCAAAGTAATAGGGAACTTTGGAAGGATCCCTAAGGGTTGACTGGTTCCTTCATCGAAAGCCAATAGATTCTGGGTGATATACACAAGTTGTGGGGAGCCCAAATCTTGCCAAGTAGTGGAAGACATGAGGCTAACATACACATCTGTTGGCATTATGACATAGGTTTGGCGCTATGGCACAGGTGTTGTCCTTGATGGCAACTCACTCTGGTGACATATCACAGTTCAGGTTCTCAGAATGAAAGAAAAAGATATATATGCAGGTTCACCTTGACCAAGCTGCGTATACACGTGGGTTAGACATTAAAAAGATGCGTATGCATATACACGCACTTTCACGCAAGGAAAAGCGCGTACATGTGGGAGAACTTATTTTTGGTCCATGGTATTTAGTCCTTGGTATTTGAACCTATGGTTTTGGACCATGGTATCCCGTCCGAAGTGTTGATCCCAAGTATTGGGTCCATGGTATTGATTTGTTTTGGTTTTGGACCGTGGTATTGTGAAAGGCCTAAGACTATAAAAGAGGAAGGAGATCATTAGGCAAGGAATTATCTGAATTATTGAATATCCGATAAAGAGCTGGAGCTGGAATACTGGTAATTGGATTATAGTGCAGAGCTGAATTTGAATGAAGGAGGAACCTAAGTGCAAGGAGAAGGATAAGTTCTATTGATGGGTCAAATCTTAAGGCTTGAAGAATAGCATTTTTATGTGATTTTGGCACATAACTTGATCTATAAATCTGATAATCTGGGTATAATTGATGTCTGAATATTTGAAAGAGTGAATTATCTTTTGTAGATCTGTACGCAAGTTCAGTGAAGCAAAGCCACGTATAGACGCTGGTTCAGCAAATCAAAACAGAGTATACGCAGGTTTGACTTAACGCAGAAGCATATGCACATAGGTTTCTGAATATTGAAGTAGCGTACGTCTCTTGAAATATGTTCTAGCTGCTTCTGTTTATTGCTGCAGTATTCTGGGTTCAAAATTGGTGTGTGGTTACTGTTACTATGTTCTGGGTACAACTGTCAAAGAAGTGACTATTTGATTTAGTTTTTGTTTGGTGAAAAAGGAGATTTATTGTTGCAAATATTCTTGATGTTTGATTGATGTTATTCATGGATCTAGTCTGAAAATTTATGAAACGTGGTCCCTGGAAGAAAGAGAAGGTTGTAGCCTTCTGTCGGTCAGCACCTACGTACTAGTACCTCAGCTAGTACAAGAGCTAAGGGGGTTGTAGCTCCCTTCCAGGAGAAGCTGGAGAACGAGAGAAGGTTGTAGCCTTTTGCAGGTAGAAGCCTACGTACTGGTATAAGTTTGCACCAGTACAGAAACATTGTAAAAAGAAGTTTCTAATTAAAAGAAGATAAAGACGAATTGCAGCAGGTGGTTTTCACCCACATTGGGTTTCCACCTGATATCTTGTGTTCTTGTGTATGATTGTCTTCTGCTCTATTTTACTGTTCTTGGTCACTGTTTATATGGTTTTGATGCACAGATTAATGATCAACATCTGTAGAATAAATTAAATTTTAAGTCTGCATGGTATACACTGGTTTCCTTATCTGTATTTGCGTATATATGCGGCTTTTACTAACTGAAGTAGCGTATGTGATCTGGGTGTGAAATAAAAATAATTGACTTGATAATACTGATTCACCCCCCCTCTCAGTATTATTTCCAACAATTGGTATCAGAGCAGGTCCTTCAGAAGAAGCTTGATCACTTGAAGGAAGATCTATCATCATGAGCAACTACGAGAAAGAAGCATCGATCAGGCCACCAATTTTTGATGGGAAAAACTTCGTCTATTAGAAGGTAAGAATCACAACCTATCTTCAGTCTCTTGGTACAGAAGTCTGGGATATCATGGAAATAGGATACACATTTCCATCAACAACACCGACAGATCCGGCTGGTAAGAAGTAGTATGAAACAAATGCAAAGGCTGTCAATACTCTATTGGGGAGTCTTTCTCAATCAGAATTCGCCAAGGTCATGCAGCTCAAAACTGCAAAAGAAATATGGGACAAGATCGTTCTGAGCTATGAAGAAGATGAATAGGTAAAATGAGAAAAAATTCAAACTCTCAGAATTCAATATGAAAATATCAGAATGTACAATGATGAAAGTGTGGTTAACTATTTCCTACGTATAGATGAAATTGTTAATTGTATGAAAAATTTGGGTGAAGAAATAAAAGAAGTTGTTTTGGTTGAAAAGGTTCTAAGATCTTTGTCTTCTAAGTTTGAATCAAAAGTTTTCGCCATAGAAGAAAAACAGAATCTATAGAGCCTTACCATGTCACAGCTACACAGAATCCTAACTGCTTACGATATGAGAAATGGGGGACCATCAGACAAGAGAGAAGCCACATTCAAAGCCTCAGGAAGAGGAGATTACAATGATTCAGGACATATGTTGGAAGAAGAGGAGGAGTCAAATTTTGTCAAGAACCTTCAACGGGGTTCTGGAAGATTCAGAGGTAAGCTCCCTTTCAAATGTTTTGCTTGTGGAAGAGTTGGTCACTATGCTGCCAAGTGTCCTCATAAAGATAAGTTTGACAAAGGTAAGGAATGTTGGGTGTGGAGCCTAATTATCTTCTATATTCAAATGTATCACCACATTGGACCCCAGTTCGAAATGGGGGTGCCAACGCCGCCCGTAAAATATTCGCTACAGGGGGTCCGGGGGGGGGGGGGGTAGCTGCGACCTTTGGGAGCCCCCCCTAAAAACAGCTGTAAAATTGCCTTGTAAAAGTATAGTAATTTCTAGTCAATCTGAGCCGTTCATTAGGCAGATGATCTGACGGTAGAACTTATGTTTAGTTTAGGGTTTTTTGCCCTAGAAGGCAACCCCTCTCTTTGTATGAGGGTATTGTATTTGAGGCTGTGTGATAGATGTGTATTCTGTGAGTGGGAAATAGAGAGGTGAGACTGTGAGAGAAAACATAGGATATTACAGCGGATCTGCTGTAGGTTGTGTCTCTTCATTTTGCTGGATAATAGAAAGGAAGGACTGGCTGTTCGTGGTGGACGTAGCCCAAACTGGGTGAACCACGTATATCTGTGTCTCTCTTGTTTTATGCGTTTTCTGTGTTTATATTTCTGCAATATTTTATGTGTTCCATTGCTCCATAATATATAATTTCTAACAACTGGTATCAGAGCCGAAGGTCTATTTGGCTGATAAACTCACAAGAAAGAAGGGTTCCTAGTTTGAGTGGGAGAAATGGCGGAAGATGGTAAGTTTAGGGTCGAGAAATTTAATGGCCAAAACTTCTCGCTGTGGAAGATGCAGATGGAAGATTATCTGTATCAGAAAGATCTATACCTACCATTGGGCAGAAAATCAAAGATGCCAACGGGTATGACAGATGAAGAATGGAACCTTCTCGATAGAAAGGCACTTGGAACAATACGTTTGTGCCTTGCTGCGTTAGTCACCTTCAACATTTCGAAGGAAACTACGACAGAGGGTTTGATTCAGGCGTTGTCGAAACTATATGAAAAACCCTCGGCCTCAAACAAGGTATTTCTTATGAAATGGTTATTTAATATGAAGATGTCGGAAGGTGGATCTGTTGCAGACCATTTAAATGATTTTAATATAGTTACAAGTCAGTTAAGTTCTGTAGGGGTAAACTTTGATGATGAAGTTAGAGCTCTGTTATTCTTGTGCTCATTACTAGAAAGTTGGAATGGTTTGGTAATGGCCATTAGTAACTCCGTTTCTGGATCTAGTACTTTAAAGTTTGATGATGTTGTCGGTGCTATCCTTAGCGAGGAAATGCGACGGAAAAGCTTCGGTAAGACATCAGGAAATTCTTTGAGTGCAGAGTCTAGAGGAAGAAAAATGGAACGAGGAAAGAGCTCAGGATATCGCAGTAAATCAAGGAAAGGCAGATCCAAGTCCAGATCAGGGATAGTGTGCTGGAAATGTGGAAAGAAAGGACACCTAAAGAAAGACTGTAGATCTCGAAAAGGAAAAGAAGGAGATGCACAACAAGAAAACAATCATGAAGCAAATGTGACAGGTGAGGTGTTACAAGATGCTTTGATTCTTTCTTTCGAAAATATTACTGATTCCTGGGTGGTAGATTCAGGGGCTTCATTCCATGCCACACCTGATAAGAAATACTTTCATGACTATGTTCAAGGAGATTTTGGACAAGTTCGTCTGGGTGATGATAAACCCTGTAAAATCATTGGAATGGGTAAGGTTCTTGTAAAACAATAGAATGGAAACCAATGGCTATTAAAGGAGGTAAGGCATGTTCCAGATCTAAAGAAAAATCTGATTTCAACAGGGTAGTTAGGCGGTGAAGGTTGTGTGACAACTTTCACAGATAAAGCTTGGAAGGTCACCAAAGGAGCCCTGGTAATAGCAAAAGGCAAAAAGGTTGGTACATTGTATTTATGCAATGGTATTTCTAACTCTGTTAATGCTTTAACTTCCAAAGGAGCAGATGCAGCATTATGGCATCATAGGCTCATACACATGAGTGAAAAGGGGATGAAGATTCTTCACTCAAGGAATTTGTTGCCGGGTTTGAAGAATGTTGATTTGGACTTCTGTGAGAATTTCATTATGGAAAATAGAAGAGAGTCAGATTTCTTAGAGTTGGGAAAGAAAGGAAGAATGAAAAATTAGAGCTTGTGCATACAGATGTATGGGGACCTGCTCAGGTATCATCTCTCGGTGGCTCTCGTTATTATGTTACTTTTATTGATGATGCAACTAGAAAAAATTTGATTTATTGTATTAAGAATAAATATGATGTATTTGATACTTTCAAGAAATGGAAAGCTTTGGTTGAGATTGAGACAGGAAAGAAATTGAAGTGTCTTAGATCAGACAATGGAGGTGAATATTGCAGCAAAGAGTTTGATAGGTACTGTTCAGAGCATGGAATTCGCAGAGAGAAGACAGTTCCAAGAACACCACAAGAAAATGGTGTGTCAGAAAGGATGAACAGAACAATCATGGAGCGTGCAAGGTGCATGAGATTGCATGCAGGATTGCCTTTACAGTTTTGGGCAGATGCTGTAGATACTGCTGTTTATCTAATAAACAGAGGGCCTTCAAGTTCCTTGGATGGTGGTGTTCCAGAGGAAGCATGGACAGGTAAGAAGGTAAACTACTCTATTTTAAAGCCTTTTGGTTGTGAGGCCTTTGTCCATATTGATAAAGAAAATAGAACAAAGCTTGAGGCAAAGTCAAAGAAATGTACCTTTATTGGATATGGTGTTAATGATTTTGGTTATCGCTTATATGATTATGAAAAACACAAAATCATTAGGAGTAGAGATGTAATATTCAATGAAAAGGTCTTGTATAAGAATCAGTTGCAGGAAAATAAACAGGAAAAGGAAAACAAGGAATATAGAGTTCTTGATGAAATCACTGAAAAAGTAAAGTTGCCTGAAAATAATAATAATCAACAACCACAACAACAGCAACCACCACAACAACAACAGGCACCAAAAACACCTGAAAGTGGTGTTAGAAGATCTACTAGGATAAGTAGACTCCCTGAATGATACTCTCCTTCATTATATTATTTATTGTTGACTGATTCCGGTGAACCCGAATGTTATGAAGAAGCAATGCAGGTTGAAAGCAGGAAGAAGTGGGAGGTAGCCATGGAAGAAGAGATGGACTCCTTAATGCATAACCAGACTTGGGATTTAGTCAGGTTTCTTGTAGGAAAAACTACATTGAAGAATAAATGGGTTTATAGGCTGAAGGAAGAGGATGGAGGAAAACAGAGGTATAAAGCTAGACTTGTGGTGAAGGGGTTTGCACAAAAGAAAGGTATTGATTTTGATGAAATATTTTCTCCTGTTGTTAAAATGAATCCAATCAGAACTATTTTAAGTCTTGTAGCAGCTGAAGATTTGCATCTTGAGCAGTTAGATGTAAAGACAACCTTTCTCCATGGGGATTTGGAGGAAGAGATATATATGCAGCAGCCACAAGGATATGAGGTGAAAGGGAAGGCGAAACTAGTGTGCAGGTTGAAGAAGAGCTTGTATGGCTTAAAACAGGCTCCAAGGCACTGGTATCTAAAATTTGACAAGTTTATGTCTGAACAAGGTTATACTAGATGTCACTTTGATCATTGTGTTTATTTGAAAAAGCAAAATGATGGTAGCTATATTATATTGTTATTGTATGTAGATGACATGCTTGTTGCAGGATCTAACGTGCAGGAAATAAATGTGCTCAAAAGAAAATTGGCAAATTCATTTGCAATGAAGGATTTGGGAGCTGTAAAACAAATCCTTGGTATGAGAATAACTAGAGACAGGACCAATCGTAAATTAACATTGTCTCAGAATGAGTACATACAAAAGGCGTTGAAAAGATTTAACATGCACAATGCAAAGCCAGTTAGTACACCTTTTGCTAGCCATTTCAAACTTAGCAAGGAAATGTGCACAAAGACCCAAGAAGACATGGATTATATGTCTAAAGTTCCATATGCATTAGCAGTTGGAAGCTTAATGTATGCAATGGTCTACACAAGGCCTGATATTGCACATGCAGTGGGAGTTGTAAGCAGGTACATGAACAATCCAGGAAAGGAACATTGGATGGCAGTGAAATAGATTCTCAGATATTTGAAAGGTACCACAAATCAATCATTATGATTTGGTGGTTCAAACATCTCCCTACAAGGATATGTGGATGCAGATATGGCAGGTGACAAAGATAACAGAAGGAGCACTACAGGATATGTATTTACTGTTGGAGGAACAACTGTCAGTTAGGTTTCAAAAATCCAAAGTGTTGTTGCACTTTCAACAACAGAAGCAGAGTATGTTGCTGCTACAAAGGCTAGTAAAGAAATGATTTGGTTACAAAGGTTTATGGGTGAATTGGGTAAGGAGCATGATATGGGCACGTTATACAGTGATAGCCAAAGTTCCATTCATCTTGCAAAGAATTCAGCATTTCATTCCAGGACTAAACACATACAGCTCAAGTACCATTTCATACGATCAGTGTTGGAAGATGGAGAGTTGAAGTTGGAAAAGATACACACTAGCCAGAATCCTGCAGATATGCTAACAAAAGTTGTAACCGGGGAGAAACTGAGAATATGCTCAGTTTCAATTGGTCTTCAAGGATGACGATGAAGATGAGAAACAGCCAGGTCCAAAGAGGAGTCATTGTCCAGAAAATGAAGCAGCGGTGGAGTTGCTACAATCAGTCTCCAAGTGGGAGATTGTTGGGTGTGGAGCCTGATTATCTTCTATATTCAAAGGTATCACCACATTGTACCCCAGTTCGAAATGGGGGCGGCAACGCCGCCCGTAAAATATTTGCTGCGGGGGGGGTCCAGGGGGGGCGGCTGCGACCTTTGGGAGCCCCCCCCTGGCGGGGGGTTTCGGGGGTAGCGCCCCCGAAGCTAAAAACAACTGTAAAATTGCCTTGTAAAAGTATAGTAATTTCTAGTCAATCTGGGCCGTTCGTTAGGCGGATGATCCGACAGTAGAACTTATGTTTAGTTTAGGGTTTTTTGCCCTAGAAGGCAAACCCTCTCTTTGTATGAGGGTATTGTATTTGAGGCTGTGTGATAGATGTGTATTCTGTGAGCGAGAAATAGAGAGGTGAGATTGTGAGAGAAAACAGAGGATATTACAGCGGATATGCTGTAGGTTGTGTCTCTTCATTTTGCTGGATAATAGAAAGGAAGGACTGGCTGTTCGGGGTGGACGTAGCCCAAACTGGGTGAACCATGTATATCTGTGTCTCTCTTGTTTTATGCGTTTTCTGTGTTTATATTTCTGCAATATTTTATGTGTTCCATTGCTCCATAATATATAATTTCTAACAAGGAACCAGTTAGATGGAACAGAAAACAGAATGTAAGTAAGAAGAGCTATTACACACATGAAGACAGTGATGGATTTTCAAATAGCGATGATGATGAACAAGGTAATGATTATAGAATTTTGATGGCTTTTGAAGATGATGATTTCTTGGATGCTATAGATGAATAAAGTCTTTATGAAGAAATTTTTAAACTCAAAATTTGCTTAGAAGAGAAAAACATGATTATAGATACTCTGACATCCCAACTTGCTGAAATGGAGAAACATAATGAAAAGTTAGAATGTGAAATTGTGGGACTTAGAAAGGACATTGAGAAAATGAAAGCTCTTAATCTTAGATTTGCTAAAGGATCTGAAACTTTAGATGAGATTATCAAAGTGCAACGTTCTTTTATAATCAAGACAGGTCTTGGGTATACCAAAGAAACATCTCAAGCACAGAATCCATCTACCTCCAAAAGTTATCTTGAAGCTACAAGGAGAAGTGAGCAAAGGCCCAATGGAGATCACCAGGTAAATCAGGGACAATTTACCTCAAGAATGAACAAAGACTACCAGGTAAATCGGGGGAAATCTACTTTAAAGATGAACAGAAGCTACAACCAGCCATAGGTAAAACATTCTCAATTTGCCTCAAGAATGGATGCCAATAGAAACTACAATCATTTGGTTGGTAGATTTGATAATCGCAGGAGTTTCTTCAATGGCCAATGTTTCTCTTGTCATAACTTTGGTCACAAAGTAGCTCAATGTGTTGCCTACAAGACAATCATGACTAGAGAAGCTCAAAAACAAAGAAGTATGACTGGGATCATGAAAAGGACCTACAATACTTTTCTGCTCTAGAAAATGAAATAAAATGTTCTATTTGTAACAACTTTGGTCATGAAGATTTTGAATGCAGGAGTAGGTTTCGACAAACAACTCAGAAGGAGCAAGCTTCATTAAGTCCCAAAACATGGAGAAAGAAAGAACCACTACCAGAAAGATGTGGGATAGCCTTATATGCGGAAGGATAGGAAAATCAGTGGTACATTGACAGCAGATGCTCAAAACATATGATGGGTGATAAAGATAAACTTCAGTCATATAGTGCCTTAGAAAAGGAAAAGAAGGTCTCATTTTGAAATGACACTCCTGCACTCATAAAAGGTAAAGGTTCTGTTCTTTTGAAAGAAAAGGTCAAGGCTGGAAATGTTATGTATGTTGATGGCTTATAGCATAATTTATTAAGTGTCAGTCAAATGTGTGATCAAGGAAATGAAGTAATATTTCGATCAAATGGATGCATTGTTCGTGAGCTTGATACAGGAGAAATAGTGATCAAAGACATAAGAACTCCAAATAATTTATATATACTCAAAGGAGGACAACAACAATGCTATCTAAGCAAGAATGATGAGCAATGGCGATTGGGGCATCTAAGCTTCTCACAGATAAGGAAAGCATGCAAGTATCAGGCAGTTCATGATCTACCTGACATCAGAATTCCAGACAATACAATATGAAAATCATGTCAATTTGGTAAGAAAACCAGAACTAATTTCCCTAAGAAGGAAGGATCAGCTAGCAGGCCTCTTGAACTTGTCCATACTGATGTATGTGGTCCATCTAGGAAAAGATCACCTCGAGGAGAAGAATATTTTATATTATTCATTGACGACTTTTCCAGGATGTGTTGGATAGGACTTATGAAGCATAAAGATGAAGCTTTCAAAAAATTCAAATCATTCAAAGCCTTGGTGGAGAACGAATCAGATCGTAGAATCAAATGCCTCAGGTCTGATCGAGGAGGAGAATTTACCTCGAATGAATTTTTCGATTTTTGTGAAGAACATGAAATAAGAAGGGAATTCTCTATAGCTAGGACTCCTAAGCAAAATGGAGTAGTGGAAAGGATGAACAAAACTGTTCAACAAATGGCTTGTGCTATGCTTGATGAGTCTGGAACACCCGCAACCTTCTGGGGTGAAGCTGCATTCACTGTAGTTACTATTCTCAACAAGACAAACATCCGGGTGAACAACACTCAAACTCCTCATGAGCTCTGGTATGGTAAGACTCCTACGGTAAAATACTTCAAAATTTCTGGAAGCAAATTCTATATCAAAAAGACTGATGAAAATCTTGGCAAGTTTGAACCTAGAGCAGATGAAGGCATTCTCCTTGGATACTCTCCCCACAGCAAAGCATATAAGTGTTACAATAAAAGACTTGGAAGAATTGTTGACAACATTGATGTAGTGGTTGATGAAGAAGGAAACATTCCTAGGCAAGTAAATTCTGAAAATTTCGAAGATGATGAGGACTATCCTTCAACATCAAATCAGACTTATGATGAAGAAGAAACCCAAGAGGCACCAGAAGAACAGATAAGGATAGAAGAGAAGACTCCATCCAGGTACGTTCAAAAGAATCATCCAGAAACTCAAATTTTGGGGCAGAAAGAGGCAGGTATACAAACAAGAAGAACAATTGCAGAAGCTTCAAGCTATTTGGCATTGCTCTCCTCCACTGAACCACAAAATGTAAAAGAGGCATGCAAAGATGAATGCTGGGTCAAGGCAATGGATGAAGAACTTGAGCAGATTGAAAAGAATAAAACTTGGGAGTTGGTTCCTAAACCAAAAGATAAGAATGTCATAGGGACAAAATGGATATTCAAAAACAAGTTGAATGAAAATGGGGAAGTTATTAGAAACAAGGCCAGACTTGTTTGTAAAGGGTATGATCAACAAGAAGGAATAGACTTTGAAGAAACTTTTGCTCCCGTTGCTAGACTTTAGGCCATCAGAATGTTCCTTGCTCTTTCTAGCTTTCAGAAGTTCAAAGTATTCCAAATGGATGTGAAATATGCCTTTTTGAATGGAGACTTAGAAGAAGAAGTGTATATTGAGCAACCCGATGGATTCATCCTTGGAAATGATCCAAAACTTGTATGAAGACTTAAGAAGGCTCTCTATGGTCTTAAACAGGCTCCAAGGGTTTGGTATTATCGTCTGGACAAATACCTTCATCAACAAGGTTTTTCAAAAGGATCAGCAGATAGCAGTCTTTATATAAAAATTGAAAAAGACAAATTGTTAATACTTGTTGTGTATGTTGATGATATCATCTTTGGCAGCAATGAAGAAGCCATGAGTCAAAAATTTTCTTTGGTGATGCAGAAAGAATTCGAAATGTCCTTGCTGGGTGAGCTGACATATTTTCTTGGTTTACAAATCCAACAAAATGAAGACAGTACCTTTTTATCTCAAACCAAGTACCTAAAGCAGATCTTGAAGAAATATGGCATCGAAGATTCGAAACCAGTATGTACCCCTATGGTAACAGGATGTAGCCTCAGTGCAAATGATGAATTAGTAGCAGTGCATCAACCAACCTATAGATCCATGATTGGAAGTCTGCTCTATTTAACAGGTACCCGACCAGACATCATGCATGCATTGGGAATGGTTGGAAGATTTTAGGCAAATCCAAAGGAAACTCATCTTCAGGCAGTGAAGAGAATTTTCAAGTATCTTCAAGGAACTCAAAACTATGGCTTATGGTATCCCAGAGATACAGATCTCACACTTCATGCTTATATAGATGCAGATTGGGCTGGAAGCGTGGATGACAGAAAAAGCACTAGTGGTGGTGCATTCTTTATGGGTTCCAGATTAGTATCTTGGTTCAGCAAGAAACAAAGTTCAATTGCATTATCTACAGCTGAAGCGGAATATGTGGCTGCTGCATCTTGCTGCACACAACTCCTTTGGATGATGCAAACTTTGCAGGATTTTCAAATCACTTGTACTCCACCTATCTCCATCTTATGTGATAATACAAGTGCAATCAACATTTCAAAGAATCCAGTCATGCATTCAAAAACCAAGCACATACCTATCAAATATCATTTCCTTTGGGAACAAGTGCTTGAACAAAAGGTCAAGTTGGAGTATGTTCCCTCTAAGGAACAAGTTGCTGATATACTCACCAAACCACTGCCCAGGGAAACATTTGAATACCTCAGACAGAAGCTGGGAGTAGTTGATGCATCATCTTGCTGTTGAAACCTCTCTGTTTCAGAGAAAAGTGGTTGTACGCGAGTTCCATGAGGAGGATCCGCGTACATACGCCAGTTTATGTGGATACAGTTGCGTATATGTTGGTTTGAAGGAAATCAGTGGAGACAGAATCTGGTTGAAAAGAATCTGATATGGGTCTGACAGAGACCATCTGGCACAGGTTTAGGGGGAGTAGATAAACTTTTAATAATGCATTGTTGGCATTACCTTAGAAGCTCTTGGTTCGTGTACACAAGCTATTTTTGGTTTCAGGTGGATCAGGTGCAGAAGGAGAACAGAAGGAGAACATGGTTGCTGATTTGAATAGTGATTGATAGATGCTACTGATATTAGTTATTGGTGACTTTCATAGTCTTGCTCTAAATTTTTCATCTCTATGTCATGTATATATTTTATTGTCACAGTCATGTAACGGCCTATTTTGGTTTCCCCACTATGCCTGGGATGAATGATGTAATGTACTTGGTTGTCATATGTAAACTTCTGGTGTATCCCCACTTGGTTGGGTGATGAATGTTTGTATAGAGTCTTTTGGTGATAGGAAGGTCTTTTATGATGTATAAGTCATGGTTCTTCTTGAAGAAAATCTTTTTGCAGATCTTGCCTACAGTCAGGGGGAGCATGGTCAGCACAACAGAGCAGATATTTCAGCATGTACTCAGGGGGAGCATAAACCTTTGCCCTTGATGACAAAGGGGGAGAATGACTTTGAGGATCTTGGGGTTGCCATCAAGTCCAAAGGGGGAGATTGTTGGCATTATGACACAGGTTTGGTGCTATGGCACAGGTGTTTTCCTTGATGGCAACTCACTCTGGTGACAGATCACAGTTCAGGTTCTCAAAATGAAAGAAAAAGATATATACGCAGGTTCACCTTGACCAAGCCACGTATACACACGGGTTAGACGTTAAAAAGATGCGTATGCATATACACGCACTTTCACGCAAGGAAAAGCGCCTACATGTGGTCCATGGTATTTAGTCCTTGGTATTTGAACCTATGGTTTTGGACCATGGTATCTCGTCCGAAGTGTCGATCCCAAGTATTGGGTCCATGGTATTGATTTGTTTTGGTTTTGGACCGTGGTATTGTGAAAGGCCTAAGACTATAAAAGAGGAAGGAGATCATTAGGCAAGGAATTATCTGAATTATTGAATATCCGATAAAGAGCTGGATCTGGAATACTGGTGATTGGGTTATAGTGCAGAGCTGAATCTGAATGAAGGAGGAACCTAAGCGCAAGGAGAAGGATAAGTTCTATTGATGGGTCAAATCTTAAGGCTTGAATAATAGCATTTTTATGTGATTTTGGTACATAACTTGATCTATAAATCTGATAATCTGGGTATAACTGATGTCTGAATATTTGAAAGAGTGAATTATCTTTTGTAGATCTGTACGCAGGTTCAATGAAGCAAAGGCACGTATACACGCTGGTTCAACAAATCAAAATAGCGTATACGCAGGTTTGACTTAACGCAGAAGCGTATGCACGCAGGTTTCTGAATATTGAAGTAGCGTACGTCTCTTGAAATATGTTCTAGTTGCTTCTGTTTATTGCTGCAGTATTCTGGGTTCAGAATTGGTGTGTGGTTACTGTTACTGTGTTCTGGGTACAGCTGTCAGAGAAGTGACTATTTGATTCAGTTTTTGTTTGGTGAAAAAGGAGATTGATTGTTGCAGAGATTCTTGATGTTTGATTGATGTTATTCATGGATCCAGTCTGAAAATTTATGAAACGTGGTCCCTGGAAGAAAGAGAAGGTTGTAGCCTTCTGTAGGTCAGCACCTACGTACTAGTACCTCAGCTAGTACAAGAGCTAAGGGGGTTGTAGCTCCCTTCCAGGAGAAGCTGGAGAACGAGAGAAGGTTGTAGCCTTCTGCAGGTAGAAGCCTGCGTACTGGTATAAGTCTGCACTAGTACAGAAACATTGTAAAAAGAAGTTTCTAATTAAAAGAAGATAGAGACGAATTGCAGCAGGTGGTTTTCACCCACATTGGGTTTCCACCTTATATCTTGTGTTCTTGTGTATGATTGTCTTCTGCTCTGTTTTACTATTCCTGGTCACTGTTTATATGGTTCTGATGCATAGATTAATGATCAACATCTGTAGAATAAATTAAATTTTAAGTCTGCATGGTATACACTGGTTTCCTTATCTGTAGTTGCGTATATACGTGGTTTTTACTAACTGAAGTAGCGTATGTGATCTGGGTGTGAAATAAAAATAATTGACTTGATAATACTGATTCACCCCCCCCCCCCCCCCCCAAGTATTATTTCCAACAACACCTTCATCCAATAGAGTGTAAGGTACTGCCATATTATAGGCATGTACTCTGATCTGGAAAGGCACATAGGATAGAAGGTGAAAGTAGTCAAATGACTCCAATCAAAGGAAACGACATAACTACTTGGTGGAGGTATCATATGATTGCCCCCATGCTCAACAGGAGTAGAAGGAGGACTCTCTGGAGTAGCAGGGACAAGAGGGTCACTTTTGGATTCATGAGAATCGGAAGAAACCAGAAGAACATGAGCAATATGATCATGATGCTCTTCCGGAATAGAATGAACAACTGGTGGTGAAACCAAGCCGGCATTCTCTTTGACCAATGGTTGGTTGGGAATAGACATAACAAAGTCAGGCTCAGGAAGAACATGATGGGCAAGAGAAGAATCCAAGTCAAGCTCTTTACCAATCTGGGGAGGATCAGAAGAAAGCCTCTGATAACCAACCAGAAGTTGGGGTGGAGGAACTGCCAAGTTTTCCAAAACTTTGGAAGCTTTATCCATAAGGGGACAAAGGTGAAGAAGATGCTCTCCTTCACATAACCTACAGGGAAATATAATCTTCCCTTTCTTCTTACTATCACTGGTTGAAGGTGTAATATTGACATGATCTTCATAGGTCGATAAGGATGGTCGAATCATATCTCAAGACCATACTTCTAAGATCCTGGGAATACTAGGACAATCTCGAAGGAAATGGTCACCCTTGCACAACTTACAAGGAAATTTGACCGTTCGTGGAGGATCAAAATTTGTTGCGACAAGAGGTGCACTCAGAGCAATAGTCGCACGGTTGGCCTCTCGCTTATCTAACTTCTTCTTCTTCATCCTCCTCCTCTTCTTCCTAGCAACCTAGTTACTGGATTTGGAACTTTCACCAGGCGAAGTAGAACAAGAGGGTGAAGAAATGGGGGAAGAAGGCGAAGGGTCAACCTTAGAATAATCATGACATGATTCAAATGAAGGAGATGGCAAAGCAGGAGTTAGGGTGCTCGGGACCACTGAGGTTGAAAACAACCAAACGAGTAGGCCAATGGTTAACCGAGGTAGGGACAACATTGCCATATAAGGAACACCAACATTTCCAAGAGAAGGAAAAGGACTGTGATTCCCATCCGGGGGGAGACCTTGACTGGTAGACTCTGGAAATGTTGCTATTGGAATTGACCTTGAAAGGAACGCTAACTTTAACCAAGAATATTTCATGGGTAGTTAATTTTATGACACCGAAACAAAACTGTGCCTTTTCATATTTTAAGAGTCGAGAAAAGGACGAAAGGTGACTCTATCTCTTTCAAGTTTTAATGGGCCTGAAAAGAAAAGTGCTCAAATGATCCTTTTACTTTTAAAGAGTCAAAAGGGAATGAAAGTGTCTGCTCTAGAATTCTAGGCAAGAGGTTTACCAAACAAATCGTAAAATTGCATATACATCTTGGTAATAAAATGAAATAGAAATGACCAAGGACTTTCTGTATGGCAATCAATCTTCCTGAATGCTGTGTTTGATGCGTTATGACTCGTAAGGTGGTAGAATCGACTTTCTATGGACAATAGGATGATAACCTAGTGGGGTATCCCAATATATACGTGACGGTACGGGGAGCAAAAATTTGTACTAGCATCTATCGCATCACAAAAGGAGGAATCACCCAACCTTAGTGAGAACAATAGGAACTAGGTTTAACGATGTCGGAACACATCTCTAGCCTAGACCTCTAAATATGTGAGCATTAGATTCCAATGTGTTTTTAAGTTCATTCATTAGATTTTAGCTGTTAATCTTGAATTAAGTCTCGCTTTAAAGGCCTTATTGAATGTATCTTTAACACTCCCAAAATGCAACTAGATGAGTAAAAACCATTCCTTTTGATGAACGACTACCTCATTGACGGTAACGAGTTCATTTCCAAACAAGAAAATGCAAGAACAACAGTGCAAGCAAATAATCCAATCAATAGGAAACACACTGCATCGGTTTCTGCTTATCTCGCAACTTCTATGACGAAAAAAATGAAAGATTCGAATTTTGCTTTTCAATTCCTAATCATAAAGAATCTACTAATTTAAACATGTTTTCATTTTCATATACTATATGAGTGCAATTGTTTTTGATTTTTGGAATAAATAACAAACAAGCTAGTGCACAACTTCACTGATCAAAAGGCAAATGTAATCTACGCTTCAATAACGAATGGAAATCAAATCAACACATCAAGCTAGTTTGATGACAAATCACTACGAATCAACCAGGAATATGGGCAAGTAGCAAGAGAACAACTTCAAATAAGTCAACAAGACTATTGTGGATGTAGTTCAGAAACTTGAAAGGACAAGCAACCCAAAACCAACGAATTCTTGACGGAACCCTAAAAGACCTAGGTAGAACAGTCCAAAAAGACAAATTTCATACAAATGGAACCAAGAAGAACATGCATCAGTAAAAACAATCAAAACAAGCTTAAAAAGGTGAAAGAAACAGCAGAGGACAAGCTACATTGGTATATTCAGGGGGCATGGCTGTAAAAATTAACCCTACAGAAATTGTTGCAGGTGCAACACTGACAACTTGAGACAGTCACAAGAGTACACATGTTTTTAAAGACGTCATCGCAAGAATACATCTGTTTTTAGAGATGGTCTGATTTCGGGAATCGTCGCAGTTGTATGATGGGACATCTGCGACGTACAACGAGGTAGAGAGAACATGAGCGATTCGTCGCAACTGTTAGGAATTAAAAAACGATGACCTCAATAAAGAGGGAAAGCAAGGCCAAGACAGCTGAAAGACACCAGGCTTATCACTTAGATAGTGCGATGGGCTACCAGATCTACTCAAGTGATCCAAAACACTGATGGATCAGTCCCAAAACAAAGGGACACTATGTAATTCAATAAAAAACAAATCAAGAGCCAAAGCAAGAGACAACACACAAAAAAGGAGTCCCCAATGGAGTCGCCAACTTTTTTTGCAGGTAAGTTCCCTCTGCGGATAGAGACAACCCCTCTAGCCCTAGAGTAGGTCAAGTCACAACAAGACAAAGACAATAGATAATTCCTTAAATAGTTATTGCTAAAGAGGCCTACCTTATACCGGTGTTTGATGAAGTCTTTGTCACGTCGCTTCAGCTATCGTTATCTTCTCCTTAATGACTTAATGAATGATTCACATAAAACAACAGATGAAAACGACAAAACACATAATAGAGCACAACAATGAACTATCTACTTATAGAGTCAAGGAACCATAAGCTATCAACATAAATTTCATACATGATTAGGAAATAACCATTGATTGTATTAACATAAACAACAGTAAAGCTTACAACCATGCCTTGACGTCGCGAGCTTCCTTGAAGGGTCCAATCAGTATGTCTCCATAAGCATTCACTCTCAAAGGTATCCCAGAAAGACTGATGACTCTCTCTCTCACCCAAAAGCACAAGTATGAAAATAAGGCAATCACAATAAGGCTTCCTTCTTACAAAACCATTTTACACTGTCAATCCACAACATGAAAGGCAATCCAAACTGTAAGCTATCAATCCAACAAGCTAAGAACTAGCACACCAAAAACTCAACTAGCACTTGCTAAGAACTCCCAACTAGCTGATCATAGTCATGGAGGATGCTTTTATAAGAGGAGTAGCCTCCATAAACTAGGGGAGAGGAAGCTTATCTTCAAGGGAGGTTACTCAAAAGGTGGAACCACCATCTCAAATGGGGAGAGGAAAACTTCCTTGACCCAACAACCAGCTCCAGAACCACCCAGAAGCATTCTGTTTGAACTAATTCGCCATATCTGGGTCGTCGCAGGTCAAACAATGAGACTCAGAGATAGTTGCAAGAGTACACTTGTTTTAAGAGACATCCTCATGAGGCGTTAGTTCATTCTGGGCTATCATCACAGGCAGGACACTGATGACCTGAGACGATTTTGAAACATGGGTAAAAAGGGGTCAACTTCAGGATTAATGAGCTTAGGCAATATTCTTGAGTAATATGGAAGATTTGGACACATATTTTGGTATATGACAAAGAGCATCTGTCATTCAGAGATCGACTCGACCCGGGATCAAGGGGATGTGGGGTCGGTGACAAAATACTGTGTAACAGATGCCCCCTAAAGCATGAAGGCCAAGAGAGTGGGAGGGGTGAAATGCTTTACGAAACCATAACTGAACCGGAACACCATCGCGGAGAACTTGCAGATGCAAGTACAACTGATAACTTTGATAGTGAAAGAAAGACATGTAGTGGAGGTATGGGCGTAGCCATCCAAAAGACAAATAGAACTGGTCTATGGTATGGACGCAACCATCTAGTCGACAAGACCATATGAAAACACATGTATGGTTGCAGCCATCTGATCAAAAGAGTCATGTATAAATAATCCATGCAACCTGGACTTGTGTGATCTAAGCCCAGGGTCTTGAATCCCGACCTATCCATCGTACAATTTCTAATATGCGAATAAATGTGTTGAAGTTGAGCATACTAGAAAATCGCTTGATTACCGGCCAATGATGTGAACCGTTAACAAGTGCGAGAGAGACCACCAATAATGTCAATGGTTCTCAAGGTACTGCTAATACAATCTACAAAGTGTGAAGAATGATCTGGATTCGAACACTTGTGGAATCACCCGATCAAAGACCAATGATGCAAGTCTATTGTCGAATGTGAAGAACTTGCCATTGAGGGATGCAAGCTCCAAGGTACCCGAAAGGAGTCTCTAGATCAACTTCTTGGATAATGAGTTGATGTCGATAGGAAGCGATCCATCGCAGGAGGGCCATAATGTTTCACACATCAACGACGCGAGACAAAGGAACAAGGTGTAGATGGATGAAACAGAGAATCAGAGGAGGATGTAAGGGCGTAGACTGTAGAAGGATTAAGCTCTTGAACATATCAGCGACACGACTCCAAAATGTGGCAGCATTTCGGTACCAAGGGATCGAAGGTCATGTGGAGACAACAAGGATCGAATGGAATGAGGCAAAATTTAGAACCCAAACCCTCGAAGGCCAATGAAAAAGTGAGGATATCCCAAACTTGGTGAGAAGCAACAAAGTGTCGATGTTCAAGAGCTACAGGCTCCCGTAGGTAATCAACAGAATATTTCCAAATTTTCCCCCACCATTGCTGGTGAGTACCCCAATTATTTTTGAAACACAAGCTTGAAGGGGATAGCATATGCTTGCAATATAAGTTTTTCCTTCAGACAAATCCAACCTAGTGAAATTTTAACGAGCCCTAGGGAGGAGAAGCTCGGGTATCATCATGGTGGTGAGTCCAATATTGTCAGGGTTTAACGAGTCTGACATAGGTAAAACTTGGAGTCTTTCTCACATTTAGAGAGTTTGAAAAAAACATGGAAAAGAAAACTCCAGATGTCCCTTTTCGTAAATTTGTCCCTCGAACCCAAAAAGGTAGAAAATAATATCCAAGGGAACCGATTGACCATGAAAGATCAACGTATACCTTTTTCATAAATAATCTATCCCAGCCCAAAAAAGGGGTAAATGTATACTGGGTAGATGATGCTTCACAGCCTTTAACGAGTTCAAAGTGACAAGACCTCGACAATCTTTTCATTTTTAAAGGGTCAGAAAAGAGCTGAAAGCAGACCTCCCATTTTATTTCCTTTACGAGTCAAAATGGAAAAATACTCGGCAATATTTTCAGCTTTTAGGAGTCAGAAAAGAGCTTAAAGGTGACTCGTCCTGGAGGAACGAGTGGTATAAAGGGTAGCAATTGGTTCTGGCAATGGAGGAACTGCTCAAAACACATAATGGTTAAGAGGCTGGATATTAAACCACTTATCATTTCGATCGCTCAGGAAACAAAAAACAACCAAGTGAAAGCATATGATCAGGGAAAGAGATGGTGGCAATGGAATGAAACAACCAAGGCTCATCTAGCAGAAATCAGCTGATTAAAACAACAATCACGAGACGGAAATCAAGTGCGGGTTCATTTTTACACAAGCTTGAACCATGGAGAACTCTGCTTGGATTCAGTTTCATGTTTTATACAAGCTTGAAACGAAAAACCATGCTTGAATAAGTTTCGCATGCCCCCAACATAATGATTCAAGCGAGGTACATGTGTTTCAGGTGAATCATTCATTAAGTCATTAAGGAGAAGATAACGATAGTTGAAGCGACGTGACAAAGACTTCATCAAACACCGGTATAAAAATGGCAAAACACATAATAGAGCACAACAATGAACTATCTACTTATAGTGTCAAGGAACCATAAGCTATCAACATACATTTCATACATAATATAGGAAATAACCATTGATTGTATTAATATAAACAACAGTAAAGCTTACAACCATGCCTTGACGTCACAAGCTTCTTTGAAGGGTCCAATCAGTATTTCTCCATAAGCATTCACTCTCAAAGGTCTCCCAGAAATACTGATAACTCTCTCTCTCACTCAAAAGCACAAGTATGAAACTAAGGCAATCACAATAAGGCTTCCTTCTTACAAAACCATTTTACACTCTCAATCCACAACATGAAAGACAATCCAAACTGTAAGCTATCAATCCAACAAGCTAAGAACTAGCAAACCAAAAACTCAACTAGCACTTGCTAAGAACTCCCAACTAGCTGATCATAGTCATGGAGGATGCTTTTATAAGAGGAGGAGCCTCCATAAATGAGGGGAGAGGAAGATTATCTTCAAGGGAGGTTAATCAAAAGGCAGAACCACCATCTAAAATGGGGAGAGGTGAACTTCCTTGACCCAACAACTAGCTCTAGAACCACCCAGAAGCATTCTGTTTGAACTAATTTGCCATATTTGGGTCATCATAGGTCAAACACTGAGACTCAGAGACAGTCACAAGAGTACACCTGTTTTAAGAGATGTCGTCGCGAGGTGTTAGTTCATTCTGGGCTATCGTCGCAGGAAGGACACTAATGACATGAGACGATTTTGAAACATGGGTAAAAAGGGGTCAACTTCAGGAATAATGAGCTTAGGAAATCTTCTTGAGTAATATGGAAGATTTGGACACATATTTTGGTATATGACAAAGAGCAGATGTCACTCAGAGACCGACTCGACTGGGGATCAGAGGGATGCGGGGTCATTGACAAAATACTGTGTAACACATACTCATGTCAAATACTCTTCATGAAATCAACATCAAATTCTCCATGATAACCATACTACAGCCCTAATCCAACATCGAGCAAATGCAACAAGTATATAAGTGTAAAAGGCACACATGCAACTGACGTGCATGCATGACTAACACATTCAACCCATCTAGTTCGAGAGTTGTGTCATGCTCTGATACCACTCTATAACACCCTCCTCCCACATCCATCCAAGTAACCATGCCAACCAGGGTAAACATGAGACAAGAGGCTACTATGATCATATTCGACCTCCTAGGTGACCTTAAGGAAGTGGAATCGATGGAACATCACATATAGTCATCCAACACCATCAACAAAACCCTCAGAAGATAAGTCAGCCACTCAAACAACCAGTCCCTAGGTCCCACTCCTGTTCTGGACCTCTTAGACCATAGTCACTCTCATGATATGGGCAAGAGGGCGACCATAGACCTAAAGTCACTCCCATAGGCCTATCGGCTAGGGACTGTGGACCAAACTTGCCATTTCTGTGCCATTGACCCCAGGAATTAAGCCACTTTTCCAGGCCCAACTCCCAGGCCACTACCTAGAATGGAATGAAATATCAAAATCAAGTAAAGTATAGGGAAAGAATGATGCAAAAGTAAATAGTTGATCAAGAGCTTAACTAGACCCCTACTAGCCATGACAGACATTTCATCAAACATATTGTCAACAGGTAACCTATAGGTGTAAACAACAGAATTAAGTGTAGGGATCTCATACTTATCTGAGAATCACCACAAACCATTGTTTCCTCATGTCTTTTTCTGCCGTATCACTTATTAGGTCATAGATACAATATCCATTTAAATACAAGTAAACACATGCTGAACAGCAAAAACATAAATACAATAAGCATATCATCCATCAAAATCCATATATACACGAGTACATTTACACATAAAAATCAATGGAATGAATTTCTCATTAATCAATGCAATGAACCAACCGGTGATGGGACTACCACGTTCTAGCCGATCATAGATTGGATGAGCCAAGTCTCTCTTTAGCGAATCAGCCCCATGCCATATTCCAAGCATGAAGGTGGGACTCATAGAGCACATCAAAAACACCAATAAATGTGGATGCCACTGGAGTTCTCAACCTGAACCATGAGGAATTTGAGTGCCTCCTAGTCTCTTATGCTTTACCATGCATCCATAGTCCGATCCAGGGATCACTAGGACCTACAAAGAGACATAATCTCTAGGATTTACCGTGCATTCCATCTCAGAATCACTAGGCCCAATGAAGAGAAAATCCACCTCTTGGCTTTACCGTGTATCCCACCATTCACTAGCAATGATTCCTAGGCCCACCGAGGCACACAATTTGGATTTACGGAAACCCACAGTCTGGTTTAGGGGCTACTAGGCTAGTGGCTTCATGCATCCTTAGTCTGGATCATAGATTACTACCACCATGTGTTTGTCAATTCAGAGATCCACCCCACTCAGCTTCAAATCCAATCCGTCCATCCCACATAAACCTAATGAGAGAACCCATCTCATCAAGCTAACTGGGAATGGAAAGGCTAGGTTGAAAATACTGTCACACTTGGCAAAACCCATGCCATGGTAGAAACAAAACACATGCAATCCCATGCATACCAAATATAGCAAGGAAAATACACATGCAAGTCGATACCTGCAATGAAGCTTTCTGTAGCTACTTGATCCTGCCTTTCCCTACTTGATCTTTGCTTCCTCTTGCCTTCTTTTCCTTTCTTTCTCTAATGCCAAAGTGCTCCAAGAAAACTCTAACCTCTTGCCTTCTTTGCCTTTCTTTCTCCAATGCCACAGTGCTCCAAGAAAACTCTAAGTGTCCAAGAGTATGAGAGAGAGAGAGAATAATGAAAGAGCTCCAAAGCTAAACTAAGAAAAGGTTACCAACTGATCCTCAAAAGCCTTTTTATGAATGAGGCCTCTCTTTTCTTCATTTTCCTCCTCACATGCAACCTATGACCTTTCACCTCATTTTTCTCCTAATTTCCATTATTTTCATAAATAAATGTGCCAAAAATGTCATTTTTCCTTTCCAAATCCTTAGTCATTTCCTTCTCCAATTTCCTTAACCATAAACAACCAAATGAATGCACAATATGATGTCCTGCCCAACATTCAAATTGGAATAAGTTTCCCATTCATCTGTGGTTATTGTTTTTATCTTTTATTACATGGAATTTTCACCAGGGCTGTTACATTGAGACCGTACAATGCTTGCTTGAGTCCTCACACATGAGACTCCTGATCAAATGTCTCAAAACCTTCTAGTTTCTTGATGTACACTCCTCCTCAATAACCCACTGGAGAAATGCTATTTACATCCATCTGGTGGATATTCCACCCCATCTGCGCAACCAGAGTAAGAATATTTCTAATGGATGAATACCTTTCTATGGGAGTTAAAGTTTCCTCATAGTCAATTCCCTCAAATTGAGAGAATCCTTCAGATACAAATATGAATTTATATTTTTCTATGCTTCCATCTACGGCATGATTAACCTTAAAGATCCACCTTGAACCCATAACTGATTTAACAATTGGTCTTAGGACCACTTACCAAACACTGTTATTTACAATGGATTCATATTACTCCACTATTGCATCAACCCATATAGGTTACTCTACTGCTTCCTCAAAAGAGGATGGTTCATTCTCTACAAGCTCAGTCATTAGAGAAATGTATCTTTTGTACTTGTCAGGTGACCTCATCTACCTGTGAAAATTTGAAGGAGCTCCCACATTCTCCCTCGCATCCTACACAAGTCTATCAACTTCCCTAGTTCTTTTCCTGCCTTCTTTGGATACTTGAGTGGATGTCTTCACTCTCTGCTCCTTAATTTTTGGTTGCTCCACAACTTGCTGAGGCTCCTCCTTTGGAGATAAAAGCTCCTCTTTGGTGGGATCTGAAGCTCCCTCTCAAGAGAGCACCACATTGCTTTATCCTCATCAAACTTTACATCCCTTTGCACAATTCTCATTCTGAGGGAAGGTAAGTACAAATGGTATTTGTGAGGAGTTTATGTGTAACCCACAAATACCCCCAACTCTGATATTGGCTCAAGATTCTTCCTTTATTCTTTGGAGACATGGCAGTAAACAGAGGCTCCAAAAATCCAGAAGTGCGACACATCTGGCTTTCTCCCCAAGAAATCCCCCTCCGATGTAATCATACCAAGAATCCAATAAGGATTCTGATTACGCAAATAGACAACTGTGTTGCATGACTCAACCCACAAATACAGAGGTAGGCCTTGGTCATATAACATAGCTTTCGCTGCTCCCACAATGCTTCATTTCTTCCTCTCAACTACCCCATTTTGCTGTGGGTTGTGGGGTGTTGTCAGCTATGTTCGAATGCCTTATTTCGCACAGAAATTTTTGAATTCATTCGAAACATACCCACCTCCATTTTTTCTCTGGAGATCCTTCACCTTCTTTCTAGTTTCTTTATGAACAAGTGCCTTGAATTATATGAACTTGGAGAATGTCTCATATTTATTCTGCATAAATAATATCTAGCACCTCCTTGAGAAGTCATCAATAAAAATGAAAAAATATTTGTGTTTTGCAGTGGACGCTGTCAAGAAAGGTACACAAACATCAGAGTGGATCCTTTCCAAGACTACATGTGCTTTTATGTCTCGATCATGGAATGTGGATTTTTCATACTTCCCCATGGTACATCATACTGGGAGGCCATTGGTTATTTGTTGCATAATATTCAAGGTGACATGATGGAAATGGCCAAGAATTGTGTGCCAAAGTTCACCTATATCACGAATTTTCACTTTCTCCGCCTTACTACTTAATGCAACACAATCTTCCACATCTATCTTATACAAGTTCTTCACATGAACCCCGATCTTCTTCACCTGTCTCGTGGCTATGTGTGTCAAGAATTATTTCCCTTTGTTGAAGATCACATCATAACCACGGTCTTCCAAAATTGAAAAAAAGATGAGATTTTTCTTGTTGAAAATGCAGTAAGAAAGTCTCAATTTTTATTTTGACTTAATCAAATTGAGGAAATTTGAAATTCCACATCAGCAGGCAACATGGAAGAGATAACTGAGGTGACATGGCTATTATCACTCAGTTAAGAACACTCAATTTGAGTTAGTGGGTTGAAGTTCAATTTTCTTGTGTTGATTCCTAAAAAATAGGAGTCTAGCTCAGTTAATTCGAGTTAAGGGCATGAAGTTCAGCTGTATGTAGTGATTTCTAAATTTTAGGAGCCTAGGTTGAGTTCATTTTAGTTGTATTAATTTAATTTATTTAAATTGAGTTATGGTAAGTTAAAATAGTTCTAACTATTGGAGGAAATAGTGGACAGTCAAGTTGTGGAAGTGGAACTTCAACCACACTTAGTGATCATCCAGATAACTAATCAATGAACCTAAATTAGCTCATGCATGCAGAGAATTCGAGTTACCCAGTTGAGATTGAGATTCCAAGGTCGTGCGCTATCAGTTGTAAACTATTCCAAAGTGTACAGGTGGTGCATGCATTCAGAGGAAGGACCTAGAGGAATTACACAATCCAAATGAGGGAATTTACTAATTAATAGGGGCCTAATTCCTCAAGGAATGATGCAAGGAAATAGAAGCTTTGAGGGCTTGAAAATTGGCTAAGTGTTCGCCAGAGTCAGTCAGTCAGGCAAAGAGATAGACTATACACTTGCAGGTTGTACTCTGGCTTGAGCAAGCATATGTATTCATCTCTATTATTTGATTAATGCAATACAAATAGGAAGGGGTTTTGAGCAGTTTCTTCCCCTAGATAAATATATGTGCATATGTGATGCTTCCTTTTTCATGTCTATGATTTGTGTTCTAGATTGTGAGGTAACTTCCACAAATAAGTAGAGTAGCTTCGAGTCTTGTGATATTGTAAATTTCATGAGAATTTTGAAATCTACACATCAATTTCTAAATGGTATCAGAGTTAGATTCATAATAGAATAAGAAATTTGAAGTTGGGTCTCAAAGGTTTGAATTTGAATATCAATGTTGCAGGTTTTCTTTAGGACCGAGAAGATGGATTTCAATGGACTAAGGCTAGAGTATGCCTTGGAAGGCACCTCAAATTTTGTTGCATGGAAGGATCACATGGAGGCAATATTCGATGACAATGGGTTACTAGAATACATCAAGATAGATGTTGCAAAACCTCAAGCATCTGATGCCCATAACCTTTCCTAGTGGAACAAAGATAAAGCTAGAGCTAGGAGGATCATCCTAGAGGGTGTGAGAGACCACATAGTATCGAAATTACATGGAAAAGAGAATCCGTTTGCTATGTGGAAGACCCTTAATGAGCTATTTGGAAATAGAAATGAAGTCAAGAAACTTGATCTAATGAACAAAATTGAGGATTGAAGACAAAGGGTATGAGGTAGTCTTCAGAGATGGGAAGGCCTACCTCAAGCATCTTGCTTCATGTCAAATCAAGAAATTTGGTGTTAGGATCGAGAGCCTCTACACATTAAAGGAAGATTTAATCATAGCCTTGAGGAGAAAGGCATGGATTAAATATGTTGTGATTGAGAGGGAGCATGATTTAACTCTCAAAATGGAGCCTTATCCAGTTAGTAGTTGGGATGACCAGGAGGATAATGAAGAAGAGGACCAGTCTGAGACCTGCATTAAGATGAGAGTTTAAGCTAAGTGGGAAGAGAGAGAACGTGCATATGTAACTCTAGGAGTGAGGTGGTATGATGTAGATCCTTAGTCCAAGATTTGCAGAAATTTGGGCAGGGTCCATTGAGGCATTCTCCTCATGGATCATTGTTGGCTTATGGGGTCCTAACCTAGGTTCAGAGTTAGCTGCACCAACCAACAAATCCCTACACTACTGGCCCTTTCGGAAACAACCCACGTAGTGTAGGCTACAGTATCACCTGAAGCAATATGGGGGGATGCAAGAACCAAGTTTCTGCATCCAGAGACTAGTGTGATGTCTTTGAGCACCTCAGATCTGCCTTCACGCAGATCAATAAAATCTTAGGACATGTTACTACAACTCTGTTAAAACAGTCTTCAGAACTTCATGAAGGTCTACGATTAGCCTTTGGAGACCTTTAACAATCAATTTATGCACTTACACGATCAGAGAATAGCCCTAAATTAGTGTTCACACATATATAGTTAGGTTAATAGTAAACATCAGAGAATGCATCAAAGTCTTTGCAAAAATACTTAAACATGCATTGCATACATCATTAATACTTATTCGAGAAAAATGTTAAACATTCAATCAATATTTCATAAAACACATTATTCATCGACAACATATGGTATTAATAGAAAGAACATAAATATGCAAGAATTCTTCAGAAACTGTCTTTATTGATCTTCAATTCAAGGTTACAAACTCAAAGCTACCCTGCACACACAGCTGCAGACTCTACCTAGGCCTCTGTGCACTCAGCTGCAGAGCCTTTCTTCTATCTTACCCACTTCTCTTCGCTATCCTTATAATCAAGTATCCATTACTATCGAAAACATCCCTTAGAATCTCTAAGACACACCTATTTATAGCCTTTTTCGTATAATTCCATGGTCCGTGGACCATGGGTGGATCTAAAAACCGACTCAAACTTTACATAAAGCAAGGGGCTAAACCCCTTTGACTCCTATCCATCTACGCACTCCGCATCCACAAATCGCGGAGACTTTACATTATTTACACCAAATGTACCAAAACTTGGGTTATCTAAGCCCCAAAACTGACTCAGGGGACCCCATCCCAATAGGATCCCAAACACAATGATCGTGACTCTCCGTTGAGTCACTCTATTGGCGCTGTGATCTTACTGCTAAGACCTCCTAGCTTCACCTGGATCACTGCAACTTCGGCAATGCTCTGTGTTGCTGCTTGCTTGAATTCCTCAACGAATTTTCCTTCTATGACCAACCTCATGGTCTGCTATTTTTGCCGCAACCCTTTAAGCTTATCCTGAATGGTAGTCGTGACTTGATAAGCTTCCTCCAACCAAGGCTGCAACCTGGCCTTAAGCAAGGCCTCCTTCTTCTATGCTTCCTCTACCTGTGCTAGGAGCTACTTTCCCTCCTATAATTTAGCAAGGCGTTGCGCTGGTGCTATGGAGTGTGCAATCACCCCGACTTCATCATATTGCCGTTGTAGCTCCCTTACCTATGTGTCCAGTGTCTACAGGTTCGGATCCTCCAACAGATTGGTCACAATCTCCGTAGCTTTCTCAAACAATGCCGCACATTCAGTGACTATGGCATCCAATGTAGCCATGCCTTCCTTTATCGCGGCTTTGCGCTACTCCTAGACCTCAGGCGGAGTTGTGGGCTGCAACTTTAACTGTAGCTCTGTAATATTCATGTTGAGCTCAAATTCTACCCGTCCAGCCTCTTCTTTAGCCTCACGCACACTAGCAGCTAATATTCTGATTTTTTCTTTTGGGTATGCATCCTCCAGCATGTGAAGCTCAAGCACTGTATTGCATGCCTATGCTACTGCTGACTTCAGACTGGAACTACGCATTTGAAGTACCTCCTTTTCCTTCAAAGCCTGCATATTTTTAGTGAACATTTTCTCATTGTTCACTTTGTACTCGCTTATGAGGCTGAAGGCGCGCTACTCCCTGGTTCTCAATTCATCTACCACCCCCATATGCAAAACATGGAGGGTCTCATTGGAGAGTGCCGTAATATTGAATCCAATGTTCTTGATCATACTCAGGATAATACGATCATCAACAAACTCTGTGTGAATAGACCCGTCTGGTAATGGTATAGTTCTGAGGTCTAGGGTCCTTACTAGCTCTACTGCTTGGCTTGTCTAGGGTGTCAGGCTTGCTTGCTCCACGCTCGCTTGTCTGGTGCCCACCTGTATTCTTCTTTCTTGGATCCACAGCTCACGTAGATCCTTTTGGACACTCCCCAACATCTGCATGTACTGCTGCTCAAACTACTGCAACACTTCTGTGGTGGTGTCCTAAATTTTATCCCTGATCTCATCGAGATCACCCTTTGTTAACGCCATGGGATCACCCTGTGACTTATTAGATTTATGCTTCTTCCTTGTACCACCCTACTACTCCTTGCCATGTCTCTTCAGAATAAATAGGGTACTCTGCCCCTCATCCCCTTCGCCACCTTGTCCTAAAAGTTCTTCTTCCTCTGTCTCTAGCTAAGGTGACTTTTCACTTTTTTGTGACTCGCACTATTCTTGCTCTACCCGCTCCTTGGTAGCGCATTCTTGTTCCATACAAGCCTTTTCTATGACTTCCTTCTTTTTATGCTCTGCGAGTGTACACGCAACTTGCTTAGTTAACTCCTTTCTTTTTAGCACAATAGAATTACCCACGACTGTGCTTGTTCCAATATCTAAGTCTGACGGGGCGTGCCATTCTGCAGGCCATTTTGCTACAACCTCCTACACATCCATTTCTGTCACCAAATAGGGCAAGTGGTGCCACTTCTGCTCTGGATCCTTTCATGCCTAGATATATACCATGTGGAAGTCAACCTTGAATGCCATGTGTGCTGATAGTTGCGTGAACAAGGTTGGGGACAACCTCTGCTACTAATTGATGGCCATGCAAAGAGAAATTTCCATGAGAACCCAGAACATCTTCGTCTCTATAATCCACGTGAGATCCTTTGTAGACCATAGGGAAGAAAATTGCGCTGCCTCTGGCAATCCTTCCTCGAGGGGAGGAAATTGGCTATCCTCTGGAAATTCCCATGCAACAAGAACAATTGACAACAAAAACCAAGTGTAGTGGAATGGCTTGGTTTCATCTTGGGCCTCTCGGTAGTTCACGAGGAACTCCTGACAGAGGTATCTTGAACTTCATCCGCGTAATATTTTGTCATAACTTTCCCTACTAAAGTTTGGGCAGCCAATTGAACTATCAGGTCAGTTATAGAAAGAATTGAATACCCTCACGACTTATTCATGAGGCCATAATCCCTCTTCATTCTTTCTACGAGGTCTTTCTCCCCAGTTTTTCTGCAAAACTCCTTGGCTGGGTTCACGCCCTTATAAGGTAGGTGCGTGATTCTGTGAATGAGCATATATGTAATGGGGATAGTCCCTCCTAGCCACAAACATCCATCGTGCACCAATGTGAGCAAATGGCGCACACATATTGTATTAAATGGGGTGCGGTGATAGTGGGGCACCCACAACAGATTGAGTAACCTTGAGTGCTCAACACCGTAGACCCATTCCTCCGTTTCCAGTGTTGTAACACCTGATTCTGCATAATAGACCTTTCTCATATACTTATCCATCGCCAAGTGTGGAATCAAAGCATGATCTGTGAGGTCCATCCTCCACTTCAAAAGTGGGATCCTCGTGAGCCGCAGAGCTTCAAAAGGGACCTTCTCTAGTAGCAGGGGCATGGAAATGGTGAAATTCTCAGAATCCGAGTCCTTTGTGACCTTTTCTTTTCCCTTCTGTAGAGGGATATACTCAGGGAGCCTTGTTATGGGCTCCACTCCTTCAGTGTCTATATCCTCTATTCCATGGGGTTCTTTTACCTCCATGTCCACTACCTTCTCCGGTTGCTTATCTTTCTTCTGCTTCTGCATTTCGGTATGATTCTTGGGGGATGCGCACACTGACAATGAATTCTTCTGCTTATCCTTCTTTGATTTGGTTGGTTGGGTTTCTCTGGTAGGGGTAGGCTTTGGCCTAGGCGACCTCGGTGCCGTAGGCACAATAGCTGGAGCTTCCATAATGACAACTTCTGGGGCAACTGTCTCAGAGGTAATATCGCTAGTACTCACAATTTCAGTAGGACATGGTGCAAACATTATGTTAAGAATAAACTTCTGGTTTATCTCAGACAATTTAGCAAACGCGGGGCTCGTGAATAAATCTTCCTAAGTTGATCGGTCCATAGGCAACATACAACGAATTTCACTAATAATTCTGAGAGTGAAAAGTGTTCTTTATTGGATCAACATGCATAATTTGTAGGGAGTTTTGAATTCAAATCCGACTGTTCCCCCCAATTTCTGATAATAAATGTTGTTTTGGCGGTAGATCTTCAAATATTTTTGCCTTAAATACAACCACCCCGCTCCATTTAACCATCTTCTGGCCATCAAATCATCAACATTGACTTCAACAGTCACTTTCCTTCTGTGCTGCGCGACACCTTCCTCCATAGCATAGCTTCCTATGCACAATTTCATAGGTTTCCTCTTCGTCATTCTCCACGTAGCCTGCCTGCTATGTTGTTCTCCAAACTAGGCGCTATAGTTTAAATTCCCACGCACCCTTGCAATTTCCTGGAGCACTAAGACTGTCCTGCTATCATATAGTCATTGTGCAGGATCCCCTGTATACAACTTCAATCTACTCCCATTCACTCTTCTCAGGATGGGTTCCCCATTTAGCTTCATGAGCTGAACTGTGCCTCCATCTGTAATTTCTTTGAAAATATATGGCCCTAACCAATGCATATAAAATTTACCCAGAAATTTAGTGAATTTACTATCATATAATAGGAAAAGATAATTTACCTTGAATGTGTGAAGCTTGATGTGGCAATCTTGCCATGATCTTTCGCGCTCCTTATATAGTTGTTAATGAAATCCTGCCAAAAACCAATCCTCTTCGAGCTCCATTAGCTGCGCGAGCCATTCCTCCAAGGCCTCGCAATCCGCCCTATCCGTCATTGCTTCTATGCGCAAACTGGGCACTATATACTCCATTCAAATTACATCTTCGACCCCATATACTAATATGAACAATGTTTTCCCTGTCAGCTTCTTACAAGTAGTCCCATAAGCCTGAAGTATTGCAGGTATGTGCACATCCCAGTCATTTTGCTGTGCATTGCAGATCTTTATCAGCGCGTTATTAAAAATATTTTTAAAGGCTTCAATAGTTCCATTTTCCTGTGGATGCTACGATGTACTCTTTTGATGGTAGACCTAGAATTCTTCAGTCAATGCGTTGATTGTTTTGTTTTGAAAGTGCATACTTCTGTCACTCATTAACACTTTCAGGCAGCCAAATCTGGTTAAGACATACTCAAACAAAACTTTGCTATCATAGCCCCTATATAATCCTTAACCGGTTGTGCTTCTGTCCATTTGGTTAAATATTTCGTCGTGGTGATAATATAGCGCACACCTATTTTCTTTCCTGGGGTATAAATTAGCCTAAAAAAATCAATCACCCACTTCTCAAATGGATGCAAAGATACTTGAGGATGTAATGGTAACTCATCCTGTTGTGATGGTCTACCAGTTCTTTGACATGCATGGCATGCCTTACAATATGCCTTGGAATACTTGTGTAGTGTTGGCCATCATAGACCTACACGCAAAATCTTCTGCGCAGTTTCCTTGCTTGCATAATGACCTCCTACAAATCCCCCATAAGATTTAGCAAGAATGCTATCTCGCTTAAAATTTAGCACATATCTTTGCAATATTTCATCCACACGCATCTTATATAGATGTCTCGTAATAACTGAAAAATATACTACATGCACTACTAATTCCTTATTTTGCTGACTTGTATGTCGGTCTGGTGCCATCCCCATAGTCAAGAAGTGAATAATGTCTGAAAAATGATCATCCACTACGTGTACTGCAAAGAGATGCACATCTAGTAACCCTTCCTCTATATTATTAGGTTCCCCTTCTATTTCGATCCACGATAGATGGTCAGGTCCCGCATTTAACCTCCCTAGCTTCACAATGACTTCAAAGTCATACTCTTGAAATAATAGCAACCATCTGTAGATCCCCCCCCCAACACAGGCTTATTGACCAGGTATTTCAAGGCAGAATGATCTGTGCACACCCTAAAATTCCCTCCTAACAGATAATTCCTGAATTTTTGTAGCGCGTACACCATAGCCAATCCTTCATGCTCAGTCATTGAATAATTCTTCTCAGCCTTCGATAACTTCCTACTCACGAAGGTTATAGGATGGTCAATTTATCCTTCACCGACCTGCGTTAGCACTGCACACAATACAATGCAAGAGGCATCCACATGTACGTGAAACTCCTTTTTCTAATCAGGGAATACCAAGATCGGTGTGGTGACCATCTTTTCTTTCAATACATCTAAGTTGCACTAGCATTCTTCATCCCAACAGAATGTTGCATCCTTCTTCAACAGTTTCTCCATGGGTGCAGTAATTTGAGCATAAGATTTGATAAATTTTCTATAATATCCCGTATGTCCCAGCGTCGCACGCAACTGCTTGATGTTCATAGGGGCTTCCAAATTCACAATTACCGCAATATTTGTAGGGTCCACCATCAATCCTTGCTTGCACACCACGTGACCCAGCAATATCCCAAAGGGAACACAAAATATGCATTTCTTCAAGTTCAACATGATCTGGTATCTGCGACATGTATCCAACATCAGGCGCAAACTTGCTACGTGGTGCTTTACTAACCTGAACACCGTCCAATCGTTAGCGTATACTTCCAGGAACTTATGAATGAACTCTTTGAATGCTGCTATGACTAAGTGAGAAAATATCGCAGGTGCATTCTTAAGCCCAAATGATATCACAGTGTATTGAAAACATCCCCACTTCACTGCGAAGGTCATTTTGCTCCTATCTTCTGGCGTGATCTTGATCTGATGATACCGTGAAAAAACGTCAGTGAAGGTGTTATCCCATACAATGTCCCAAGCTGAGGAGGAGATCGAAAGAGGTAAGTTCAAACCAATTTCATTTCAGAAGCTAGCCTTGCTAAACCAGAGAGGGATCTCTCTAAATATTTCACAGTCAATGACTGGAAGATAAATGGATTTTAGGATAGATGTATAGGTTTTGTTTGAGTGTTTGGAAATTTATGGTTTTTAGGTTGCTGGACCAGGGATGAGAGCAATCAATTAGGTAAAGGTATAAAAGTTTGTAGTAGCAGGCATAAAGAGGATAAATATAACAATGTTTTGTGGTGAACTTAAGATTTGGTCAATGTAGTATATGTCTGAAAGTTTAAGAAATCATAATGAGCATGTATTAGCATGAATTCATTATTCTAGAAGAAGAGATACATGAACATGATTTTCCACATAAACAGAGCTTTGAATCTAAAGAATTATGCCTATAGGACTGTAAGGAAAATGGCATGAAGAAAGAAAATCATGTTAAGAGAGATGAATTCATCAATAAGAAACTAATATGAAAGGAAAACAACACCACAAACTCACTAAACAAGTATTCTTGAAAAATAGCTACAAATGCTCCTTGATTAACTGTATGAAAGCATAAGGTACAAGTCTCTCCTATGAAGTCCAACCCTTCTATATGAATGAGAAATGATACATATAGAATCAATCAAATAGATTCCCCACCTTCAGGAGTTGAATCACTAAGTGGTGGAATTGTTTCCAAGATTCTCTCAACCAACAAGTGAGAGTGAGAAGGTCAAAAACAAACTCTTCTCTTAGACCTTGATTTGAGCTTTGCTTCCTTTATGAAGCCTAATTAACCATAAAAAACCTATCAGGCCTATTTATTTATGATTACATCATCTAAAATTTGAAATACTGAAGTTACATCATGAGTTTAACTTTTACCAAGTCAAACTAAAAACCTAAGAAATTACAAATGAAATTTTTAAATAAAAACTCAGAAATTTGTAGAAGCACAATGCCAACGTTGAGGCCCCTTTTAGGTGCCTTCCTGGGGTGAAATTTAAAATATGAGAGAATGGTCAACTATCCTTGCCTGTCTAGTTTCCAGAACATCTTGAATTTTTGAAAATGACCCATGGTAAGGCCTTCAAAAATTGATTCTCCCAAGGTGTCTCCAAAAGCGTAGCTCCTGTAAAAAAGAGTGGTAGAATGATGATTTTTGACCCCTTTTCTCCTTTTTCTAAACATATGAGCCTTTTCTGAGAAATATGATGAAATGGGTTTTTACAGGAGTCCACCATCTTTCCAAAAATGTAAGCCACTTGTCATTTTGATTCTGGAGGAAAAAGCGCAGCGCTAAGGTGCTGCGTTTCTGTGACTAGTCCAATTTCTGAAATTTGCACCAAAATTCTCCAAAAACAAAAAATGCTCAAAAAACTACCAAAATTGGTCTTGAAGTGAAAAATAAGGTCTTTCATGCTCTCATGGATTCTTCAACAAGCATCTCCAATTTATCCCTCTCATTTTTGTGTTTTAGGGTCTCCTTCAGCTTGTTTTTCATTTGCTTGAGATTGATGTTGCAAATCATGTTTCTGGTCTGATAGTGGTGGGCCATGTGCCTCAATAGCTGATTGTCCCTATTAGCCTTTTCAAGAAGCTGATCTAGATGATAATTGACCTTACCTAGCCAATACTCTCTGTCTTCATTAATTTCCAAAGCAATTATGTCTTCAATGTCCAAGTCTTCATCCAATAGGTTTTGTTCTTTTTCCTTTTTCAATGCTCTTTTGAGTCCCTTTATCCTTGGCTTCTTCTTTCCAACCTAATTTTCCTATTCATCATGTTCATCATGCTCTAACACTGCATTACCTTTTTCTCCTTGCTTCAACATTTTGGATTTCTCTTTCTCCATGATTAGCTGTTTGGCCTTGAGTTGACTATTTTCTTGCTCAAGGAAAGAAATGATGAATTTGGCCCTTTCCAAATTGTCCATGAGCTCTCTGATTTGGGAATCCTTCTCCTTGATAAATTTTTTCAACTTTGAATGAACATATACTGCTTCCAAGTCAACTAGGTCAAAATCATGCTCAATTAGCTCCTCATCTTGCAAATGTGATCCCTGTTGTGCTGATGTAGAAAGCTTGGCCCTTTCCTCAACTTGAGAATCAAACACGTCCTTTTCCTCTCTAGTATGTTTGGTCACCTCAGGTCTAGGTGCCTTTAGTAACCTCCTCTGATTTTTTTGATAACCCTACCTCCATAGGCTGTGTTGATGTGTCTTGGTGAAGCAGTCCCATTCCATTTTTGAAACCCTAGATGATAGGAAAGGGGAAAAAATAGTGAAAAGTGATTGAAGTGGTGAAATGAGGGAGTTAGGGAAGGGAGATGATGATAGGAAAATTTTTGGATATGAATGGGTGTTATAGAAAACTTAGGAAGTTTAAAAGGGGTGAAATGAGAGAGAGAGATGAGTAGGACAATTTAAAAAAAATCATGCTAGGAAATTGTCCGAAATGATAGGTATGAGCTAAGGTTTGTGAAAAGGTGAGGAAAATTGAAGGTAAATGAGTTGATTAGTGAATTATATGGTGATTTATATATATACAGAGGTTTGAGATGGAAAATTTTAAAGTTTGAAATGTCATATCTAGCAAAACCATCATTTTCACTAGTTTTGAAGCATGGAAGTTCACATAAACCCTAGATGAAGAAAAATCAACATTTGTACTTGCTTTGCCAAAGGAAAAAGTGAGTAAGATGATGATACTTGTAGAAAATATTAGAAGAGAAAATCAGAGAAATGCAAGATTTAATTTTAATTTTGGGTGATTTTTGGAAAATTTCAGGCTACTCTGTCCCAAGCATAGCACTGTTGGCAGAAGCCCAACGCAATTCATGGAAACACATCACAGTTCACAGAAGAGTAACACCAAATTTAAACCTGCTTTTGGAGGAATTAAACTGATCCAAATTGCAAACTTGATAGCTCGTTTGAAAGCTCTTGAAGTCTGCTACAAGATGGACTCCTCAAGAATGTAATTTAGACACTCTAGTAGGGAGAAAAATTGGTTTTCCAAAGGTCACTCCAAAAACATAGTGTGCTTCTGACAAAAGTGCAACGCCAACTTGTAGAGCACTTTTGACTGCTTTCCTGGAGTATTTTTGGGCTTAAAGTGGTATGGTTGGAAATATTATGATGTCTACTACACAATAGAGTCCTTAAGCACTGCCAACACCTACTCCAAATCTCTGAAAAATTGTCTTGAAGTCAAACTTTTCGGAAGTGCAACAACTCTCCTGTAGCAAGTGTAGTTTGGGAATTTCTCTCAAATCATAACACCTGTGCATAAAATGAAAGAGGTTTTTGTGCCTTGGACTATAATTGACAAAAATGTAATTCACTTTTGTAAAATTCTTCTCCATTTGGTCAAAAACATATTTTGAAGAAATAATCTCCCTATGTGAAATGATGAGACGAGGTAGTGTACTACAACATTGTCTTATTTGAAATAAAATATTACCTTTACCTTTATTTTTCTTTCCCTAAGCTGCTAACTCCCTTTACCCACTGAATCACATGATGGACATGTTTTTGTTTTGACATATGGTATCATGATGACACATGGAGTGAAACCCTAGACCATGACCTAAAATGAGGAATTTAACCATTTCATGACCCAAGACATTTAAATGAAGATATGATACCTCAAAGAAGAAAATGACCATGATGAGAGATGAAGACCATGAGTAAGTGAAGGGAGCAGTAGTGACCTAGACATAACAACCAATGACCAAATTTTTATTTGAAGATTCACTGAAATGACAAAAAACTGACTTGACACCCTAACAACACCTTGTAAGAGAATATTTGATCACTGGTGACAGGTTGAACTGACTGACACTAACATTGGATCCAGCTGGGGATGGCAGCTCCTTCGAGGTGTCAAGAACACTGTAGACCTAGTAGCCTTATCCATGGGGCATGGATTCAGAATGCAAAGACTAAAATCAAATTGAAAACTGGGTGACTAACTGAATTCGAAAAACAATAAACAAAACAAACTGACTGAACTTACTTATGGTAGCAAACCATCGAGATCTCAACCGCCCACCTGATGAAGATATATATACAATCATGTGTAACGATCCCTCCAGTGTAACCAATCCAGCAAATGGATACCTACTTGAGTCCTATTCACACTTTCCTTGAGCAAGTAGAAAAAACAAAAGCTAGGCCACTCCAAGTGCCTACTGAACACATGTACATGATTCCATAAATAAAATAAAATTCATCTCCTTTGATGACTAAAGAAAATTAGTGTAAGGATCCTTAAAAGTCTGAAATGTTACCTTGTCTTGAAATCCTGAAAAAATACAAGTACTCCTTTCATTTTAATCTAAAATAATACTTGGTTGTTGATCCATAGGAAGGCATAGGGAAGTATGACTTTCTGCTACATGAGTGTTGGTTGCAAATTCCTCAAGCATGAAGAACTTTGATTCTATCTCTGGTAGACTGTCTATCTCAGACTCATGCTATTCCAATTCATAATCTAAATCATCCTTGAACATAACACATTCTTCAAGATTAATAAACATGTCATCCCTATCCTCTTCATGAAAGAAAATAGTCCGTATTAGCTAATCTCCTTGTTGGAAATATACATCACAAATTGGCTTACTCACAACAACTTCCTGTATAGTTTCATCAATCTCATGACTGTCATCATTTAAACCCAGATTTTCATTTTCAATAATGGAAGAAATTTCACTTACACATTCTTGACTATGTGAGCATTAAAAACCTACCTTAAATTGGGCTATAACATTGTTTTCAAGAGCTAATATATTTGATCTTCAAACAAAGGAGAACACTTAGTTTTATAGAAATCAACATTGGCTTGGTGATTTTCATTTTCAAGATTAGGAATAATCCTTTCTTTATTTTGATCCCAATCCGTTTCATCCAAGGAGGAAGCTGTTGACCCTTGTTGGGAGGAAAAATCATAAAGGCCTTCTAATATATCTTCTTCCATACATTCTTCATCCCCATAGAAATTTTCATGAAATTTTCAGAAATATCACAACATCTATCCATCATTGATAAGGAAAAATTGCAACTTCGATAATGTTGAAAGAAAACTGAATGAAAATTCTTTAGAGAATATAAACTAGCAGATGGTAGACTCTCATACCATTTCCTCACCATTTCCTCCAAGGTAGCCATGAAAATATTCATCAGACAATCTTCAAGAAACTTAATCTTTAATTTATGAATATGAAAATGAAATTTGACCAAATGAAAACTAGCATCTTCTCCATCCTGACCTTTAAACTTTGGCAACCCTGTTTGTAAATATATACAAGAAATACGGTTCAGAAATCTAGGAATATGAGCTCGATTCATAGGACCATACCTTTGAGTAGTTGAATCCACTTGAAAATAGTTAAGTCACCAAGAAATTATTCAAACTACTGGTTTTTGAACAGTGGAGTCGCCATGAAAATTATAAACCTTTGGATTCTTCGACATTGGAGTCACCAAGTGAAAGATGCACAACCTTTCTTGTGTCTGATCACTGTTCACCATGAGCAATCAGATTTGATGTTTGTCATTCTTTCCCAGGGAATATATATCACTTCGATCCTTTGTGAGTAGGACTCAAGTAGGTAGCCATTTGCTGGATTGGTTACACTTGAGGGATAATTACACATGATTGTATATATATCTTCAGCAGGTGGGTAGTTGCGATACCAATGGTCTGCTGCCATAAGCAAGTTTACTTAGTTTGTTTTGTTTATTGTTTTTCGAAGTCAGTTAGTCAGTTAGTTTTCAATTTGATTTTAGTCTTTACAATCTGAATCCATGCCCAATGGATAAGGCTATTAGGTCTACGGTGTTATTGACACCTCCAAGGAGCTTCCATCCCCAGATAGAGCCAATGTTAGTGTTAGTCAGTTCAACCTATCACCAGTGATCAAATATGCTCTTACAAGGTGTTGTTAGGGTGTCAAGTCAATTTTTTGTCATTTCAGTGAATCTTCAAATAAAAATTTGGTCATTAGTTGTTGTGTCTAGGTCACTGCTGCTCCCTTCACTTACTCATGGTCTTCAACACTCATCATGGTCATTTTCTTCTTCAAGGTATTATATCTTCATTTAAATGTCTTGGGTCATGAAATGGTTAAATTCCTCATTTTAGGTCATGGTCTAGGGTTTCACTCCATGTGTCATCATGATACCATATGTCAAAACAAAAACATGTCCATCATGTGATTCAGTGAGTAAAGGGAGTTAGCATCTTAGGGAAAGAAAAATAAAGTTAAAGGTAATGTTTTATTTCAAATAAGACAATGCTGCGGTACACTACCTCGTCTCATCATTTTTCATAGGGACATTTTAGCTTAAAAATATGTTTTAGACCAAATGGAGAAGAATTTTACAAAAGTGAAAGAGGTTTTCAATTATAGTCCAAGGAAAAAAAACCTCCTTCAGTTTATGCACATGTGTTGTGATTTGAGAAAAATTTCCAAACTACACTTGCTACAGGAGAGTTGTTGCACTTCTGGACAGTTTGACTTCAAGACAGTTTTTCAGGGATTTAGAGCAGGTGTTCCTATTTGGTTTAGCAGGGCTAGCTGCTGAACTTCAAGTGGTTTGAAGTTACCTCTTTCTATCTCCTCCTTAGCCTGGGACATTGTAGGGGATAGTAGAAGGAATACGCCTCCTTCCCTCCAAAATTGTCTAATACTTCGTCTATAAACGACATTGGGAATGGGCCGTGAACACACACATCGTTAAGCTTATGCAGATCAATGCAAATCATTATCACACATTAATTTTCCTTCTCCTGAACCACCATTGGGCTCACCCAATCAAATTATTCAATGGGTTCTATGATGCCTGCCTCAAACATCTTATACAATTCTTAGAAAACCTTTTCCTTGTATTTAGGATTAAGATGATATGACCTCTATTTAATAGGCTTTGTGTCCAGCTTCAACGTGATATTCATAATGCCCAAATCCCCAATTATTCCCTTCAAATCCAAAAACTTAGTAGGGAAGATATCTTGGTATTCGCGGAGTAACTCAACAACTTTATCCATGGTAGCGTCATCCCAATAATCTCCAATTTTCACGAACTTCGGTTCTGCTTCAGTGCCAATGTTTACTTGCTTGGTATTCAACAACGTGGTTATGTCCAGGTTGTTTATTTGTGGGCCTTCAACTTCTTGATGCCCTTCTGCCTCTGGAATATTAATGTTTCTTGGATATTCATCCTCCTCTTCAGCGGTCACATTATAGCATTCCAACGCATGGCGCAACTGGGTGCTTTAATCTGGTTGGACACATTCCATAGGTTCCATTGTCATTCTGAAGATGACTGCCTTAATCTCTTATAGAGCTTCATCGATGCTTACAAAGCCATCTTCAAAGCTGAAGGTCAATAAGGGACCTTCCCTCAATATATCCTAGTCCGTGGTGCCATGGCAGAGCTCTATTTCCAGATACCAGTTCATGGGAATTGTATCGAAAGTATGGAAAAATATGTGTACCCACCCTGGTTGCATTTTGTTCCCCATGCTTTAGTCCATTTTTCTAGGTGATCATGTGGATCATCCCTTCCATTATATTTCTCAGTCATTCTGGTGTTAGCACATCCAAACCATAGCTTCATCATTCTTCTGTAATCTTGCCATCTAGCAAAACTATCCTTATGCATACCCCACCATCATGGAGGCGTAGCATGCAGTGCCAACTCTAATGCTTGGAAGCAGTGATCCTCAGGGACTTCGTGCTCAAATTCATCCAAAAATAGATCTACATCAGTTAAACCATCATAATAGGGTAGTTTCCTTACCTCTGACAAAACACAACGCAATGACTTCGTCATCATATTACATTGTAGTGTAGATACTTCATGCAAGCGATTCTGCCAATGCTCCAACTCTCCGTTTGAATCCAAGGTGTAGGAAATCTTCCGGTCCCAGGAAATCCATCCATCTGCCGTCATATTGATCCAGTCCTGATCTCACATTTTTATTTTGTAGGTTTATCCAGTTCATCCTCACTTTCTTCATAATCGCAGACTGGTTCAGTATAGCGTGCCCCTTCTACAGGGTCCAACAGTACTACAACCCAAAGTGATTTCCTTTCAAACGACATTGTCCTCTTCTTCAAATTGATGACCCCATTCATGTCAATGGCCTAGTCAATTCCAAGAAGTGCAGGGGATGGGTTACTATCATCGACGATTTTTATAACCTCAAAGTCGACCATCATGCTTGCACCTTCTATATCAATTGTTACTCCATATAATTGTCCCATGGGGATGATTTTCAATTGGTTCGCCATTCTGAGCTGAATCAGAGACCACTACAGTGTAGGTCTCCCCATTGTTTCCCATGTTTGTTTTGGTAATATGTTCGCATCGGACCCCACATCCAAGATGACCTGGTCCATCTCATAATCACCTATCTACGTGGTGCACCTCATCTCGCGCCCCGTTTGTGCCTTATGTTTGCCAATTTTTCTGACGGATGTCCATAAGGGGCTTTCTCTTTGCTGGCACATTCGTTTATTAATTCCTGCAGGCCTTCCAAAACTTTGCTGTCACGCAATAGTTTTATGCAGGTCTCCAAGAACGTAGTGAGTACAGAGGGATCAACCTCTACAGGCACCCTCATTTCTTGCACCTTGCCTTGGCTTCCTGAGGTGGAGGCCTCAGCGAATATTTTCTTGGCTTCCATAAATGTTTCCTTAGTGTGCTCTAGATCAAAGAAAACTTCCTTCTCTGGGGCCTTGCAGAACCATACTTCTTCTTCAAGCTGTTTACCCTTATCATTGCCAATCGTTATTCCACTTCTTAGCACTATATTCACGCTTTGATCCTCCTCTTGGGGCTCAAATCTCATCATATGTAAGTTTTGAGTAGGCTGCTGAGGCTGCACTTTCTTCTCTTGAATTTTGGCTATCAACACCAAGCATTCTTCTATAGTATGGTCGAATTGGCTGAAGTATTGACATGACAGGGGTGTACGATTCTGGCATTCTTGCATGTAGTGCCCCGGCTATCCGCAGTTGTAGCAGATGATTTGACCACGACCTCTACTAGGCCCTCCTCCTCCTCGGCCTTGTCCTTGTCCCTGATAACCTCCACGCGTCCCTCCAATGCCCTACTCTGGAGGATGAGTTTATGCTTGCATCCAATATGTAGGTGTTCTTTCCATCATCATCTCATAGCTTCGACAATGCTGCTCATTGTGGCCCACCGATTTGCAGAAGTTACATAACAACTGTTGAGGTGTCTAGACAAATTTTTGCAGTAAATGACAATTATCCATCGCATGTTGTCCAACAACCTGACAAATAACTCACCATAGCGCAACCTCCATGCTCGGCCCTGCTAGGGCTTTTGGCTTCAGGGGAATTGGTCCCCCTCCTGTAATATAATTCATGTACATTGGGCAGTGATATTTATTGTGACCTTGGCCCTTGCACTTCAAACACTAGACTTTCGCACGCACTTCTGGTTTAGTCTCCTTGTCTTTCTTCAAACTCTGTAATTCTAGGTGTAGGCTCTATAACTGAGAGTGGATCTACTGTACTCCTAAGGTCACATCCTGAATAGGTGATGCATGCAATATCATCGTGATTTCCAAGGCTTATGCCTATGTTCCTATCTTCTGTTGTGACAGAGAAATTCTCAGGTGGGGCAGAAGCGAAGCTATAAACCATTCGTGATGCTGACTATATGTGAGCTGCATGTTAGCTTCTCGAATTTGACACTTCAACCTTTGATCTAATTTCCAAGGCGTCTCATAGACCCTCATCATGATTTATTTGAATCTGATTACTGACTGTGAATTAGAATTAGGCTTACTAAACTCCCTATTTAAATCTGGCTTAGTTTCTGCTAGCGATGCAAGAGGACTATCAGAGCAATACTTGATATACCAAGTTAGCGCGCGATCCTACAGAGTGCTAACCAACTGTGCCTTCTTTATACTGTCATCAGTAATATGTTGTGCTATCCACACAACATTCACAACAAACCAAAACTGCTATGTATCTTCACTCCCTATGCCTTTGAAAATCGATAGCTTCATTGCATTCACCATGTTGGATGGTGGTGGTGGAGGTGGAGGTGTGGGCGAAGGTGTGGGCGAAGGTGTGGGCGAAGGTGTATACGGTGGAGGTGGAGGCAGAGGTGGAGTGGATGGATGATTTACTCGAGGAATCCCCTAAGTGATTAGTTGAATAATGCTTCATGGCAGAGTTTTTTCCGCCCCTTTGTTTTCACTTAAGGGAGGTCCAATCAATGGGCTATAATCCAGTCCTGATCCTTCACGATTTCTAAAGAATCATCCACTTCCCGTGACTCCAAACATCAAGGTAATGGCATCACCTATTTTCACATAACAACATTTTAATGCAAGTATTCAATGATCTTAAGTACTTACCTCGCAGTCCTTTGAAAAATTTCCGCTCTACTTCACTATAGCTGACTAAGGTATCAACTGCAAATTATGTAACAAACCCTCCTATGATTCAATTGAGCCAGTGATCAACAACCCACGTGATCTTGTTTTAGAAGTTTCTAATCGTCACAGTAACTCTTGAGTCCACACTATTGGATTATCGTGCTTCCACCTTCCTTGGCTATCTGTCAATTTAGCCAACCATTCATACAGTTCAATGGGGAAGGTGCAAAATAAGATCTCATGTATCTCTGTATACAAATACTTGTTCAACCACTCTTCCTTCGACAGGCGCAAATTCCTGTTTTCTTGCACTGCAAACTTGTGAATCTTCCAATCCAACCACTTTTCAGTTTCTTTCTTGGTCGGATTCCAATGATGTGACATCAAACATCTCTTTCAAGTAGATCTCGGTCTCGACAACGAAACCATTTGTTGGCTTAGTGGGTCCTGACCTAGGTTCAGAGTTAGCTACACCAACCAACAAATCCCTACACTATTGGCCCTTTCGACAACAACTTGCATAGCACAAGATGCAGTCTCACCCAAAGAATTATGGGGGGATGCAAGAACCAAGTTTCTGCATCCAGACACTAGTGTGATGTCTTTGAGAACCTCAAATTTTCCTTCACGCAGATCGATAAACTCTTAGGGCATGTTACTGTAACTCTGTCAAAACAACCTTTAGATCTTCATGAAGGTCTACAATCAACCTTTGTATACCTTTAACATTTAATTTATGCACTTATGTGCATCAGAGAATAACCCTAAATTAGTGTTCACACATATATAGTTAGGTTATTAGTAAACATAAGAGAATGCACCAGAGTCTTCACGAAAATACTTAAACATGCATTGCGTACATCATTGATACTTATTCAAGAGAATCTCGCAACATTCAATCAATATTTCATAAAACACATTATTCATTGACAACATATGGCATTAACAAAAAGAACAAAAATATGCAAGAATTCTTTAGAAACTATCTTTATTTATCTTCAATTCAAGGTTATAGACTCCAAACTACCCTGCGCACATAACTGTAAGGGTCTGCGCACTCAACTACAGACTCTACCTAGGCCTTTGCACACTCAGTTGTAGAGCCTTTCTTCTATCTTACCCACTTCTCTTCGCTATCCTTATCATCAATTATCCATTACTGTCAAAACAATCCCCTAGACTCTCTAAGACACACCTATTTATAATCTTTTTCATATAATGCCATGGTCCGCGGACCATGGGTGGATCTCAAAACTGACTCAAACTTTACATAAAACAAGGGGCTAAACCCCTTTGACTCCTAGCCATCTACGTGTTCTATATCCACAAATTGCGGAGAGTTTACATTATTTACACAAAATGTACCAAAAACTGGGTTATATTAACCCCAAAACTGACTCGGGGGACCCCATCCCAACAATCATTAACTTGCTACGGAGGCCCACAATATCTAGTAGCAGGAGGATCAATGTCACTCAAATACTAAGGAGTGTAGAGGAGTGTTGACAATATAGAAAGAGGCTCAATAGCAGAGTCAACAACAACACAATTTTCCTAGTAGACAATTGCAGACATTGTTGATTTAATTTATTTCTTTTTGGATGCTTAGTTTTAGATGTTGCAGTAGCAACAACAACATTGATAGGTGTTGCATGCATTACATTCCACAAGTGTAGGATATGAGTGGTTGATAATCCCTTTATTGCTGAGAGGGTGTGTTGAAAATGCAGTAAGAAAGTTTCAATTTCGATTTTTCCTTAATCAAATTGAGGAAATTCGAATTTCCTCATTAGCAGGGAACGTGGAGGAGCTAACTAAGGTGAGATGGTGCTTGTCACTCAGTTAAGAACACTCGATTCTTGTTAATGATTTGAAGTTCAATTTTCTTGTGTTGATTCCTAAAAAATAGGAGTCTAGCTCAGTTAATTCAATTTAAGGGCATGAAGCTCAATTGGATGTAGCGATTCCTAAATTTTAGGAGCCCAGGTTGATTAATTTCAGTTTTAGCAATTTAATTCAGCTAAATTGAGTTATGGCCAATTAAAATAGTTTTAACTATTGGAGGAACTAGTGGAAGATCAAGTTGTGGAAGTGGAACTTCAACCACACTTAGTGATCATCCAGATAACTGATCAATCAACCTAAATTAGCTCATGCATGTAAAGAATTTGTGTTAACCAATTGAGATGGAGATTCCAAGGCAGTGTACTATCAGTTGTAGACTATTCCGAAGCGTAGAGGTGGTGCATGCAGTCAGAGGAAGGACCTAAAGGAATTGCGCAATCCAAACAAGGGAATTTCCTAATTAATAGGGTCCTAATTCTTTAAGGAACAACACAAGGAAACATGATCTTGGAGGGCTTGAAATTTGGCTAATTTTTGGCCAGAGTCAGTCAGTCAGGCAGAGAGATAGACTATACATTTGCAGGTTATGCTCAGGCTTGAGAAAGCATATGTATTCTTCTCTATTCTTTGATTAATGATACATATATGAAGAGGTTTTGAGAAGTTTCTTTCCTCTAGATAAATATCTGTGCATGTGCGATGTTTCCTTTTGCATGTCTATGATTTATGTTCTAGATTGTGAATTAACTTCCACAGAGCATTAGAGTAGCTTCGAGTATTGTGATTTAGTAAATTTCATGAGAAGTTTCGAATCTACACATTAATTTATATATTTCTTTAGGCCTGGAATGAACATGACATCCTTGAGTCAGAGAGGGGATCCCAACTCCATATAAAAAGGTGACTGTACCAATCCTGGTCGCGCTATACCTTTTGTCATCCCCCAACTCTATGTGCATATGGAGATCTTTCTTCTCTAGGTCACTAAAAAACTCTCTACACCTTGTCATGTGGAACAATGCACCTAAGGTCAAGTACCACCCGCTCCCCATCACTGTGTTGGCCATGCAATGGATAAGGGTGGAGTCAAGCTCGAAATGTGAAGCTAAGGCTTCACCTACTACTCCTCTTGAGGTCTTCTTGCTCAAGTTTTTGTGTGGACACTTTATGGCATAGTGCCCGAATTCATGATAATTGAAGCATTTAATTTTGGACAAATATTTCTCCTTGTTCCCTTGGATGGATTTTGGTTTGGTTTGAGATTTCTTCTCTTTTCCCTTCTTTCCCTTTCCAACTAACACAAATTTTTCTTCATCCTCTCCCTTGGATGAAGTCCAATTTATGGTATTTTTCTTTATCTCCTCTTATACAAAATTAAACCATAAGCATTCCCAATTCGGTAATTTCTCCCTCCTGTTCACAAGTCTTGGTAGCTATGTTAGCTTTTGGGAAGGCCTAGAAGATCTAGGATTACCAAGTCATCTTCTACAACATTAACAAAGACCCCACCAAGTTCATCATTAACTTGTGTAAATATTCTCAGATACTGCGGGATAGTGCCATTCTTTTGCATCTTGATATTTCAAAGTTTATCCTTGAGTTCTAGTTTCTTGTGGTTGCTGCCATTCTCGAAAAATTCTGTCAGTGCTTTCCACATTGAAAAAGGAGTTCCTTTTCATGGATATTTGAGATAATGTGGTCTCTTACTCCCTCCAAGATTATTCTCCTCACCTTCGCTACATATTTATTCCATTGGGCTAGGTTCTCTGCATCAGATGGTTGTGGTTTTGCAATATATGTGTTGAGATATTCTAGTAATCTATTGTCATCCAATACCACCTCCACGTGATCCTTCCATGCAATGAAATTAGAGATTAATTGCAAGGTATACTCTAGTCTCATCCCATTAAAGGTCATATTCCCAACTCTGTAGAGATCCATCTACACTGAACTGAAAATTCAAACCTCCTAAGAAACAAATTTGAAATTCCTATTCTAATGTGAATCATGCTTTGATACCATGTAGAAATTATAGTGTAGAATTGTAATTGCTCATGAAATTTTAATCTAAATCACAAGATACAATACTACTCTTTCTCTACGGAATTCAAATTCACAATTTATAACATTAATCACAAACATGCAAAGATAAATGACACACATGCAGACAATATTTTTCTAGGGGAAAGCAATATGCTAAAACCCCTTTGCCTTCTTGCATTAATCTGATGAATAGAGATGTATTACAATTTCTAGCTCAATCTAAGCTCAACCTACAAGTGAATAACCTATCACTCTACTAATTGAGACGCTCTGATATAGACTTAGTTGATTTATACCTCTTTTTTAGCCCCTATTTCCTTGCACAATTCTTGAGGAAATTAAGCCATTATTATTTAGGAGTTTTATCCAAAATTATTCCACAATTCTGAAGGTTTATCATGTGAATGCATGCAACACATGTACACTTAAGACTAGTCGACAGATGATTTTACATTTCCTTAGAATATCCACCTCAGTTGGGGAACTTGAATTATCCGCATGCACTAGCTTTATTTGGTTGATTTATAAATTAACTAGATGATCACTGAGTTAGACTGAAGTCCCACTGCACAACTAACCTTCCACTAGTTCCTCCAACAGTTAGAACTAGTTTAAATGAAAACAACTTGAAATAACTGACATTGATTGCTACAAATTAGCAATCATACATGCTAAACTGAACTATAAATCCTCTTACTCGAATTTATTGAGCTAACTTGGTGACAAGAGCCATGTCACACAAGTTAACTACATCCAAGTTGTCTGCTAATGTGGAAATTCAAATTTTCTCAATTTGACCAAGGAAAAATAAAATTGAGACTTTCTTGTTGGATTCTTCAACACATGTTGCATACTTTTGATGGGCCCTGTTACATGAAAAATTAGAAATGCATGAAAGCACATGCTTGCAATCACATTTTTAATGTATTTCTAATTTTTCATGTGGCAAGGTCCGTTGAAAGTATGCAACATGGGTACTCCTTGGACGAGGAATTAAATTCCACACCCAACGAGTGCTCCCACTTGAAATTTGAGTGAAACAATTGGGAGATACGTTGAAAAGGAAGTTTTATTTTATTTTACTCTTTTTACCTTTTGTTGATGGTCCTGGAATCGCCAACATGTAAAGGGATCTACCCAGTAAGAAGTCTTAATTATGCCTCAGCGTGTTTGGTGTAGGAGTCCCAGTAGTGGGTCGTACGGTAATGCATTGACCGCGATTTTTCACAGAGGAAAGTAAGATGTCCCTGTTGGTAACAAGGGTGTGACAACTGCAGTAAGTCAAGGAAGGTGCATGAGAGGTTCTAACACATGAGGTTTGAGATGAGTGCACCCCTTGGAAACCTGTGATAGAATGTAGTTAACAAGGGAATACACAAGCAAAGATGCATCACAACATGGAAGGCAAGTTAGCTAGCAATCCAAAGTGATGGTTAAACCAACAACATGTTTCAGAAAGATTCATACATACATATAAAGAAATAACTATAAATGCATGAGTAAGAAAACAGATGCATATATAATTTAGAGTAAACATATAGCTGAAATACAATACAACATATGCATGAAACATGCTGGCTCTTGTTATATTAATAAGTGTAAGTTCCAGTCATACAATACATCCATATCCAACCACTAGTTCTGATAGTGGAACGTTATAGCCACAACCGCCTTCTCCTCCAAAGAGATGTACAAGCTCTATGCAGTGGAGAAGCCAAGGCTCGTTACAATACTGTTGAGGCTCTCTCTAAGATAGTCCTATCAGAAGCTTGGCTGACCAAAAGCCTTTACAATGAGTTATGAGGTTCTATTTATAGCAAAGGGTGGGGTGACCCTTGACATTCCCCTTTGTGATAGTTCATCTACCCTCATGACTCTTCATCTACTCTATGACTGTTACATCCAACTATTGACACTTGAACTTCCAATTGACAAGACATTACATTACAATGAACATGTGCCCATGTGAGACAAAATGGCTTGAGCAAGCCATGCAAGACATCACTGACACTCGGTCCGTTGTGGTGAGACCAACTCTTTGACATGCTTGTGATGGTGAAGGTGGTGAGCTGATGCCAAGCTTGGTCATATGTGATGGTGTGCATCCGCTCCATGGTGACATCTTGTTGAAGTGAACTCTTGTCTTTGTTGCATCTGGGTTCAGTGGTGCGGCTCCTCCATCCAACTTGTCTGCTAGCATGCACATGGTCTTCTTGGGTGTGGCTGAATCGGCAACACACTGATGCATAGTATCCATGCTGATCTTCTAGTGTGTGATGGTGGTTATGCACATCAACTGTCAACTGCACGTTCAGCTCCAGTCGGAATTGCTTCTTGTCTTTGCCTCGATGAGTGTGCCAAATGGGTTAGATCGCACATGTGCGCATAATGACATGCATGCTACTGAATTCCCTTGCATGCGATCAACAACACTGCTCACCATGTCTGCTCCGTGCCAATTGTTGGGATGGATCTATAACTTGTACAAGCGTAGTTTCATCTGTGAGTGCATGTTGCACCCATTGCTGTACCTATTCCTACTGCAACTCATTCTCTCGTCTATGCAACTCCTATTCTTCCTTGAGTTGCTACTTCAACACATGCAACTCCTTCTCTATTTTGTTCTCTGTCTTCACGTGGTCTTCATGTCATGCCGTCACCTCATAGCCTGAGTCTCCAAAGTTTATTTTATCACAAGTTGATCTACTTGAGCTTGCGACTTTGTTCCGTCTCTGTGTTGTCAAAAAACTTCCTCTTGCATTCGTAGCATCCAGTATGTTGCCTTCAGCTGCTGTTGATGGTGCTACTTGCTGTGATGCCGCTGCCATCATATCTTGATGTCCTTGTCTACGAACAACTTGATGTCTTTGCGGGTAGGCAAGTTCATAGACACTTGATTGACTGCATCCCCAAGTGTTCTTTGAACAGTGTCTTTGACTCTGATCTCCTGGAAACCATTGTACCTGTGCTGCTGAGAGGCAGATGAACACCTGCGATACCTGGAAACATGACAACACTCATGGAAAGCAATCTGTCAGTTGAAAACCAAAATGAACTTGAGAACTGACTTACAACATACCTATGTGACTGATCATGAAGGTCGCGCAATTTCCGCTGGGAGGTCGGAAGATTGACTGCCAAAACTACACGAGGCATAGTCCAGGCTGTTAGGAGGATGAATGAATGATGGAACTACATAATGCATAGTCCAACCTGGATTACTGAGGAATAAACTACACAATACATGATTTCAGTCAGCAGTGACATGCAAATAGCAAACTACATTACTCAGTTTCTAGGGCCAACAGGACATTGCCTCCAAGAATTGTGCAATGCAAGCCTGGAGGTTAGTGCCTGGCTAGAATTGCACAATTTTTGGAGGGAAGGTAGAGTCTTCGCTTCTAGGAATGTGTAGTGCTAGTCAGGCAAGGCATGGTCCAGGCCAATGCAGCTCAGTCTGGCCGACGGGTGACTGAAAACATGAGATGTGTGAATGCATGATGAGATGAGTGAAAACAAGAGTGAATTATAATTCATGGAAGCAACAAGTGTAGGATTCAGGAAATAGGAAGGCATGCAGGTGTGTGAAGCGAGTTGCTACAATGGCGACCATCCATGCAAAAACAATTTCATGCAAGCAACAACAATGAGATATTAACAAAAATTGAAACGGTGCTAGTACAAGCTAGTATGTATCAAAACGACACCAAGAGCTCACTGAAATCAAGAAGACAACATTCATACGAAGCAAAACACAAAAAGCGCCAGAAATGTAGCGCGAGACATGAATAGCGGGCTTACCCCAAAACAACTGAGCTGAATGTGCCGATGACTCCTAGATGCAATGTGGGATGCCAGAGCTGCAAAATTGATGTGAGGAATGAGCTATGCAGCGTCTGGTTGAGGATTTTTAATAAAATCGAGGTTGCAACATGCATGCCACAAATCTAGGGAAAGCGACACTTGGTGGGAGGTTTCTAAAATGATCTTTGCATTTAACCTCTAGTTACTAAAAATAGATCCCTAAAATAAGGGATGCCTTTGCATGCTGCCTTGGGAGGAGTAGTGCATGCATGCAAAACAATTTTTCTCTGTCCCAGAGGGAACCGATCAACTCAACTGCACATGCAACAATCTTCTCAGCTGGGAGGAAAAATAATGCGCATTTCTGGGAGGGAGCTGGGTTGGCTTCCTAGAGGGATTGTGCAATTTATGGGCAGATCAGCTGAATGCTGCCCAAGATTACGTAATTTATGGGATGAGAAGTCATGCTGGGAGGAATTATGTAATTTTTCCAGTGAATACTGACATGCAAATTTGTACAATTTTGGAGCTCAGCAGACTGCCAAACAAAATTGTGCAAATTTCTAGAGGGAAAAGATACATAGAAATATAATAAACCTTCTCTTTATTGATTCTCCCAACGATTACAGACTCGACTTGCCTTACACACTCAGCTGCAGGGGTCTGCTCACTGAGCTGCAGACTACTAGGCCTCTGCACACTTAGCTGCAGAGCCTTCTCCTACTCTATGACCCACATACACACTTTATACTTTGACTCAATCACTTAGACTTCTCCTCCTCTTCTATTCCTCTTCTATCATTTATCTTATACACTTAGAGCCTCACTCTATTTATACAATCCCATGGCCCGTCGACCATGGGTAGGTATATCCATCCGACATTACATTACAAAAACTAGGGTGGGCAGCCCTCTGACTCTATTATAATTTCGCGCCCCACACCCATAACTTGCGGAGCTTTTATAAGAAGACTTGGTCAAAACTAGTGCTTTAAGCCCAAAAACATGCCTTGGGGGGATTCCATGCCCAACACTTGTGCTCTTAGGAATTGATTGGGCCAGTGACATGAACAGGGTGATTAATCTAAAAAAGCGAAAAATGATTTTTGAAAAGAAGTCACTATGCGTAATTATACCCCTGGACCCTGTTGAAGGATCGTGCTATACGGAGCCGGTGCGCGACTATGAAAGTGATGATGATTTGGATTGCATCTATAAGATAACAACACAAAACCAGGATTGGGTGAATCCCATCGTGGATGGGCGGATTGCATGGGAGCGCGAAAGCTCCTGTAATTCAGACTCAGATGAGGAGACAAAGCGATGGCAGAATCAGTTACACGAGGTAACTACACTAAATTGTAATATGATGACAAGGTTGTTGTGCTGTGTATCAAAAAAAGTAAGAGACGTACCTACTTATGATGGCCTAAGTGAGGCAGATACCTTCTTGAATAAATTTGAAAGGGAGGTTCCGGAAAAGCAATGCTTCCAGGCCTTGGACTGGGTACTGCACGCTATGCCCACGAGGTGGTGGGGTATGCACAAAGGGAACTTTGATGAATGACGCGAGTGTAGGGGAATGATGTGCTTACATTTTGGGAAGCCTAGGGTGTGATTGATAGATAAGTACAATGGGCAGGATGATCCACGCACACATCTAGCCAAATGGATGCAGGCATATGGGGAAAATCCACAGTCTGAGTGGGTACACCTATTCTGTCATACCTTGGATCTTATACCAATGAATTGGTATATAGAAATAGACCTCTGCCACGGGACAAGTGAATGGGATGTTCTACACAAAGGGTTCATGATAACCTTCAATTTTGAGGATGAGTGGGACAACATTGATGAAGCACTACAAGAGGTAAAAGCAACCATCTTTAGGATACCATAGGAGCCAGTAGAATCAATTCAGCTTGAATGGTCTACTCAGTTGATTTGCACGCTGGAATGTATAATGTAATTGCTGAAGAAGAAGATGAAGATCTGTGGAGAATTAACATTCCAGAGACAAAAGGCCATCGCAAGGTTCAGGGACCACATAGGGAGAACCCTGACATCACCACGCTGGTGAAGTCTACGCAGGTGAATATTGGTACGGAGGCGGAACCTAAAATTGTGAAGATTGGAGACTATTGAGATGGCTCGATGATGGATAAGGTCACTGAATTAATCTGCGAATATCAGGACTTATTCCCGACCAAGTTTACAGATTCGAAGGGAATAATCGAAGATTTAGGGGTAATGAAGATCACGTTAAAACTTGACACGAATCTAGTTAAGCAGAGGCCGTATCGCTTCAATTCGAAATACAAGGAGAAGGTCCGCATAGAACTAGACAAGATGCTTACAGCAGGCATCATTGAGCCTATGGAGGAATCTGATTGGGTAAGCCCTATGGTGGTACAAGAGAAGAAGCAGATGGAAGAAATTGGAATATGTGTGGATCTCAGAAAGTTGAAAAACACATGTGTACATGATCCATTCCCAACTCAGTTCATAGATGAGGTGTTGGACAATGTAGGTGGTCAGCAAGCATATTCTTTCACTGATGGGTTCTCAGGGTACCACCAGATCAAAATAGCGCTAGAGGATAGGAGCAAGACAACCTTCGTGACTGAGTGGGGTTGCTTTGAATATACTGTCATTCCATTTGGATTGAAGAATGCCCCTGCTATCTTTTCGTGCGTAGTTGTTGCGGCATTCAGGGAATATATTCATAAGTTCTTGGAGGTCTATTTTGATGGCTGGACTATATTTGGGCTGGTTAGGTGCCAGGTAGCGAACCTATTGTTGATGCTAGATACATGCCGAAGATAAAAAATCACGCTAAACCTCAAGAAGTGTACGTTTCTCGTTCCTTTTGGGAACCTATTGGCTTATTGGGGCTTGACCTAGGTTTAGAAATGTTTAGCCCAACAAATCCCGAAACTACTGGCCCTTTCGGCAACAGTCCGTGGAGTGCCGACTGAGGTCTCACCTGAGGTAGTATGGGAGGGTTCTGGAACCAGGTTTTCGCACCCTAGGGATGTCGTGATGAGGTCTGGAAGTTCGCGAACTGATCCTACACGCTACGCTACTCCCATGCAACCATCTGTTCAGAGTATCTACCTTCGTGTGGTTTGGAAGATGAGTGCGAGTGAAATTTACCTTTTCTGTGCTTAATATTATTATAGATCTTGAATTACTTAAGATGGTACAATGCTTTCAGTTACCATTTAACATAACAGACATACGCGCAATCATAAACCATAAATAGATGCATGAACCAAAATATAGAACAGATACGCAATATTCCAAAACCAACTTATCTTTATTAATGTCTTTTTCTAGTTACAATCCTCCTCCTGCCCTGCGCACACAGTTGTAGGGGTCTGCGCACACAGCTGCAGACTCTACCGAGCCTTCGCACACACAGCTGCATAGCCTCTATCCCCAATTACGACCCAAAACCTAGACTTACTGACTCAGATCTAATACCGCATTCAGACACCCATATTACTTCTTACATCCCCACAAGCTTCCTTTTACACTTAGAGCCTCGCTCTTATTTATACATTCCCATGGTTCGCAGACCGTGGGTAGGTTGACACGTTCTAGATTAATTTACAATATTTTAGGGCAGAATACCCTTAGACTTGACTCATTACAATTCGTGCTCTGCACACTTTGCAGAGCTTGTACAATACCAATACCCAAAAGTGTGGCCTTTAAGCCCCAAAACTGTTACGTGGGGGATCAGTTGCCCAACGGGCCCCCAACACAATCATCGTGACTCATCTTGAGTCACTCATCGATGTGGCGAGACACATTACCAAGGCTTCGTGATCCACCATCCCAGTGAGTGATGCACTACGCTTTGTTGCTTCATCCTTGCCTCCTGCAACACTTCTTCAAGCTCCTGCTCCATTGCCCCTACTAATTCGCGTAACCAATGATGCTCATTCTGCTCTACTTGGTTAACAAAAAGAGGTCCCTCATAGGATTTTAGCTCTAGCTGAGATGCCAAAGTCATGAACTCTTTGTGCAAGAGCAACAAGCTTGCGATCACTGGTCTCGTATACTCAATGTCTGCTGAAGCTTGTGTTGCATTTTTTCAAGAGAGATGTTGCTGTCTGCGAGGTCCCAATCTTCAAGTTTCATCATGGCACGTGGCCCAGGGATGCACTTTTCAATGGAATTCTATCTTTTATCCCAAGATTCACCATCATGCCCTTATCTTTCATAGGTCGCTTTCCAGACCACAGGTTTCGCGGCGACATCAGAACTAGTCCTGCTATCTATTTGGGAATTTGTGGTATATCTCCCACTACTGGCATTGGGCTCGGCACGGTGACCTCGGCTGTCGGAATTACGTTGTCCTGAAGGTCTTGCATCTCTTTTGGCAATGTTGCAACCACTGGGTTTATTCTCAAAGCATCGAAGTTGGACGGGTCCATATCTATCAGATAGCTCAATAACTTAGGTCTCACAGTGCCATGGTTTGTTCGGTGGATGACCAGCTATGATTTATAGGCCAACCAATATTCAAATTCGATCGTTCCCTCCTTTTCTGGTTCATTAATGCAATACTAACGGGAGATCGTTTCAAATCCAGTTCTAACTCCATGTCTTAAATGCCCGCCGTCTGCTTCTCGTTGTCTCAGATTGAAAATATTGTCATGGACAGTGACCTCAATGGTCACTTTCCCACCTTTATGTGTAGTAGCGCAACCCTTTATGCGCGACCACGATTCCTACGATAAACGCACCTTACGTGGAACCCTGTTTCCACGCAGCTTTCCTACAGACTCGTTTATAGTCCCGTTCCTTCTTTCAACTACTTGGAGTGCTGAGACTGTCTCCTCTTCAGCTAGTCAGGTGGTCACACCCTCTTGGTGTACTGCTAGCATGTCCTGGCGAACATCCCGTGACACGGTTTCTGTTGTCACCGCTATGTGCACTGTTGGGTGCGGCACGCTCTCTTGATTTCTCTTGAGAATGAGGCGCGACCTTAACCACGGTATCCGACCAATTACCTTGCGGTCATATTCCTTCAATTCATCCTTAGGTTTGCACATATCCCACTGCAACTTTCCAGGTTTGTCATTTAGAAAGTCCTCCTTTAGTTCTTTTTCCAACTGTTTAATCTCCACGTCTAGCATCATATTTTTCCTTCTGAGTAGTACCCTGTTTTTTTCCAATTCGCGAATTTGTGCATTCCATTGCTGAATGGCTTCCTGAATCCCTTCATACTCCTCTTCCCACGGTTGTATGAGCCCTTTAGCCTAGACTTCGCACGGTATTCTCTTCTTCGATATTACTACATCCACGGCCTTTTGTAGAGATGCTTTAGGGACCTCAGTTCTTGTACCATTCTATAGCCTCAACTTCACATCCATGTTTTTGCAGAGTGCCGAACATGCCCATCTGACCTATGGGACGTGTAGATCCATTTTTTTATATTGTATCCACCAACCCTTATTTGTGACTTCGCGTACCTTGGCGAATGCTCCCCCCTTCGCACTTGGTAATGTGATTCGCCATTGCATCCTATTATATCCCACACTTGTAATACTGCTACGCGCCTGAACAGTCCGTTCTAGTATGGTACTTTCAACTTTGTCTAAGGATTCGTCCAATCTTGTTACTTCCTCATCTGTTAGCATTTCCCTTTCTTTGGTCGTCACACGTCGTGGTGATCGAATCATCAGGTTGAAATTCAACGTGGTTACTTCATGCAACCAGTTTTGCCAGCATTATATTTCTTCATCTGAATCTAAAGTACAAGAACAGTCATGTTCCCATGATATTCTCCCATCTTCAGTTGGGTTCACTCGATCCTGGTCTTGCGCCATTATCTGGTAAATGCAATCCAACTCATCGTCACTGTCATTCTCGTGCACAGGTTCTGTGTATCGTGCTCCTTCGGCTGGATCCAGCGGAACTACTACGCATAGGCACTTTTTCTCGAAAATTATTTTCTGCTTCTTCAGGTTGATGCCTCCATTCATATCCGTGGCCCAGTTTATTCCTAGCAATGCGGGGTAAGGGTTACTGTCATATACAATCTCTATTACCTCGAAGTCCATTTTCATGCTCACACCTTCAATATCCACTGTTACCCCTTGCAGTCTTCCCATGGGCACAATCTTTTGTTGGTTCGCCATCCGTAATTGAATAGGAGACCACTGTAACACGGGCCGGCACATTTGTTCCCAAGTCTGTTTTGGTAACACGTTCGCATCTGAACCCAGGTTGAGGACTACCTGATCCATCTCATTTTCATCAATTTCCGCCGTCAACCACATTTCCCTCCCAGTGCACAAATCATGCTTCCCAATCTTTCGAACTACACGCGGTTCCCCCGATCCTGTGCACCTAGAGATCAGCTCTTGGAGTCCTTTAACTACCTTATTATCTCGTAGTAGCTTCATGCAGGTCTCTAAAAAGGTAGTAAGCATAGACGGATCCATTCCTGGTTCTGGTTGATACTTACTACCTGAAGTAGAGGTCTCCTTGAAGCTCTTCTTAGCTTCCATAACTATTTCCTTTGCGCGTTCCGAGTCAAGCTCAGATTCCTTTGTAGGGGTCGTGCAAACCCATGTATCATCATCATGTTGCTTTCCCTTATCTTCCCCTGTAGTTGCGCCATTTCTAAGCACCATATTCACGTTAGGGTCTTCTTCTCGTGGTTCAGACCTCATCATTTGGATATTTTGAGTTGGAGTAGGCTGTAGTACCCCTTTCTCGCGCATCTATGCGATCAACTTTAGACAATCTACTGCTTCATGATCAAAATCATAACAATACAGACAACATATTCTAGTCGAATTCATATAGTTACGCGCGTAGTGCTCGGGTCCTCCGCAAGTGTAGCAGATTAATTGTCCACGCCCTCATTTGGGTCCTATTCCTCCTCATCCTCGACCTTGCCCTTGAAATCCGCCTCGTGCGATTGCTGCAGCTAGATCGAGGCCTCACATTTTTGTCTGCATTTGATAAGCTGGGGTCCTATCCATCATTAGCTCATAGCTCCGACATGTCCGCTCATCATGACCCACTGATCTATAGAAATTACAATACAGTTGCTGCAGAGTCTGGGTATACTTCTGCAACAGGGGATAGTTGTCCATCGTGTGCTTTCCTCCCACCTGAAAAATCGCACAAAAAAGTGCGGGGGGTGCACTCGTCCCTGCTTGTGCCTCCGGTCTCAACAACATCAATCCCCCTCCCACCAAATAGTTCACGAATACAGGATAGTGATCCTTATCATGACCTTGGCCTTTACATTTTATACACCACACTTCTTCGTGTGCCTCTGGTCGGGGTGCCCTATCCTGCTTCAAACTTTTCATCTCCAAGAATAGGTTTTTTAGTTGCATGTGGATTTGTTGGACTCCCAAACCTAGATCCTGTGTCAGAGTTTCATGCAACCTCATCGCCATTTCCAATGCTTCTGCCTGGGTTGAGAGCTTTTGTTGTGATAGTGCCATCCTCAGGTGTGGTGTCAAAGATGCCACAAACCACGCACGGTGTTGCAAATCTGTCAGTGTCATATTAGCCTCGCGGATTATACTTTTTAGCCTCTAATCCAGATCCCAGGGGGTTTTGCCTTGAAGCATCGCGATCTCCTTGAATCTGATGATCAGTTGCGTCTCCGAATTCGGCCGGCTAAATTCTCTGTTCAATACATTCTGGACCTCCACTATTTCGAAATTTGAGTGATCATTCGAGTGCTTGATATACCATGTCAGTGCGCGATCCTACAACACACTTACTAATGTGGCCTTCTTAATGTTATCATCTATAACCCCCATGCTCTTCCCACACTGCTCTTACTACGAACCAAAACTGATTTGGATCTTCATTCCCTACTCCTCTGAATATAGACAACTTGATCATGCTCGCCATGCTAAAATGCTGGTTTGGTGGAGGCGGTGTGGGTGAAGATGGAGGTGAAGAAGGTGACAGGAGTGGTGGCATTAGCGGGGATGATAACTGCGGAATGTGCTGCCTGATCAAACTGACTGCACTCCTCATAGAAACCCAAGCGCGCTCTTCCTCACTTGCTCGCGGAGGTGAAATTAAAGGAGTATTTCCTAACCCTTCAATCCCTTTGTAGACCTTTCTGCTCCACGTCATTCCACTCATTAATGTATTTGCATCACCCATTTTTCACATAAAAACATCTTAATCCAAGTATTTAAAGACTTGATGTACTTACCTTGTGGTCCCTTGAGAAAACATCTTTCTACTTCGCTATAGCTAACAGTTGTGTCTATCGTAAATTCAGTGATAAACCCTCCTATTATCTGATCCAGCCAATGGTCTACGACCCACGCGATCTTATCTTCAGATGCCTCTAGCCTGCGCACCAACTTTGGAGTCCACACTATCGATTGATTGAGCTTGCACCTTCCTTGGCTGTTTGTTAGCCTCATGATCCAATCGTAGAGTTCCGAAGAGAAGGTCATGAAGAAGATCTTGTGGATTTCTGTATATATGAAGCGATCCAACCACCTCTTCTCGAATATCTGCGGGGTTTTGTTTTCCTGTATTACGAACTCGTGCAACTTCTGATCCAATCAATCTTCAATTTCTTTCTTCGTAGGGTTCCAATGTTTCAACATTAGACATCCCTTAGGTAGATCCCAGTCCTGGCAATGGAACCATTTGTTGGCTTATTGTGGCCTGACTCAAGTTCAGAAATGTTTAGCCCAACAAATCCCGAAACTACTAGCCCTTTCGGCAATAGTCCGCGGAGTGCGGACTGAGGTCTCACCCAAGGTAGTATGGGAGGGTGTTGGAACTAGGTTTCCTCACCTTAGGGATGTCTTGATGAGGTTTGGAAGTTCGCGAACTGATCCTATGCGTTGCGCTACTCCCGCACAACTGTCTATTCATAGTATCTACCTTCGTGTGGTTTGGGAGATGAGTGCGAGTGCAATTTACCTTTTCTATGCTTAATATTATTATAGATCTTGAATTACTTAAGACAGAACAATGCTTTTAGTTACCATTTAACATAACAGACATATGCGCAATCATAAACCATAAACAGATGCATGATCCAGAATATAGAACAGATACGCAATATTCCAAAACCAACTTATCTTTATTAATGTATTTTTCTAGTTACAATCCTCTTCCTGCCCTGTGCACACAGCTGCGGACTCTACCGGGCCTCCGCACACACATCTACGAACTCTACCGGGCCTTCGCACACATAGCTGCGGACTCTACCGGGCCTTCGCACACACAGCTACGGACTCTACCGGGCCTTCGTGCACACAACTGCAGAGCATCTATCCCCAATTATGACCCAAAACCTGGACTTACAGACTCAGATCTAATACCGCATTCAGACACCCATATTACTTCTTACATCCCCATAAGCTGCCTTTTACACTTAGAGCCTTGCTCTTATTTATACATTCCCATGGTCCACAGACCATGGGTAGGCCGACACGTTGTAGATTAATTTAAAATATTATAGGGTGGACTACCCTTAGATTTGACTTATTACAATTCGCGCTTTACGCACTTCGCGGAGCTTTTACAATACCAATACCCAAAAGTGTGGGATTTAAGCCCCAAACCGTTACGCGGGGGATCTGTGCCTAACAAAACCTGTTGGGGCATGTGGTTTGTAGATAAGGGCTGATGGTAGACCCTACGAAAATCGCGATGATTATGAATTTGGAAGCACCGTGGAGTGCAAAAAAGCTGCGCGCTACTTTGGGGCATACAGGGTACTACAGGAAGTTCATCAAAAGCTATGCCCAAATCACTACACCGATGGAAAAGCTGTTGAAAAAGGATGTCATGTTCTACTGGAACAATGACTATAAGAAAAGCTTGGATGTATTGAAAGAAAAGATGGTTACTGCACCGATTCTGGTCTTCCCGAACTGGAAGAAAGAGTTTCATGTCCATGTTGACGCATCGAGTATAGCGCTGGGGGTAGTACTAACACAAGATGGTGGAGAAGGCTTGGATAACCCTAGCGCATTCTCAAGTCGCAGATTATCTAGAGCAGAAAAGAACTATTCCACCATTGAACGCGAGGGACTAGCTATGGTATATGCTCTCTAGAAGTATCAACACTACTTGCTAGGAGGTCACTTTAAGATGTATACAGATCATCCCGCGTTGAAGTACTTGGTCAATAAGCCTATTTTGGGGGGGCACATATGCAGATGGCTTTTATTGTTCCAAGAATATGATTTTGAAGTCGTTCTGAAGCCTGGACGATTGAACGCGGGACCAGATCACTTGTCGCACATTGAGACAAGAGACGAACCTACTAGTCTGGAGGAAGGATTACCCGACGTGCAGCTCTTTGCTGTGCGTGTAGTGGATGGACATTTTGAAGATATAATTCACTTTCTCATGACTGGAACTACCCTAAAAGGGTACTCTATCCAGTATAAGAAGGAACTAGTGGTGCGCGCGGTAGATTTCTTTGTCATTGCAGGGCACCTATATAATATGGGGAATGATGAGATACTGCGCAGGTATGTACCTGATTTTGAACGAAGAAATATACTCACGAACACTCATGGGGGCACTGCAGGAGGACATTATGTAGGGAGAGCAACCGTGTAGAAGATTCTCCACACAATGTTGTGGTGGCTGACCCTTCATCAGGATTTAAAAGTACATTGCAAGGCCTGTGATGTATGTCAACGAACAAGTGAACCATTGCAGAGGGATGAGATGCCTTTGAATCAGCAAATAACATTGCAACCTGTTGTACCTCTGAGATAGTAGTAGGTTAGGCTACCAATACCAGAGCATCGAAAATAATTGTTTTGGGGGTTTTTGGTTTAAGTTTTTGGAAGACCAATGAATGAAGACAGATGTAGAATTAAAGTAATTAATCCTTTGGGGTACATTAATACCTCAGTAGAGGGCTGCTATAACGCATTACACAGTGATATAGATCAAAATAGCGGTGAGTAGAAGACAACAAAAATATGATTATCACAATTTCTAGATTGTAAAACAGAACAATCATAAGTTGGAAAACCTTCTGAACTATGTTCAAAAGATTCAAGGCAGTATACTTAAGCTTACACAAGATGCTAGTGATTTATGATTAGAGGGGATTAGATACACAAACAGTTTCATTAATCCAATCTCTTAATAGATGATCACTTTAGGAGCTTATAGGAATCAATTGAAACTCTAATTGTTCCTACCTAGATATCTCTGCAAGTCATAAGCATATGAAGAAAACACATAATAATTGAAAACTGGAAAAACTTACTGGATAACTGTGTAAAACCAGATTCAGAATCCTCTTCTTTGTATTAAGGTTCTAGAAAGATCGATTACATCAAGTGTTTGCAAAAGCTTCCTTCAAAGGTGGCTTCCAGGTTCATAGTAGTATAAACAATCAAAGACTTTTACAAGCAATGAGCTATGAATCTTGAACTCCAAACCATTACAACTCAAGAAGAGAGTTATTTATACAATAATAAAACTACAAATATCTTAAAACTGTTTAAGATTTATTCAAGGAAAGAAAAGATCTCCATGGCAAGAAGGTATGGGCAGCTGTTTGAACTACTTCTTGTTGTCCCATTTGTTCAGGCTGTGCTGGCTTTTTGTTGGATATTTTCACCCTTTATGCTGCTTTGTTGTTGTATCCTCTATGCTGGTAGATTTCTTCAGTTAAAGCTTTTATTTGACATTGTTTAAACTCTGTGAATCTCTTTTAACCCTGATGAGTAGATTTGACTGTGCATTCCAGGTTTTACTATGTTTTCAACAGTAAATCTTCATATTTAGTCTTTAAACTGTTTCGCAGGCTTTTTGTTTATAAGCCTGAAACAATAGTCTTATTACCTGCAAAACATAGAACTCATTAAGAAAAATATGGTGATAGAGGAGGTCATGATGGCTCTGCTGAGCTTGAAAGGTTATCACAAGAAGTCTGGGGCATATCGGAGGCTAAATTATGGCTTAAATGGGCCGCAGAGGCATTATTGGGATGCACTGTGTTTAAAATAGGAAAATAGAGCAAATGGTGCTTTTTGTTTAAATGGAGAAAAACAGTCTTGCTTTTGAACTATCGGGCGATGAACAATGCGAAAGAGATACGAAGGATTAATTAAGGTGAGAATGGCTTAATCATGTTTAAAACAATGATTAGTGGCTTAAATGGTGGTTTTGGGTCATTTCCATGTTTATATCGAAAATCGATTTAACACAGAAAATCATCGTAAAACAATACATGGTGGATTTGAAAATGTATTAACTCTGGCGGATAATGATATCGGGTCCAAGGTTAATCGCATATCACTATCGGAGTGGGCAGGGGGTAGGCTCATCGCAAAGGGATGTGATGGGGGCTGGATGCGATACGGTAGTGAATTGCAATATATAATTGGTCGGGTGCGTATCCCATCACAATCGGAGATTACACTGGGCAATGGGTTATGGTATAGCGGGACGCTGTGACAAAGGCAGATGCGATATGGTAATAGACTGAAATATATAAGTGGTCGGGTCCTGCTTTGATATCGCAGTCGGGGATCGGAGTAGGTAGAGGGTTATGCAAATGCGGGGAGGTTTATTTATATGGAAAAGCTTTCAATCCACCGAGATGCGATGCGATATGTTAATATGAAATACATAGTTTTTAATAAAATTATTGTATATGCATGTTTTAAAGGCCTGTGGTCCCGCCGATTATTGCGATGCAATATTATATTGTAATATATAGTTTTATTATAAACTAAGGGTTTCGGGCTATATTATAAAGGATTTAATATTTATACGGGAAAAGGGAATTTATTAAGGATTTAATAAATTATGTCAATGTTAATATGAAATATAGCGGAAAAGAGGAATAACATTAAATATAATGCTTTTTATGAACGTTTTGACTTTTTCTATAGCATTTATACTTAGGGTAAAGGTATTTTTATGGGTTTTTTTATGTAAAAAGGGATTTTACATGGTGTTTTTACTTTTCCTAGGTAAAAAGGGTTTTTACCATAGGAAAAGGGATTTTTAATGGAAATTAATGCTTATGAATGTATGAAGGGGAAATTAATCAATAGATGAATAAATGGAGATGAATGGGAAAGTTAATTACTTGATCAAGTAGTCCTTCATTTGCCTTGTATAATTGCCTCTTGGACATAGAAACATGATAAATGTACTTTTTTCCAATCAACCATTAAACTTCTGCGACCTTTCTCTACTTACCCTTTCCTTATCCTATCATTTTTTCTTCATTTAATGGGTGCATTTAAGCTAGCAAGCCCTTATTCTTTCTTCTTATTCTACAAAAGAAAACTATCTAAATCTACCCAAATAACTTCCAAGGGCTCAGATTAAATTGATGAGCACCTTATTATTCTCTACCTAACTACTGATATGCTAAGATTAAATAGTTTGGACAGATCTTTATTCTCTAACTATAACATCAAATTTTACAGCATGAAACAGTCAAGATTAAACAGTTTGACTATCATGGGTTGTGGCATTTAAACAAGCTGCACACAACCATTATTTTGTAGGAACATAGTAGTGGCATTTAGACTTGCTCACTTTCAGAGTTTAGTTGTTTTCTTTCTACCCAACATTTTCTTTTTGCCTTGATTTTTTAGAGCATCTAACCTAACATTTTCTTTGATATGGACATCGTCATCAAAATATTTTTTAAACTAACATTTTATTCACTATGTTATGTCCATATCCTAACTTAACATTTTTTGAAATATTCTATCTAATAAAAACCAAAAAATGCTACAACATTGGCTCCATCTGGGGACTGCTTTCTCCTGTAGAATGCAGAGAACCTGTAGATCCATGTGCCTTCTCCTTGGGCTATGGAGTCCTTGCTGTAAGAAAATCACACTGACATCTTGGAAAGGAAAAGAAAACCGGAGTATTTACAATGAAAACTATTTCAACTTCTTAGTACTGAATGTAATGTTTGAGAAACCTTCCATTTACAGGATAAGTGGAATATTTCCCCTCAAGATTCTGCAACACAAAAGTGTTGTTACCCTTCACTTCAGCAATTGCTAAAGGTCCAAACCATAGATTGTCAAATTTTCCATGCTTTCCTTTCTCTTCTCTCCTGGCATCCCATCTTAGAACTAGATCACCTTCCTTAAAGTCCCTTTCCCTGGCTCTTCTATCAAACAAGACCTTCATCTTATTCTGATATTTCTACAATTTGTATTGAACTTCATCTCTATTTTCATTAAGCTCAATAATTTGATTTATTCTTCTAGAAAAATCATCAGGTTCATCTGTTGCATCTTGCAGAAATTTTAAAACAGGGAAAGCCAAATTGGTAGGGAAAATTGCATCTTTCCCATAGACTAGCTGAAATGGAGATTTTCCAGTTGACCTCTTTGGAGTAATTCTGTTTGCCCATACTGCATAAATCAAATGTGAATCCCAGCTCTTCTTATGATCAGCTAGTGTCTTTTTGATTACCTTTACCAAGCTCTTGTTTGATGATTATGCAAGGCCATTACCCTGAGGGTAATATGGAGTTGAATGATGTGGCAAAATATAATATTTTTGGCAAAAGTCAATCATTTTAACACTAGAAAAAGATGCTGCATTATCAGTGACAATTTGAGTTGGGCAACAAATTCTAGCTAAGATATTCTCTTGAATAAACTTAATTACCACTGCATCAGTAGCATTTCTGACTAGAATTGCTTCCACCCATTTAGTAAAGTAATCTGTTGTAGTGAGGATCCATATATGCTGATTACTTGAAGTGGGATGAAGCTCTCCAATAAAATCTAATCCCCATTGAGAAAAAGGTGCTGAAACTATAGATGGAACAAGTGGGAGAGAAACTAATTTCTGTTTTCCAGCAAAAATTTAGCAAGGAACACAACCTCTCACCTTTGACCCTACTTGTAAAAACAATGTGGGCCAATAAAATCCTCCCCTCAGAATCTTGTATGCTGTAGCTCTCCAAGCATAGTGTCCCCCACAAAATACTACATGAAACTGATCAATGATTCCTTCAGTTTCAGAATAATGCTAGACACTCAAAATGGATCGAGAAATTTACAATATCTTGATACCAGTTTGACAACAAATATTTCTCATCAATGTGTATAGGACTGATCTACGCTAAAGGTGGAGGTTCTTGTGGATTCTTCCCTGTAGGATGAAAAGAAGGTTCTTGTGGATTCTCCCCTTCTACAAGGACAGAAGGTTATTGTGTATTCTTCTCTTGAGACTGAAAGAAAGGTTCTTGTGGATTCTCCCCTTCTGCAAGGATAGAAGGTTCTTGTGTATTCTTCTCTTGAGACTAAAAGAAAGGTTCTTGTGGATTCTTCCCTTGTATTTCTAAAATAGAATTGTTTCCAAGTACTTTGCAGTTGGATTCAGCTAGAAGCTTAGCTAATCCTTGACCTTTTACTAGCTTGGTGGTCTTGATAGTTAGATCAAATTCCAAAATTTTAGTGATCCATCTACCTCTTTTCCCATTGGTGTCTAGTTGGGTTAAGATAATTTTGACAGCACTATTTGGGACATAAGCAATAATAGGTGAGTGTAAGACATACATCCTAAATGATTTCAGGGCTTGAATAAGGGCATAGGCTTGCTTTTCAATGATGTCATACTTCAGCTCAGCATCTCTCATAACCTTGCTAAAAAGGCTATGGGTTGGTCACGAGAATCTTCATTTTTCTGTAAAAAAATAGCAGCAAGGGTTGTTTCAGAGGCAAAAGAGAAAATACTCAATGGCTTGGTATAATTGGGGTTGGCTAAGGTGGGAGCTTCAGAGATTGCCATTTTTATTTGTTCAAATGCATGGCTAGAAGAGGGAGTCCATTTGAATTCATGGTCCTTTCGGAGCATGGCTGTTATATCTTTCACTATCTTTGCATAATTGGGAATGAAACGCCTTAGAAAATTAATCTTGCCTAGAAAAGCTTGAATCTCCTTTCTGTTTCTAGGCAAGGTCAATGATTCTATGGTAGATACTCGTTTGGGATCAATTACTATGCCCTCCTTTGGAATAATATGTCCCAACAATTTTCCTTCTTTAACAGCAAACAAGGACTTCTTTGGGTTCAGTGATATTCCAAATTTTCTACACCTGTCAAAAACCTTCATCAGGTGCTTTAAATTTTTCTAATCAGATTTAGAAAAAACAGTTATGTCATCAAGATAAATAACATGAATTTACCCCAGGGTGTAGTAAAAGTTGTTTTCTCTTTGTCTGTTGTATCAACGTTCACCTGGTTATAACCTGAAAAACCATCAAGCATAGACAGTCTTTGTGCACCTGAAACCATTTGCAGTAACTGGTCCATTTTGGGCAAAGGATAATTATCTTTTAATGATGCCTTATTCAGATTTCTAAAATCCACGTAGAGTCTTATTTCTCCATTTTTCTTTCTAATAGGAACTAGATTTGCAACCCAATTAGAATATCTAAGAGGGAGGATGATCTGTGCATCTAACATTTTCTTAATCTCTCTTTCTATAGTTGGTAAAAGGGTTGGATTTATCCTTCTAAGGTTCTGCTGATACGGTTTGCTTCTGGCTTCAGAGGAATTTTGTGTTGTATTAACAATGTGTCATATGTCTTTAAATTAGTGTAAGTCCAGGAAAAAATGCCTTTATACTTTTGCAGCAACTTAAAATATTGAGCTTTGATTTCTAGGTCTAGAGATGCGCACAATTTGATGTTTTTAACATCTTTATCAATTCCAATGTTAATTTCTTCTATGTCATCTTCTGAAGAAATGGACTGTGGGTTTTGGAAAACATTGTTCTGATTGAATAATTTTTCTAAAGGAATAAGTCCTTTTGGAATAAAATTATTAGATAGTTGGATAACATCGTGATTAGCAATCTGGGCTTTAAAATCTGTAGTATCATTTCCTTCGACGTTTTTATTTCCTTCTGCATTTTTAGTTCTATTATCATAAATTTGTAGAAATGAAAAATCATCTATTACCTGAAGAAACATTTTCAATTGTTCATCATCTTCAAATATTTGCCAATGTTTGAGGTTATTAGGGATAGATGGCCTATATTTGACTTTAATTTGATAGAGTACATCAGTATGATCAAGGATTTTAAAAGCGCTGGCAGAGATAGCTAAGGCATCTGCGTGAACGTTTTGATCTCTGGGAATGTGAGTCAAATTAAAAGCATCGAACAGGTTTTCAACTGTATCCCATACTTCATTACGATAGGACCTAAGTCTAGGGTGGTTGGTCTAGCAAACATTCTTTACTTGCTTAACAATAAGCTCAAAATCAGTAAAAACACTCAAGTTCTGAACTTTTAAACTTTTGGCTAAATTCAATCCTAAAAGAAAAGCTTCGTATTCAACTACATTATTAGTGACTTCGAAGTCTAATTTACATGATTGTGTTATATTTTTCTTTTCAGGGGAAATTAAAATTACACCAGCTCCTGCCCCATCTTTTGTGCATGAGCCATCAAAGAACAATTTCCAAATATCAGCTTGGTTTGGTTCAGAACTTTCAACCACCTCTTCAATTTTGACTTGAGTTTTATGTTGGTTTAAAGTGAGCTGAAAACAACCAAAGTCTTGATCTATTGCATAAATTGGATGGTTCCTTGGCTGGTCAATTTTATAAACAGTATGTGCAAATCTTACCTCTCTATATAATCTTAAATGCTCTCCTCCATAAATAGGAATAGTAGCGTATGACATGTCCATCTGTAGAGTTCCCCCTAGTTTGGCACAACATGACCTAGAAAGGAGCATTCCAAACTTGGGAGGGATATCTGTAACAACAATGTCAAACACTACACTTTTAACTAGGATTTGGGCAAGGGTAACCACTAAATCCTTGATCAATCCTAAACAGGGCACCCTTTTGGAATCAATGGTGTACAAGTCATGGTAGGATTTAGTGATATCTAATTTCAAAATATCCATGATAGATTTCGGCATAAGATTGTGTGATGCTCTTGAATCAAGCATACAATTGTATAACATGGAGTCATTTGTTTTAAGAGTTACATAGAAAGGAGGCACTCATGGAAAATTTTAGGGGCTAATGTTCGCCCAGTGGGCTAATTTTCCATGATTTTTCCACAAAAAAGATTGGCCAATTTCCAATTTTATAAAAGACGATTCGCCCAAATTTTAGAATATAAAATTATTTTACCTTAAAAATCGCCAACATTATATAGAGACTATATATAAAATAATTATAAATTTGATTAATTTTACAAATATATCAATAAACATTTATAATTTGCATATTAGGGATTAGTGAGATTCGCCAATATTTTAAACTTCAAGAAAATTTTCCGTCCTTAAAATTTTCCTTGGAGGCACTATCTCATCTATCATATCTAAACTAGGTCTAAAAACTACTGCTGGTTTTTCATCTTGTAGACTTATGACATCACCTTCTGCATCAACACAGGTGTTTTGAATCCATTTAGTCACTTGGCTTTTGTAACTAGGGTTTTTAGAAAGTTCTGACAATGGAATTGGGATCTTAACCCTCTCTTATTATTTTTCAACATTAAACGCGGTCAAAATGTTTTTACCAATTTGGTTAGTATCATTTGATTGATCTAATGGCTAAATAAGAGTTGTTTGAGCTTCAACAGTTTTGGTACGTGGTTCAATCACTGGAGTTTCCTTTGGAGGTCTCCCAAGACCAAGTCTAGGTCTAAGATCATACCTTTTGTTTAATTCTGCAATTAAAAATTCTGAAAAAGCATGATATTTAGATACTTGTGCAACTTCCTGATCTTCTTGAGCATGATTTTGTTGTGAGAGAGGAATGATGGCTGTTTGATTGGAAGAAGAATCCATACTATTAATATCTTCAGTAATTGTCATAGTGTTATCATCAGGTTGTTGGTCATCTATTAATGGAAGAGTAGTAACCTGTTGATCATTGCTAGGTCTCTGAAGAATTTGTACTAACCTTGGTTTTGGTTTTGAGGTCTAGTAACTGTTTGTTGTATTGCTCTAGGTTGGGTCTCAATCTTTGAAATCCTATTTGATAGGTTTCTAAGAAGAGATGTTATTTCATCTATTTTTGAGTCTTCTAACTTAGTATTTGAGGAACTAGAGGCTTCTTGAGCACATTTAAGCTTTGTTTGGGATTTTTTTCTTTAAGTTTTAATGAAGTTGAGGCTGCCCTATTTGCTTCTACTTCTATGGCATTTGCTTGCATGTCTTCAAGAGTTCTTGAAGTTCTCTCACGTAACATAACAACAAAGTAATCATCGAAAGCTCTAGAAAAACTAGACTTAGCTACTGCTACAGGGGTCTTACAATCAGCAGGCATTTTGTGATAGAGTTTGTTAAATATTTTGATAAAATATGCAACTGGTTCACTGAAGTTCCTTTTAAGCTCTTGAAATTCTGTGAGGAAATAAAGAGGATCCTTTTTGACACCCCACTAATTTTTGAATATGGTAGTAAGCTCTTCCCAATTTCTAATGGAAGCTGCTTGTAATTGCCTAAACCAAATCCTCACATTTCCTTCTAATGACTGTACAAACAATCTCATATAAACATTTTCTGCTTCTATGTTCATGTTGTCTGCAAAGTCAAGGAAAGCTTGAAGATGGTCTTCAGTTGAGGGACCAGTTTCTCCATTGTATTTGGGAAGGTATTTTAAATAACCAGCTGGGAATGCTTCAAGATTATTAGGTAAGACTAAGGCAGCATATCGAGCCTGTACAATTGGTCGGAAAGCCATGACAGCAGGTGGTGTATGAGGTGCTTGAGGTGTATGAGGTTGTTCAGGTGGAGTATGATGTGTTTGTGTGGATGTAGAGGATGAAGAAGAAATAGAGGAAGAAGATGGTGATTTAGGGGTTGGTGAACTAGTTGGAGGTGAAGGAGGAGGGGATCTCTTGAAAGACTTCAAAGGAGTCTTAAGAAATAACTTTGGGACCTGAAAAGGAATACCTTATTTTGATTCAAAAAGAGGATTGGTATATACAGAAAAGGTCTCTTCAGGTTGTTCAGAAGAAGAAGCTTTAGGTTGATAAAAAATGGAAGGAAATGGATAGGTGGTAGGGGATATGAAATCTGTGGGTTTAAATTAAGGTAGATTAACACCCAAATCAGATCCAGTGATAGGTGGTCCTGGTGGTAGTGTGGGTCTTGGATGAGATTCTAATAAATGAATAAGGTATGTTGACTTGAAATCAACTCCTTTATTTAGAAGTTCAACAATCCTAGGTGATAAATGGGAGTAATCAGGATCAAATGGGATATTACTATAGGGGTCAAATGATTCTACTTCTTCAGATTGTAGGACTGAAGAGGAAGAAGAAGATGATCGGTGGTGTCACCTTTTAGAACTTGCTTTTCTCAAAAGACTTTCAGGATCTGATAGAGGTTTAACTATGTCAGCTTCTGAACGAGATCTGGTATGTTTATAAGGTGCCAGCTTGGGAGTGTGGAGTCACCAAGGTGAATGATTTTAACATTTCTAAATCCTTTAATCACCTTTAAAGGAAAAGAGTGAATGAATATTTTTGTCCCAAGGGAAACTTGAATGAAATTCGAATCCCCAGAAATGGTGCCAGTTTGATGTTGTACCTTTGAGATAGTAGTAGGTCAGGCTACCAACGCCAGAGCATCTAAAATAATTGTTTTGGGGGTTTTTGGTTTAAGATTTTGGAAGACCAATGAATGAAGACAAATGTAGAATTAAAGTAATTAATCCTTTGGGGTATATTAATGCCTTAGTAGAGGGCTGTTATAAATCATTACACAGTGATATAGATCAAAATAGCGGTGAGTAGAAGACAACAAAAATATGATTACCACAGTTTCCAGACTGTAAAATAGAATAATCATAAGTTGGAAAACCTTCTGAACTATGTTCAAAAGATTCAAGGCAGTATACTTACGCTTACACAAGATGCCGACGATTTATGATTAGAGGGGATTAGATACAAAAATAGTTGCATTAATCCAATCTCTTAATAGATGATCACGTCAGGAGCTTATAGGAATCAATTGAAACTCTAATTGTTCCTACCTAGATATCTCTACAAGTCATAAGCATATGAAGAAAACACATAATGATTGAAAACTGGAAAAACTTATAGGATGACACAAAATTGTGTAAAACTAGATTCAGAATCCTCTTCTTTGTATTAAGGTTCCATAAATATCGATTACATCAAGTGTTTGAAAAAGCATCCTTCAAAGGTGGCTTCCAGGTTCAAAGTAGTATAAACAATCAAAGACTTTTACAAGCAGTAAGCTATGAATCTTGAACTCCGAACCATTTACAACTCAAGAAGAGAGTTATTTATACAATAATAAAACTACAAATATCTTAAAACTGTTTAAGATTTATTCAAGGAAAGGAAAAGATCTTCATGGCAAGAAGGTAGGGGCAGTTGTTTGAACTACTTCTTGTTGTCCCCTTTATTCAGGCTGTGCTGGCTTTTTGTTGGATATTTTCACCTTTTATGCTGCTTTGTTGTTGTATCCTCTACGCTGGCAGATTTCTTCAGTTAAATCTTTTATCTGACATTGTTTAAACTCTATGAATCTCTTTTAACCCTACTGAGTAGATTTCACTGTGCATTTCAGGTTTTACTATGTTTTCAACAGTAAATCTTCATATTTAGTCTTCAAACTGTTTAGCAGGATTTTTTGTTTATAAGATTGAAATAGTAGTCTTCTTACCTATAAAACACAAAACTCATTAAGAAAAATATGGCGACAGAGGATGTCGTGATGGCTCTGCTGAGCTTGAAAGGTTATTAGAAGAAGTCTGGGGCATATCGGAGGCTAATGATGGCTTAAATGGGCCACAGAGGCATTATTGTGGTGTGCTGTGTTTAAAACAGGCAAACAGAGCAAATGGTGCTTTTTGTTTAAATGGAGAAAAATAGCCTTGCTTTTGGACTATCGGGCGATGAACAGTGTGAAAGAGATAGCAAGGAGGATTAATTAAGGTGGGAATGGCTTAATCATGTTTAAAACATTGATTAGAGGCTTAAATGGTGGTTTTGGGTCATTTCTATGTTTAAATCAAAAATTGATTTAACACAAAAAATCATCGCAAAACAATACATGGCATATTTGAAAATTTATTAACTCTGGCGAATAATGATATCGGGTTTGAGTTTAATAGCATATCGCTATTGGAGTTGGGGGGGGGGGGGGGGTAGGCTCATCACAAAGGGATACGATGGGGCTAGATGCGATACGACGGTGAATTGCAATATATAATTGGTCGGGTCTATATCCCATCGCAATCGGAGATCGCACTGGGCAATGGGTTATGGTATAGAGGGAAGCTGCGATGAAGGTGGACGTGATATGGTAATAGACTGAAACATATAAGTGGTCGGGTCTGGCTTTGATATCACAGTTTGGGATCGGAGTAGGTAGAGGGTTATGCAAATGCGGGGAGGTTTATTTATATGGAAAAGCTTTCAATCTGTCGAGATGCGATGTGATATGTTAATATGAAATACATAGTTTTTAATAAAACTATTGTATATGCATGTTTTAAAGGCCCGCAGTCCCGCTGATTATTGCGATCCAATATTATATTGTAATATATAGTTTTATTATAAAACTAAGGGTTTCGGGCTATATCATAAAGGAGTTAATATTTATACAAGAAAAGGAAATTTATTAAGGATTTAATACATTATGTCAATGTTAATATGAAATATAGCAGAAAAGAGGAATAACATTAAATATAATGTTTTTTATGAATGTTTTGACTTTTCGTATAGCATTTATACTTAGGGTAAAGGTATTTTTATGGGCATTTTATGTAAAAAGGGATTTTACATGGTGTTTTTACTTTTCCTAGGTAAAAAGGTTTTTTACCATAGGAAAAGGGATTTTTAATGGAAATGAATGATTATGAATGTATGAAGGGGAAATTAGTCAATAGATGAATAAATGGAGGTGAATGGGAAAGTTAATTACTTGATGAAGTAGTCCTTCATTTGCTTTGTATAATTGCCTCTTGGGCATAGAAACATGATAAATGTACTTTTGTCCAATCAACCATTAAACTTCTGCAACCTTTCTCTACTTACCCTTTGCTTATCCTATCATTTTTTGTTCATTTAATGGGTGCATTTAAGCTAGCAAACCATTATCATTTATTCTTATTTTACAAAAGCAAACTATCTAAGTCTACCCAAATAACTTCCAAGGGCTTAGATTAAACTGATGAGCACCTTATTATTCTCTACCTAACTATTGATCTGCTAAGATTAAACAGTTTGGACAGATCTTTATTCTCTAACTATAACATCAAATTTAAAGCATGAAACAATCAAGATTAAATGGTTTGATTGTCATGGGTTGTGGGATTTAAACAAGCTGCACACAACCATTATTTTGAAGGAACAGAGTAGTGGCATTTAGAATTGCTCACTTTCAGAGTTTATTTGTTTTCTTTCTACCTAACATTTTCTTTTTGCCTTGATTTTTTAGAGCATCTAACCTAGAATTTTCTTTTATATGGACATCATCATAAAAATATTTTTTAAAATAACATTTTATTCACTATGTTATGCCCATATCCTAACGTAACATTTTTTGAAATATTCTATCTAATCAAAACCAAAAAATGCTACAACATTGGCTCCATATGGGGACTACTTTCTCTTGTAGAATGCAGAGAACCTGCATATCCATGTGTCTTCTCCTTGGGCTATGGAGTCCTTGCTGTAAGAAAATAAAACTGACATCTTGGAAAGGGAAAGAAAACCACAATATTTACAATGAAAACTATTTCAACTTCCTAGTACTGAATGTAATGTTTGAGAAACCTTCCATTTACAGGATAAGTGGAATATTTCCCCTCAAGATTCTGCAGCACAAAAGTGTTATTACCCTTCACTTCAGCAATTGCTTAAGGTCCAAACCATAGATTATTGAATTTGTCATGATTTCCTTTCTCTTCTCTCCTGGCATCCCATCTTAGAACTAGATCACCTTCCTTAAAGCCCCTTTCCCTGGCTCTTCTATCAAACAAGACCTTCATCTTATTTTGATATTTTTGCAATTTGTATTGAAATTCATCTCTGTTTTCATTAAGCTCAATAATATAATTTATTCTTCTACAAAAATCATCAAGTTCATCTATTGCATCTTGCAGAAATTTTAAAATAGGGAAATCCAAATTGACAGGGAAAATTGCATCTTTCCCATAGACTACCTGAAATGGTGATTTTCTAGTTGACCTCTTTGGAGTAATCCTGTTTGCCCATACTGCATAAATCAAATGTGAATCCAAACTCTTCTTATGATCAACTAGTGTCTTTTTTATTACCTTTACCAAGCTCTTGTTTGATAATTCTGCAAGGCCATTACCCTAAGGGTAATATGGAGTTGAATGATGTAGCAAAATTTGATATTTCTGGAAAAAGTCAATAATTTTAACACTAGAAAAAGATGCTGCATTATCAGTGACAATTTGAGGTGGGCAACCAAATCTAGCTAAGATATTCTCCTCAATAAACTTAATTACCACTGCATCAGTAGCATTTTTGACTGGATTTGCTTCCACCCATTTAGTAAAGTAATCTGTTGCAGTGAGGATCCATCTATGCTGATTACTTGAAGTGGGATGAATCTCTCCAATAAAATCTAATCCCCATTGAGAAAAAGGTGCTGAAACTATAGATGGAACAAGTGGGAGAGCAGCTAATTTCTCTTTTCCTGCAAACATTTGGCAAGGAACACAACCTCTCATCTTTGCCCCTACTTGCAAAAATAATGTGGGCCAAAAAAATCCTCCCCTCAGAATCTTGTATTCTGTAGCTCTCCAAGCAGAGTGTCGCCCATGAAATCCTGCATGAAACTGATCAATGATTCCTTCAGTTTCAGATTCTATTAAACATAATAACAAAATGTTAAGTGGATCTTTCCAGTATAACTTTGCATTAATAATGCAGTACTTGACTGATTTTAATTTGAGGGTTTTACACTGGGTTTTGGAGAATGATGCTAGACACTCAAAATGGATCAAGAACTTTACAATATCTTGATACTAGTTTGACAACAAATATTTCTAATCAATGTGTATAGGACTGATCTGCTCTGAAGGTGGAGGTTCTTGTGGATTCTCCCCTTCTGCAAGGATAGAAGGTTCTTGTGTATTCTTCTCTTGACACTGAAAGAAAGGTTCTTGTGGGTTATTCCCTTGTATTTCTAAAACATAATTGATTCCAAGTACTTTGCAGTTGGATTCAGCTAGAAGCTTAGCTAATCCTTGACCTTTTACTAGCTTGGTGGTCTTGATAGTTAGATCAAATTCCAAAATTTGAGTGATCCATCTACCTCTTTTCCCATCGGTGTCTGGTTGGGTTAAGACAATTTTGATAGCACTATTTGGGACATAAGCAGTAATAGGTGAGCGTAAGACATACATTCTGGATGATTTCAGGGCTTGAATAAGGGCATAGGCTTGCTTCTCAATGATGTCATATTTCAACTCAGCATCTCTCATAACCTTACTGAAAAAGGCTATGGGTTGGTCATGGGAATCTTCATTTTTCTGTAAAAGAACAACAACAAGGGTTGTTTTAGAGGAAAAAGAGAAAATACTAAATGGCTTGGTATAATCGGGGTTGGCTAAGGTGGGATCTTTAGAGGTTGCCATTTTTATTTGTTAAAATGCATACCTAGAAGAGGGAGTCCATTTGACTTCATGGTCCTTTCGGAGCATGTCTGATATCTTTCACTATCTCTGCATAATTGGGAATGAAATGCCTTAGAAAATTAATATTGCCTAGAAAAGCTTGAATCTCCTTTCTATTTCTAGGCAAGGTCAATGATTGTATGGCAGATACTCGTTTGGGATCAATTACTACACCCTCCTTTGAAATAATATGGCCCAACAATTTTCCTTCTTTAAGAGAAAACAAGGACTTCTTTGGGTTCAGTGATATTCCAAATTTTCTACACCTGTCAAAAACCTTCATCAAGTGCTTTTAAATGTTTCTGATCAGATTTAGAAAAAACAATTATGTCACCAAGATAAATAACTACAAATTTATTTACCTATCCCATGAAAGCGATGTCTATAGCTCTCTCAAATGTTGCTCCAACGTTGGTCAAGCCAAATGGAATCCTAGCATACATGAATGTACCCCAGGGTGTAGTAAAAGTTGTTTTCTCTTTGTTTGTTGTATCAACGTTCACTTGGTTATAACCTGAAAAACCATCAAGCATAAACAATATTTGTGCACCTGAAGCCATTTGCAGTAACTGGTCCATTTTGGGCAAAGGATAATTATCTTTTAATGATGCCTTATTCAGATTTCTAAAATCCAGGCAGAGTCTTATTTCTCCATTTTTCTTTCTAACAAGAACCAGATTTGCAACCCAAATAGAATATCTAAGAGGGAGGATGTTCTGCACATCTAAAATTTTCTTAATCTCTCTTTCTACAATTGGTAAAAGGGCTGGATTTATCCTTCTAAGCTTCTGCTAATACGGTTTTGCTTCTGGCTTCAAAGGAATTTTGTTTTGTATTAATGATGTGTCATGTATTTAAATCAACGTAAGTCCAGGCAAAGACGTCTTTATACTTTTGCAGCAACTTAAAATACTGAGCTTTGATTTCTGGGTCTAGAGATGTGCACAATTTGATGTTTTTAACATCTTTATTAGTTCCAATGTTAATTTCCTCTATGTTATCTTATGAAGAAATAGACTGTGGGTTTTGGAAAACATCATTCTGATCGAATAATTTTTCTAAATGAATAAGTCCTTTTGGAATAAAATTATTAGATAGTTGGATAACATCGTGATTAGCAAATCTAGGCTTTAAAATCTGTAGTATCATTTCCTTTTGCGTTTTCAGTTCTATCATCATCAATTTGCAGAAAGGAAAAATCATCTATTACCTGAAGAAACATTTTTTGTTATGAAACCAACTCACAAAATGATAGAAAAGATAGATCAATGCCTTAAAATTCAGCCTCTTCAAGGGGGCAACCTCCTTTACATTACACAAATGAACAATTCTTGGATGATACAAATGACAAAACCTCCTTTCTATATATAGGAGTCTAAGGGGTCACAATATAACCAAACCGACCTAACAATAATAATATAAAGGCACAAAAATAACAATAGAGGGATTCTATGGGGCACAATAATAACAATATGGGGACAATAGGGGCACAACAATATTGATAAGGGATACAACTACAATAGTAATGGGGGAATCACTAGTATTATAGGGACCTAACATGCCCCTGTCCTTCAAAAAAGTGTTGTCCTCAATGCTTGAGTAGTTCTGGATGCTTCTGTATAAAATTCTCATTCTCCCATGTGGAATCTTCAGCGGATAAGTTCTTCCACTTGATGAGATACTCCGAAATTGATCGATTTCGTAGCTATCGAGTTTTTGTTTCTGTGACTGCTTCTGGTTCCAATATAATTTTTCCTTCCTTTTCAAGTTCTGGCAATATTGTTTGAACTGGGAGCTTTTCGCTTATAACCTTTTTTAAACATGAAACATGGAAAATTGGGTGCACTCGAGAAGCTGCAGGAAGCTCCAATTTGTATGCCATAGTACCAATCTTTTGCAACACCTTGTATGGACCATAATACTTTGGTGATAATTTATTATCATTCTTATCTTGCTTGATGGACATTTGTTTATATGGTTGTAGCCGTAGGAATACCCAGTCACCTACATCAAAAATTCTTTTGTTGCGATGTTGATCTACCTGTTGTTTCATTCTATTTTGCACCAACACGAGGTTATCCTTTAAGAGTTGGAGAACTTGTTGTTGATGCTCGATGTGATGTTCCACTGCTTGAACCTTAGAATTTTCTCTTAAATATGATGTGATGGATGGTGGATGATATCCATAAAGTGCCATAAATGGGGCCATTTTTGTTGTAGTATGGAAGGAAGTGTTATATCACCATTCAGCCAGAGGCAACCATTTGACCCATTGTGTTTGTTTATCAGATACAAAGCAACAGAGATATCCTTCCAAACATTTGTTTACTATCTCAGTATGGCCATCATATTGAGGATGATAAGATAAGCTATGAGCTAACTGAGTGCCAAGACAAGAAAATAATTTTGTCCAAAAATTTCCAGTGAAAATGGGATCTTTGTCACTTACAATAATCTTTGGGTTTCCATGTAGCTTTTGAATTGTTTCCATAAATGCAGTAGAAACTGTACTGGCTTTAAATGGATGTGATAATGCACAAAAGTGTGCATACTTGGTAAGTTTGTCAATTACCACCATGATGACACTCTTTCCCTCAGACTTGGGTAAACCTGTGATAAAATCCATTGAAACCTCCTCCCAACGTTGGCTTGGAATGGATAAAGGTTGTAGTAGACCTGGGGCCTTAATTGTTTCAACTTTATTTTTTTGGCAAATCAAACATTCTGCCACAAAATTTTGAATATCCGATTTAAGGCCATCCCAAAGAATTCCTTCTTAACCTTGTTGTAAGTTTTTAAAAACCCTGAGTGCCCTCCTAAGGGAGAAGTGTGCAATTCCATAAGAATATTTTGTTTGAGTTGGGAAATCTTACAAAGGTATAAGCGATATTTGTACCATAACGAATCATTTTTCCAGCTAAATGTATCAGATGTACTGGAATCTTGTTGTAACTTTTGAATAAGTTCCCACACTTCTTCATCATTCTTCCATTCCTCCCTTGCTTCGTTTATCCAATCTGGTTGGATAATAGAAATGGCGCACAACAATGCTTCCACATTCTCATCCTTTCTTGAGAGTGCATCTGCCACAACATTTTGCTTCCCTTTTTTGTAGATGATTTCAAAGTCATAACCCAACATCTTTGTGACCCATTTTTGTTTCTCTTCAGAGGATAATCTTTGTTCTAAAAAGTATTTAAGGCTATCATGATCCATTTTTACCTTGAAGTGTCTTTGCATTAGGTAGGGTCACCATTTCTTAAGTGCATGTAATATTGCCAACATTTCCTTCTCATAAATAGCTTTGTGTAAATACTTTCCCTTGATTGGACGACTTTTTAAAGCAATGGGTCTTTCATCTTGCATTAAAACATCACCAATTCCATTTCCTAAAGCATCACATTCCACAATAAAGGTTTTTGTGAAGTCCGGTGTAGCTAAGACCGGTGCTTGGCACGTTGCCTCTTTAAGATGTTCGAAGGCCTTTGTTGCTTCTGGAGTCCATGACAATGCATCTTTCTTCAATAATGTCGTTAGAGGTGCTGCTATTCTCCCATAATTCTTAACAAACTTGTGATAATACCCTGTCAACCGAGAAATCCTCATAGATGCTTTATGGATGTGGGGATTGTCCATTCCTTAATGGATTTGATTTTGCTAGGGTCTACCTTAACTCCTTCATGAGATAGAATATGACCCAGATATTCCACCTCTTGTACTCCAAAGAAACATTTGGATCTTTTTGCATATAATTGTTTCTCCTCCAACAGTTGTAGCACCGTGTCAACATGTTCAACATGATCCTTCCAAGATTTGTTGTAGATTAGTATATCATCAAAAATACTAACACAAATTTTCTAAGGAAGGGTTTGAAAATGAAATTCATCAAACCTTGAAATGTAGAAGGTTCATTGGTAAGGCCAAAAGGCATGACCAAGATTTCATAATGACCCTCATGAGTTCTAAATGTTGTTTTTGGAATGTCTTCAGTCTTCATTTTGATTTGATGATATCCTAAACAAAGATCCAACTTGGTGAAGTAAATTGATCCATGCAATTCATCCAATAATTCATCAATGACAGGAATAGGAAACTTATCTTTAATAGTGAGTTTTTTAAGCTCCCTATAATCCAGACACATGCACCGTGATCCATCCTTCTTGTGCACCAATACTACTGGAGCAGAGAAAGAACTTTGGCTAGGTTGAATTATACCATCCTCTAGCATTTCTGCAATCATACATCCAATTTCACTTTTTTGGGCATAGGGATATCTGTGCGGCCTGATGTTTGGAGGAAAACTTCCTGGAATCAAATGAATAGCATGATCATTATCACGAATAGGTGGGAGACCTTTGGGAGTCTCAAATACCTTGGAATGATTGTCCAAGACTTTTTGGAGATATGGAGAAATAGATGATTTCGATGTGGAAACATCTAGCGAACATAATTGTGCAATTACACCTAGTTGTTCCTTTTTTAGAAGCTTTGTCATACTGTTAGAGTTGATTATTTTTTCCGGTTTCCCTGCAATACCCCTTAATTCAACTTCCTTTCCTTCCACAGAAAATTTCATGAAAAGTTCTTGAAAATTAAAAGCTATTGTACCCAAGGATTGTAGCCATTGGACTCCTAGTACAACATCATCACCTCCCATTGGAATGGAAAGCATTGGGCTATTCAATACATATGCTCCCATGGATAGCTTGATATTATGGCACTTTCCAGAGCAATTTATGGTTCCTCCACTTGCAACCATCACTTGACACTTTGGTGCTGGATATAGGAAGAAATTCATTTCTTTTTCTATCTTACAATGAATAAAATTGTGGGTATTTCCTAAATCAATTGACACTATTACCTTTATCTTCTTGATATGTCCTTCTATCTTGATAGTTTGAGGAGTGGGAATTCCAGCCAATGCATTACAAGATATGGTCGGATTCATTACCTCTTTATCTAGGGTTTGTTCCTGGAGTATATCCTCTTCTTTTGACATTTATTGTTCCTTTTCTTCCTCCTCTTCACAATCTATGTAGAATAATTTCTTCTCAGCACACTTATGACCTTTAGTGTATTGCTATCACAACTGTAACAAAGCCCTTTTGCTCTTTTTTCTTCCAATTTTTGTGTTATCAACCTTATAGGTTGTGGAAGGCTAGGGGCAACAACATTTCCATCATTATAGTTGTGAGTGGTAGGCTTCCTGGTTGCCATAATTTTGCTTTCCATTTTTCTTGCTAACCTGAATGCCTTCTCCAATGAATCAGGTTCCCAAAGGCAAACCTCATGTTGGATATTATCCTTTAAAGTCCCTATGAACACATCAATCCTATGCTCTTCTGGAATATCTTTTACCCTTATGTTCAATTTTTGGAAGTCCTCAATGTGCTCCATCATTGAACCCTTTTGTTTGAGACTTATCAATTGGCTAAAAAAGGTGTTGCTTTTTGTATCTTCATGATGTGCTATCATTTCTTCCGTAAAAATTGCCCAAATGAAAATTCTTTTATGAGAGAAAAGCCATAGATACCATACAAACTGATTTGGTTCCAAATATAAAGTTTCAATACGTACCTATTGTGTGTTTTGCACATTATGGAGATCGAAAAATTGCTCCATCTGTAGTAACCATGTTGCGGGATCCTTGCCATCAAACTTCCTCATATCGATTTTTGGAATATGGTGGTTCTTCATTCCAATGTTAGAGTCTATGAAATCATGATTAACATTTATTTTGTTCTCATCGTGAGTTTCCTTTACTACTCTTTCACCATTAGTAAGCATTTCTTGTAGAAACTTGTTGGAAATAATACTGAGAGGGGGGGGGGGGGGGGGGTGAATCAGTGTTATCAAATCAATAAAAAATTTTCATTTCCATACTTAGATACATATACGCTACTTCAATTAAGGGAACCCGCGTGTATACGCAACTGTGTCTAATGCAACTAGCATATATCCAGAATACTTATGATTCAATTAATCCATTAAATGTTGATCTTTAGTTAGTGCATCAGAACTTCTTTAACCATATGTATAGTAAGCAGGTGCAGCAAAACAGAACAGATCATCACACACAAGAAGCACACATGAACACCATGATATAAGGTGGAAACCCAATGTGGGTGAAAACCACCTACTGCAAGTTGTCTCTATCTTCTTTTAATAAGAAGCTTCTTTTACAATAGTTCTGTACTGGTGCAGTCTTATACCAGTATGCAGACTTCTACCTGTAGAAGGCTACAACCTTCTCGTTCTCCAGACTCTCCTGGAAGGGAGCTACAACCCCCTTAGCTCTTGTACTAGCCGATCCACTTACTAGTACGTAGGTGCTGGCCTACTGAAATGCTCCAACCTTTACTCGTTCTCGAGCTGCTACTGGAAGGGAGCTACCACCCCCTTAGCTCTTGTACTAGCTGATGTACTAGTACATAGGTGCCGACCTACAACAACCTTCTCTTTCTTCCTCCAGGTACCACGTTTCATACATTTTCAGACTAGATACTCCTGAAGCACAACACTATAATCTGAAGGTCACGTTTCATCCAATTTTCATATTGGACCCATCAATATCATTGAAGCACAAAAAAATCAATACTAGCATCATCAATTTCTGAATCACTGAAACACTGAAACCTTGTCAACAACACAGTCACTAGAACACAGAGTAGACTACAGAACTCTGCAATAACAATCAAACCCAACTGCAACTTCAAACATCATACTTCATTATGTATACGCTACTACAGATCTATACATATTCAATCATGACTTTGCAGCTGTTTCAGACATCGGTCATACCCAGATCATAACATGCGTACAATAAAACATGCATCAATAATTCAGATCTAGTCTATCCATGATCAAACCATATAAAGATGATTCATTTCAAACCATTTGATCACGATCTATCCTTAGATCTTGTTCTCCATCAACCGGTGAGATCCCTCCTTAGCTCAGATCAAGAAATGCATCATAACCCATATCCTGCATACTGGATCTCATACTACATCAGATATTCAAGTCTTTTTCCATGCCTTTTCCTAATGATCTTCTTCTCCTTTTATAGTCTTAGGCCTTACTCAATACCATGGTCCAAAACCATAACAAAACAATACCATGGACCCAATACTTGGGTTCAACTCTTTTGGATGCAATACCACAGACCAAAACCATAGGATCAAAAACTGTCAGACTAATACCATGAACCAACCATAAGATTTCCCATGTGCGTGCACTTTTCTCTGCATGAAAGTGCATGAACTTTTCTCTGCATGAAAGTGCATGAAATTTTCTCTACATGAAAGGAACTTTTCTCTGCATGAAAGTGCATGAACTTTTCTCTGCATGAAAGGAACTTTTCTCTGCATGAAAGTGCGTGAAATTTTCTCTGCATGAAAGGAAATTTTCTCTCCATGAAAGTGCGTGAACTTTTCTCTGTATGAAAGGAACTTTTCTCTGCATGAAAGTGCGTGAACTTTTCTCTGCATGAAAGGAACTTTTCTCTTCATGAAAGTGTGTGAACTTTTCTCTCCACTTTTCTCTTCATGAAAGTGCGTGAACGTTTCTCTCCACTATAATTTATCATCTGAGATGAGTGGGTTGCCATCAAGTACAACATATGTATCATAATGCCAACAATCTCCCCCTTTGGACTTGATGGCAACAACAACCAATCACTCTCCCCCTTTGACATCAAGGGCAAAGGGTAGACCAAGATAATCTCTTTCCTAGATAAACATTCCGCTGTCCATAATCCCCCTGAGTACCTACTAAAATCTCTGAATGAGATCCCCCTTTGTATATACTAAGGTGTGCCACTCTGTCCATGCTTTCTCTGAGTACATCCTGAAGTCTCTGCTCTGCTGAAGTGTGCTGTTCATGCTCCCCCTGACTATAAGCAAGATCTGCAAAAAGATGTTCTCCAAGAAGAACATGACTCTATCATAAATGACCTTCCTATCACCAAAGACTCATACATACATCCATCTCTCAACCAAGTGAGGATATACAAATGTTGACTCATCCACCCAACCAAGTGGGTTCACACCAGGAGTTTACTCATGATAAACAAGTACATTACATCATTCATCCTAGGCATAGTGGGGAAACCAAAATAGGCCGTTACATGACCTTGATAACAAAAGACATATAGAGACGAAATATCTAGAGCAAGACTATGAAAGTCATCAATAACTAATATCAGCAGCATCTGTCAATCACTATTTAGATCAGCAACCATGTTCTCCTTCTGTTCTCCCTCTGCATTTGTTCCACTTCAAATCAACAACAACTGAGTATTTGAACCAAAAGCTTCTAAGATAATGCCAACAATGCATTATCAGAAGTTTATCTGCTCTCCCTGAACCTGTTTCAGATGGTCTTTGTCAAACCCATATCAGACTTCCTTCAACCAGAGTTTGTTCCTTAAAAAAAACACCATACACGCGACTATATCCACATAAACCTGCATATATACGTGGATGTTCTTCATAAAACTCGTGTACAACCATTTCCAGATCAACAACCTGTAAATGTCCTGTAGCAAGGTATGTCTGCATATAGATATCAACTCATCCTCTTGAAAGACATCATAGCCATCTCATCAACATCAAGATTTGCATGATCTTATATTTCATCCATGTATCATCATTTGGGGACATCTGTATCAATCAACATATGTAAGTATCAATCTGTCATTTTATCATCATCATGTCTCCAACAATGCAATTTTGAGTAATCATTCATGTATCCAGCATACTGTATATAGTACTATGTATCTTTAGCTCAAGATCATCAACCGCAACAATCCTCATCCACATGAGAGCCAAGAACTATAGGAGATTTGCATCAACTATATTATATGATCTTTATGCATATGACGACAGTAGCATATGACAGACTCATCATCAAGTAGTGAAGATGTGTATACAAGCTTTGTACTTTTCCTTATCCTTATAAATATCACCATGTAAGCACTATATCAGAGAATCAACCACAAATCTGATTTGATCATCAACTATGTGACCCCAAACATCATATGAGATTTCGTCATGGACAACTCATAATCATATCATAGCAAGATGTATCCTAAGCATCATCACCAAGGACCACTAACCATAATGCCAACAATGCATTATTAAAAGTATCTGCTCCCCCTGAACCTGTGCCATCTATTTACTGTCAAATATGATTACGCATATATCAACAAGAAGTATCAAGACATCATCATCATCAAGTTAGGATCAAGACATTTCCACACATCATTAATAGATTGTAACCATTATCAAACATGTTAAATAATGGACCGAATCATATCAGACCCTCTTTCTTGAGCTTGTCCCTACTACTTTTCCTCAAACAATCATATACGCGACTGTGCAGTGACCAACTCGCGTATATATGCGACTTTCCTTTATGAAACTTCGTATGAAATTCAGGATACTGAAGTTTCACACTTTTAGCTCCTTCTGAGTCTGTTGTGCCTATACATTGTGCTATGCCACATTTTTCTGACTGTACTTCCTTTTTCTTCCATATCTTCAAGTGTGATGATGTTTTCTCCTTTTGGTGTGGTGCCCGTACCTTGTTCCTGCATTCCTTGGCTATATGTCCAAGCTTGTTGCATGCATAACATCTTACATGTTTCATATTCCTTCTGTAGCAATCAGTAACTTTGTGACCAAACATATTGCAAGCAAAGAAATATCCATTAAAGTACCTGGAATGTGATGATCTTTCTGTGTGATGATCTTGAACCATTCTTCTTCTGCATCTAGCTACAACATGTCCAAGATTATGACATTCATAACATTCAATATTATTCATCTGAGTAAATGGACGAATATTACTTCCACAGTTAGGAGTAAAATATTTTCTTTGAAGAATCTCTTTCCTTGATTATTGATGGGGTTGATCTCTCCTCTCCTTGTTGATTATTTTAGATTTCTCTTTAGAGTCCCTTGCCTCACCTTGTGAACTAGATTCACCTTCAATAGATTCATGAAAACCAAGACCAGTTTTGATAGCAGGAGACCTTTGACTACTAAGAATATCATCCAAGACTTTAGTACTATCTTGAAATCGTAACAGTTTATCCTTTTCTTCTTTTAAGATATTTACCTCAATCTGAAGTTGTTCTTCCTTTTCTAGACATTTCTTCTTCAAAATTTCTTCAGACTTTCTTCCTTCTTCCATTTGTTGCCTTAGTTTGAGAATCTCCTTTTCTTGTTCTTCATTCAGATCCTGTTGCATTTGACGAATTCTAAAGGCACATTCCAGCTGAGATTTTAAGTTGATAACTTCGTTTTCCTGTTTTTCAATAGCTTGGAATAGATCTTTATTCTGCTTCTTTGATTCTTCAAGATCTTCTTTTAGTGAGAGGATCGTAGCTTCAAGCCTTTCATAATAACTGGATCTATCTCTGAGTTTCTTGATTGTTGTGCTCTTTTCATTGACTTCATTTCTTAGTGATGTTACTTCATCCTGCAACTTTTGATATTTGTCCTTGAATAACTTCCTTACCTTGCTTCCTTCCTCTTGTTGAGCCTTTAGTCTGGTAGCTACTTCTTTGAAGGCACCATCCTTTATGTTCAATAGATCTTCTTGATCTCTAATTTTGTCTGTCAGCCTCTTAAATTCTGCCTCTATTTGATATCCTTCTTGCTCACCCATAAGAGCACATTCAGTTGTTTCGTTATCACTTACATCACCTTCAAATGGATAGATAGCTGGAACATCAAAGGATAAAAAATTCATACCTGATAGTTCATCTTCATTCTGAAATGATTCTGAATCTGATTCTGAATCTGAAGTGCTTCTTCCACATAATCCCCAATCGATTCTCCCACTGTCATAGTTCTTCTGAGATGTCTTCTTCTGCTTAGGCGCTTTCTTCTTAAGCTTCTTTCCCATTGTTCCACGGATCTCCTTCAAGCGATCAAGTTTCTACCAAAGGACTTGCTTTGATACCAATTGTTGGAAATAATACTGAGAGGGGGGTTGAATCAGTATTATCAAATCAATAAAAGTTTTTCATTTCCATCCTTAGATACATATACGCTACTTCAACTAAGGGAACCCGTGTGTATACGCAACTGTGTCTAATGCAACTAGCGTATATCCAGAATACTTATGATTCAATTAATCCATTAAATGTTGATCTTTAGTTAGTGCATCAGAACTTCTTTAACCATATGTATAGTAAGCAGGTGTAGTAAAACAGAACAGATCATCACACACAAGAAGCACACATGAACACCATGATATAAGGTGGAAACCCAATGTGGTGGAAACCACCTGCTGCAAGTCGTCTCTATCTTCTTTTAATAAGAAACTTCTTTTACAATAGTTCTGTACTGGTGCAGTCTTATACTAGTACGCAAGCTTCTACCTGCAGAAGGCTACAACCTTCTCTCGTTCTCCAGAATCTCCTAGAAGGGAGCTACAACCCCCTTAGCTCTTGTACTAGCCGATCCACTTACTAGTACGTAGGTGCTGGCCTATTGAAATGCTCCAACCTTTACTCGTTCTCCAGCTGCTACTAGAAGGGAGCTACCACCCCCTTAGCTCTTGTACTAGTACGTAGGTGCCGACCTACAGAAGGCAACAACCTTCTCTTTCTTCCTCCAGGTACCACGTTTCATACATTTTCAGACTAGATACTGCTGAAGCACAACACTATAATATGAAGGCCACGTTTCATCCAATTTTCATACTAGACCCATCAATATCATTGAAGCACAAAAAAATCAATACTAGCATCATCAATTTCTGAATCACTGAAACACTGAAACCTTGTCAACAACACAGTCACCAGAACACAGAGCAGACTACAAAACTATGCAATAACAATCAAACCCAACTGCAACTTCAAACATCATACTTCATTATGTATACGCTACTACAGATCTATACATATTCAATCATGACTTTGCGGCTGTTTCAGGCATCAGTCATACCCGGATCATAACATGCGTACAATAAAACATACATCAATAATTCAGATCTAGTCTATCCATGATAAAACCATATAAAGATGATTCATTTCAAACCATTTGATCCCAATCTATCCTTAGATCTTGTTCTCCATCAACCGGTGAGATCCCTCCTTAGCTCAGATCAAGCAATGCATCATAACCCATATCCTGCATACTGGATCTCATACTACATCAGATATTCAAGTCTTTTTCCATGCCTTTGCCTAATGATCTTCTTCTCCTTTTATATTCTTAGGCTTTACTCAATACCATGGTCCAAAACCATAACAAAACAATACCATGGACCCAATACTTGGGTTCAACTCTTTTGGATGCAATACCACAGACCAAAACCATAAGATGAAAAACTGTCGGACTAATACCATGAACCAACCATAAGATTTCCCATGTGCGTGCGCTTTTCTCTACATGAAAGTGCATGAACTTTTCTCTGCATGAAAGTGCATGAACTTTTCTCTGCATGAAAGGAACTTTTCTCTTCATGAAAGTGCGTGAACTTTTCTCTCCACTTTTCTCTTCATGAAAATGCGTGAACTTTTCTCTCCACTATAATTTATCATCTAAGATGAGTGGGTTTCCATCAAGTAAAACATATGTATCATAATGCCAACAAAAATTTGTCAAATCTGTCTTCAAATCTTCCATGCCTCTCTTCAAATCTGTCTTCAAATCTATCTTCAAACCATCCATCTTAGCCTCCACGTCATTCATCTTAGCTTCCATGCCATACATCTTAGCTTCTACATCTTTCTTTAAACCATCCTTCTTAGATTCTGTTACTTTTTGTGTGAGTGACATTTGTTGCACTTGGTCTCGTAATTTTGATATATCATGTTGCATTTCTTCCTCTTCTTAATGAGTCATGTTAGAGCTTTCAGGCTGCTTACTAGGTGTTTTCATTTTCTTTCCTCGGGGCATCAATTATCGATAATAATGCTTTACTATGCCCTTTGAATTTCTTCAAACTAATTTTTCAAACCAATCTTATGCAAAAATTAAAAAAAACTACACACCTTTTTTCACTTTGTAGGAGCTCGATATTGAATCTAATGCATCTTTGTAATTTTGGATTATCAAGTTTTGAAATTGCAACCTGCAGTAGCCCTCTGCATCCTCTTTCCAATGCCACCAGTCTTATCAAATTTAGATTCTCCAAGAAAGAGTTATGCACAATCTCCCAAGCTGACCTAATTATATACCTTTTTAGAAGAGCGAACTTGTATGAAGTGCCACATGTCACTATTTTGACCTTCGGATCAAAAAAATATACACAGGAAACTACAGTCCGTCCTCTTTCTGTAACATCTTATGAAATTTTAATCTGATGCTCAAAACAAAAGTTATGAGTATTTTCCTCAGGTCACTTGTTTGGAATGTAATTCGAGAGTCTAAAAAAAAGGCCAACTTACTCAGATCATATCTCAGCAATTATAGTGCGAAAAGCTCTGAAATTCGGCTCGAGGTTCAAAATGATTTCGGCCCAAATGGGTTTTTTTTATAGTGTCTAAAACATCGAAGAAAGAAAGTTATAGCACAAATTCCACGATGACCTGTTTGAAGCATGCGAAACCCTAGAATCCAAAGCTCTGATACCAAATGTTATGAAACCAGCTTACAAAATGATAGAAAAGATAGATCAACGCCTTAATTTAGCCTCTTCGAGGGGAAAACCTCCTTTACATTACACAAATGAACAATTCTTGGATGATACAAATGATAAAATCTCCTTTGTATATATAGGAGTCTAAGGGGTCACAATATAACCAAGCCGACCTAACAATAATAATATAAAGGCACAAAAATAACAATAGAGGGATTCTATGGCACAATAATAACAATATGGGGACAATATGGGCACAACAATATTAATAAGGGATACAACTACAATAGTAATGGGGGAATCACTAGTATTATAGGGACCTAACATTTTCAATTGTTCATCATCTTCAAATATTCACCAATGTTTGAGGTTATCAGGGATAGATGGCCTATATTTGACTTGAATTGGATAGAGTACATCAGTATGATCAGGGATTTTAAAAGTGTTGGCAGAGACAGCTAAGGCATCTGTGTGAACATTCTGATCTCTGGGAATGTAAGTCAAATCAAAAGCATCGAACAGGTTTTCAACTGTATCCCATACTTCATTACGATAGGACCTAAGTCTAGAGTGCTTGGTCTGGCAAACATTCTTTACTTGCTTAACAATAAGCTTAGAATAAGTAAAAACACTCAAGTTCTAAACTTTTAAACTTTTGGCTAAATTAATCCTAAAAGAAAAGTTTCGTATTCAGCTACATTATTAGTGACTTCGAAGTATAATTTACATGATTGTGTTATATTTTCCTTTTCAGGGGAAATTAAAATTACACCAGCTCCTGCCCCATCTTTCATGCATGAGCCATCAAAGAACAGTTTCCAAATATCATTTTGGTTTGGTTAAGAACTTTCAACCACCTCTTCAATTTTGACTTGAATTTTATGTTGGTTTGAAGTGAGCTGAAAGCAACCAAAGTCTTGATCTATTGCATAAATTGGATGGTTCCTTGGTTGGTCAGTTTTACAAACAGTATGTGCAAATCTTACCTCTCTATATAATCTTAACTGCTCTCCTCCATAAACAGGAATAGTAGCATATGACATGTCCATCTGTAGAGTTCCCCCTAGTTTGGCACAACATGACCTAGAAAGGAGCATTCCAAACTTGGGAGGGATATCTGTAACAACAATGTCAAGCACTACACTTTTAACTAGGATTTGGGCAAGGGTAACCACTAAATCCTTGATCAATCCTAAACAGGGCACCCTTTTGGGATCAATGGTGTACAAGTCATGGTAGGATTTATTGATATCTAATTTTAAAAGATCCATGATATATTTCGGCATAAGATTGTGTGATGCTCCTGAATCAAGCATAGAATTGTATAAAATGGAGTCATTTGTTTTAAGAGTTACATAAAAAGGAGGAACTATCTCATCTATCATATCTGAACTAGGTCCAAAAACTACTGCTGGTTTTTCATCTTGTAGACTTATGACATCACCTTCTGCATCAACAAAGGTGTTTTGAATCCATTTAGTCACTTGGCTTTTGTAACCCGGGTTCTGTTGAGGCCTCGAAAATCGCTGCCACAACAAAGGGGAAACCACCCGGTCCGGACCTTAGTACAGCTCCTTTTCCGTTTGGAATAGTGGCTCCGACTGGGGATAATGGGACCAGTTTCCCAATAATGAATGAAAGTGGGATGGACGAGTAACTTAAGAGGTATGATAGTGATAAGGGAACAACTAAAACTATCAGCGAAATATATATTAACTATAATCTAATCGCGGGACTTATCAATCTTTCCAAGCGTAGCGTTTGATAATCTGTGCTTTAAGGCAGGCATATAGATGACTCTAACACTAAAGCATAGACATTTAAACCATTTAAGATTGCTCTGCATAATTAGTTATGCAGAGCGATAATAGCGAATTACTACACATTGTCATTCATATCATTGCTACATGCATGATTAAAAGAAAGGCATATCACAAAACATCCAATAGTGGAATGAAATGAAGATTTGCTGTTACAGCGCATACATGTATTCAACAATAGCAAAAGATAATAACACAGCAATTCATATAAAAGGAAAGAGGACAGATGCAGATAAAAGTACCATGTAAGCTGCTCAACAATCCATTATGTAAATCGCTATGTCGCAGTCCTTCCTTCAAACCAGAAAGCATTCCAAACAAGAGACAATAGTGCACAAATGCATAAAACAACCTTCTCGTCAAATAAAGGACTATTGGTCGAGTTTCACAAAAGAATATAGGCTGAAGCACAGTAGTGCAAACTTCAGCCTTTAAGTCTATTACAAAATTTTATGACCCTTTCCAAAACAATGAAAGGGTCTATAAATACTAATCTAATCTAAATATCTAAGAAAAACTGAAAACTATTAAATTGGCATCAATAAATATTTCTCCATCTTTCTTGGCGATCTGGCAGTCGGCAGCAATGCTTCATTCGGTGAGCTCTTTGCCTTTAAACCTCAACTGACATATCGCCAGCATTGGCTCTACTTCCGGTGGAGTGTTAAGACGCGACGTGAGCTGGGCATCATATGTGGCATCCTGAAAGTCGGGGATTAGGCACTTGAGAGCATCTGTTAAACACTTAAGAGCCGACCTTTGAGTGTGCGGCTTGATTAGAAAGTGCCAATATGCATCGGAGGTTAAAGTATTTACTCCAGCGATTAACTTTCTCTTTTCCTCCAGTCCATGATAACTTGTTTGTTCAATTATGTTCGCCGTGGTTATGCTTCCAGGTGTACACTGAGAGATCATGTTGGCCCAATAGAGTGTATTGTTGACCAAATCAATCATATTGTTGGCAATCATTTTACACCTTGAAGATGCTCTTTCCGCTTTCATCATCTGAGTGTTCCATTCCGTGAAGAGTATGTCTTTGAATGGCTCATAGATCCTAGGCAAGTTTGCTTCTTTTCCCTCATCAGTATCTTGCCAATCAAGATATGAGGTTATGGTTTCTTCGGTCTGATCTAGCTCATTTATGGCTTTTTCAATTTGCTGACATACTGCTGTAGATACTTCACATAATGGCTCAGCCTCAGTTAATTGTTGGCTCAAGAGTCTAACCTGAGAGATTAATGCATTATTTATTTGAGCTGCCTCTGCTCTGAAATCTTCGACTTTCTTAGTGCCCTTGATATCTTCGAGCTGTGCTAATAGTCGAGCAATTTGCTCATCCTTTGACTTCGTCATTAGCTCGTTTGCCGCTCTCAATTGTGCCAATGCCTCTGTTAATTCGTTCTTCTTCTGGATTGAGCTCTGATCAATCCTCTGTTTTTCAGTCTGTAGTTGCTGGGTTAATACATTGTTTGCTTGCTGTTGCACCAGCAACTGCTCTTCTACCTGTGCTGCTTTGTTTCGCGTCTCGGCTACTTCTGCTTGTAATGCACATATTTCCTGGTCCTTAGTCTTTAACAAAAGACTTACCTCTGATGCTTTATCAATAGTCGCTGCAGAATAAGCTCCCGCATACTGCGATAGCTTGGTTAGATCGTCAGAGGGGTCCAATTCTTCCTTCCAGACTACATTCCCCGTAACTGTCTGCTCAGGAAAGATGGAAGGTTGATCAAGCCTTCGTCTCTTCCTTGAGCGCTTAACAACTGCTTTGTGCCTAGGGCTGTAGAAAACGTCCAGGGGAGGAATATCTTCCACCTGGAGCACAATCTGATTGGAAGGGTCTTTGGTGATTACCTCGAGATCCTTTGAAGTGGGTGGGCCGCTGGTTCCGCTTAGAACCTGAGAAGAAGTGGTGTCTGGTGCGTCTTTGGGGCCTTCCTTTCCACTGATAATGGAATCGAATTGATTCCATTGTTTCAGAAATTCAGGATCTATGGAGGTCTGGGATTTACTCTTCTCCTTTTCTTGTTCCAACCTCTTTTGCTCCTCCAACTCTTTCTGTTGTTGTTCTTCTAACTCCTTTCTCTGTTTCTCTTCTTGCTCTCTTCTTTGCTTATCCGCTAATTCCTTTTTCTGCCTATCTGCCAGTTCTTTCCTTTGCTTTTCTTCTTCTTCCTTCTTCTGTTGTTCCTCCATCTGCTTCTGTTTTCTCTGTTCTTGTTCCTTCTGCTCTTTCTGCTGCTTATCCATTTGCTCCTTTCTCTGCCTGCTGCTTCTCTTGCCTTTCCTCCTGTTGTTTATTTTGTTCTTTATTTATAACAGGAGGTTGGCTTGTCTGTTTCTGACCAGGCTCGCTTAAGGAGGACGCTGAGGTTAATGACGATAAATCCAGAGGCAGAGTTTGCAACCTCTGCTCTCTGAGTTTATTGAACTCAGTTAAATTCTCATCATTGTATCTCATCTTGGCAAGCTGCTTGGTTTGGCTTATTGAATCAGCAGCTCTGAACAGGTCATCAAACTCATCCTCTTGATGGTCAATCTTAGTCAGTTTGGCCTGTTCTAGGGCATTGTAAGCAGTTTTATGTGGATCATAGAGTCTGGCTGGCATAGTGGGCAGAGATAAAGCTTGCATCTTTATAGCCTCCTTTTCTGCATGCTGAAGATTATGCAGAGTAAAAACACCCATCCTTAAGGGAAAAGAGGGCCAGCCCCTCTTCTTCTCTTTCTTGAGTGTTTGGGTTACACTCTTAGCCATAATTTGGTAGGATATCTCTCGGGCTAACAGTTTGTCTGGAACATATAGAGGGAGAACATGCGGTTTGGCTTGGCTTCCATAAACCCTAATATAGGTAAAGTGCTCTTCTCCAAACCATCCTGCTATAGCTGGTAAGTCAAAGGAATCGAGATAGGAGATTTTGGGAATAGGCCGATCAAAAATGGAATAATGAATGGGAACCATAAAACCATTGCAAATTTGATACAAATGGTCCTTGTAAGAGGACTTCCATAATTTCCGATGATACAAATGAATGGGCGAAGGGTCTTGGGTGGTCCCTCTCCAACCGAGGATGGGAAACTCAGAGTTAAAACACAATGTATCCATAATGTAGGCACTATAATAAAATGGGGGGATTTTCCTTTCGGTGACTACAGATTTAGCTCTAAAATCCCGAACAGCTACAGTCAATTTATCAGAAAGAATGGTGGCCCAATCCATGATAAAACTATTAACAGCTTCTTCCATTAGGGGAACCATTTCTATATCGAAATTGGCAGAATCATGTAATCCCCATAGCCTACACATCATAATTCCCGCATAGAAATAGGGAGAAGCCAAGGAATCGACGGAGTACTTACCCGAGCTTTCGTGCTTGTGTTTGGCCGGGTTCTGCCTCCAATCCCGAATGGGCTCAGATGGTACTTCATTTTCAGCTACAAACTTCTCCATGAAGTCTTTGTTGTAGATTTTCTCTGGCTCAGGCAGATGATACATTTCCCTCAGGTGCTCTGGCTTGAACGACCCGAAAATCCGTCCGTCTCTTGTGTGGAACGTTCTGTCAATGATTGGAATTTCCTCAATTGCCCATCGCACTACATCAGTGTAGGGAAGGACTTGCTCTCTGGCGGCTATTCTGTGAAGAAAGGAATCGGCCAACTCTTTGAGAGTTGCGTCGGACTTTTTGAGTGGGTCCGCAGTAGCCACTGTCACTGAAACTTGTGGTTGTTCGGCCTCTAATAGATTATATGTGCCCTGCCATGTAGTCTTGTTAAGACCAGTGCATGTAGTATCTGAAATGAGGCCTTTTTTCTTATCTACGGCTGCTTGACCTGCTACAGGTGTAACAGCAGAGCCCGTAGCCCTCTTGGATCTTTTCCCCATCATGCTTAAGCTTCTCTCAAAAGCCGAATCCTACACAATTGCAAGAGAAATCGTAACAACATAATAGCAATAACGCTTCACGGTAGGATAGATATATCATTTGAAGCGTGTCAAGATTAATTTTCAAAAGTGGCTGCGGATCCAATCGCTAAGAGGATATTGCAGATGCATTAATGGTGATTTGAGGCCTACTACCCATTAAATGTGATGATTACACCGTTATCCGGGTGAATGACTCACTTAAGCGTGCAACAGATATTCTGGCGGTTAAACGCAGGTGTTCATTAATTGAAGGGGCAAAATCTTTTAAATACACACGCATTACCTTATCCCTTGCATTAACGGCATTTTGGGATTCGCGCTTTGTCAACCGGATATGAATATAAAATTAAAGCTTTAAGTGATGGCTTTTTAAGACTGCCGACCACCGATGAGCGATATCGCATCGCTTCGGGGAATAGGTGCTGCACAATTATCACCAAATGATCGTGCCGACAGCCGATAAGAGATATCGCATCGGGTTGGGATTTAAATCATAAAGCGGTTTCACATGAGGTATCGCCGATAGCCGATCGCCGATATCGCGTCGCGTCGGGACATGAGTTATGAGCCGTTAGTGGTGTGCTTGTAACATTGCCGATCGCCGATAGCGATATCGCATTGGCGGAGATCAAAATGCCATTTAAATGCGTCTCTCATGTTGTTGCGATATGCGATCTTGCGATCGCTTTATCGCAATAACAAAAGATTATTTATTATTTGAAATATTGATATCCCAAAAAGGCTTAAATACCTGAAAACTCATTTGACTATGCGGCCTTTTTTGAACATGCAAGCATTGATGCCAAAATTTTAAAAGGGACCCATTCCATATGTTAATTTTTTGAAAAATAAGAATGATATGAAATGGGGGGTTGTTGTAGGGCACAACAATTGGTGATTCGCTGGAAGAACCAGTTATCTCTGAAAGTAATCCAAATACTTAAGCTTTTCAAAACTAGAAACCCAATCAGAAGGGAAAAACTTCTAATTTAACTAGATATTCGCGCGTTCTGAACCAAGTGAATTCTGTTAACTTCTTTCCTTTTGGTTTCGAGAAAAATAAATACATTCTAAGTCTTTAAAATCGGCCTTTATTGGTTTATAATGATAAAACAAAAACTTTCCCAAATCATCTTTTATAATTAACTCCTCTGTCATAGGTAGATCCTCTGTTGCCAGAAAACGTTTATAGTCTCGACAGGGATACCTTTTAACCATAGTATTATTCACTTTTCCATTCACATAAGAGTGTGGTTAACAGAATGAGTCTAAAACATGTTCCCATATTTTATTTATCATCTGTTTTTTTTTCTTTGTCATTGATAAGATAAAAGCCATTGTCCTGGTTTGGTGGCCAGCTATTGACAATGCCATTCACTGGTAATAATTTAACTGAACGAGCCGGCTCGTGATGAGACCTCTTGTCTTGAAATTTCAAGCCATTACCCTGTTATGATAGGCAGTATTGGTAATGTCAGTCAAACTATTTTCCTATGAACATGGTAAGCAGGCTTGTAATAAGACCTCTTATCTTTAATCTTCTATATTTTAGAATTACACTCTGAGTAACCATAAACTTTAGTGAATGGAGTGAACAATTTTCTCCTTAAGAGCAAATGGATGACAGGTGAAGAGTTGAAGATGCTGAAAATGGGTTAGTTTTCACCTTAAAATGAATAACCTTTGGAGACCAGTTTTGAAAACAGAAAATGATTCACAGAACTTTTACCTTTCGAGAAGAGTCTTCAAAACATTAGGTGGTGATTTCAGAACAAACAGATATCTAGTTCCCTAGAAATTATTCCTTTTGGTTGAGGGTTCTACTATCTAAAAGCAAATATTTTTATTATTTTGTGAGACAGCTTTTTCAAACCAAGCCAAAGGTCAATGGAGATACTCTACAGTTTTATTTCCTATGATTCTACAAACTACACAAATCTACAAAGAGGAGAAGGGATCACCTTCTCAATTGAAGAATTTCTTCAAGACCAGGCCATTAACAGGGAGAGAATCTCTCACCCCTGATAAGTATTGCAATAAAAAGGTCGAATGGCCTATCTTTTCACAGATCTGAAATGGTCCAAGCCACATTTTCTGAAATTTGGTATGCTTACCCTTATCTTCATGGGCCCTGTCCCATTTGAGAACTAAGTCACCAACTTGGAAGTGTTTGGAATCGGATGAGGTTAAGTCAAAGGATGCTTTGATCATTTGTTGATGTTTGGCGTGGGTGATTCTGACTTTCTCCCTTTCTTCTTCTAATTTGAGAATTTGGTCATGTCTAAATTGAACAGAGGAAGAAGGAGTCTCTTCGATGTACTGTACTAGGGCTAAAGAAGGTAGAACAAGATTGGTAGGCAATACTGCTTCTTTTCCATATACTAGGTTAAATGGGGAAGAACCTATAGAAGCCTTTTGTGTAACCCTGTCAGCCCATAATGCAAACACTAGAGATTTGTGCCAGTTTCTATGATTCTGTTCAACAGTTCGCTTAATGATTTTGATGAGATTTTTATTAGTAGATTCTGCTAAACCATTTCCCTGGGGATAATAATTAGCAGAATATTTCAGTTTAAACCCCCTCTTAATAGCAAAATCATATATAGCATTTCCTGAGAAATAGGAAGCATTATCAAATACGAGAGCGTTTGGGACACCGAACCTGGTAATGATGAATTGGTCTATGAAATCGATGATTGCTTCTGAATTTGCTGCCTTCAAAGGAATAGCCTCTACCCATTTGGTAAAATAATCGGTAGCGGTGAGGATATACCTGTGTTGTTTGGAACATGGTGGAGTTATCTCTCCAATGATATCTAATCCCCATTGTTCAAATGGCTGTTCAATGTTGACAGATTGCAGGGGGAAAGCTGATTTCCGTTGTCTTCCACTAGCAGTTTGGCAATTGAAGCATTTTCTTACGTATTCATGAGCATCTCTAAACAAAGTAGGCCAATAATATCCAGCATGAATAACTTTGTGGGCTGTTGTGTCCGCTCCAAAATGTCCTCCCGCTGGCCCATCATGTAGCTCCTGTAAAACTTTTTGAGCTTCAGGTTTCTCAAGACATCTTAACAGGATAGAATCATAATTTTGTCTAAAAAGCACATCATTAATGAGAGTAAAATTCTTCGCTTTTAACCTAATGGCCCTTTTATTTTTGTAAGATAAATTTGGAGGAGCATAACCATTATTCAAATAAAATATTAAATCTGCATATTGAGATTCGGAATCAGTGACACTTAGCTGATTGATTGATTGAGTCTGATCCATGTCGCTTGATTCAGGAATGTTTGATGCTCCTGCCAATATCCTGCAAAAACCTTGGCCCCTAACAATCTTTGCTGGCTTTATTTCTAGGTCATATTCTTGAAGTGCTGTGACCCAATTGGCTCTTCTTTCACCCAGTTCTTTTTGAATTAATAGTTGCCTTACCGCTGGGAAAGGGACTATTACTTTCGTGTGAGTTTTCAAAAGAAAGGGCCTGTAATGTTTAACTACTTTGAACACAGCAAAGGCTTGTTTCTCCACATCGGAATAATTTAGTTTGGCACCCTGAAGATTTGAGCTAAAAAATGAAATGGGTGCTTCCAAGTTGTGAGCATTTGGCTGCGTGAGAACTGCAGCATAGGATACATCGGATGCAACGGTATACAATGTAAAATGATTAGAAAAATTGGGAGTATTCAAGGCTGGGGCATTGATTATTGATTGCTTGATAACATCAAAAGCTTGCTTTTCTTCTAATCCCCACTTGAAGACTGAATTCTTCTTGATCATTGTCTGAAGTGGTAATACAATTTGAGAGAAATCTGGAACAAATCGTTTGACAAAATTAATCTGACCCAAGAATGACTGCATCGATTTTTTATTGTGTGGGAAAGGGATTTCAGAAATTTCCTTAATCCTATCAGGATCAATATAAATGCCATCTTTGGATACTATAAAGCCTAAAAGTTTTCCTTGATCAAGAGCGAAGAAAGACTTCTTTGGGTTTAGAGAAATACCATATCTTTTGCATCGCTGAAAGATTTGATTTAAGTCATGCAAATGATTATATCTCTTTTTAGAATATACAGTAATATCGTCTAGGTAGACGACTACTGATCGATTAATCAACCCTTTGAAAGCTATATCCATGGCTCTCTGGAATGTCGCTCCCGCATTTATGAGTCCAAAAGGCATTTTCTGATATGCGTAGGTTCCCCATTTTGTTCTGAATGTGGTTTTAAGTTGGTCCTCAGGATGAACCAAAACTTGGTTATATCCGGAGAATCCATCAAGAAAGGACATCAATTCAGAACCTGCTACTGATTGAAGAATTTGCTCCATAGTAGGTAACGGGAAATTATCTTTCAAGCTTGCTTTATTCAGGTTCCTGAAATCAATACAGATTCGAATGTCGCCATTCTTCTTTCTGACTGGCACCATATTAGAGACCTAGTTTGAATGTCGGACTGGAAAAATAATTTTGGCTTTCAAGAGCTTATTAAGCTCCGACTTTATCTGGCTCTCCAAATTTGGATGTATTTTTCTTAACTTTTGCTGAATTGGTTTCTGATCAGGAAGCATAGGGATGGTATGCTGGATAATAGATGTATCATACGTCTTTAGGTCATCATATTTCCAAGCAAAGACCTGTTTGTTTTTTCTCAATAGTTTAATAAATGCTTCCTTTTCTTCTTGGGAAAGTCCTATTCCTAAGTTGATGTTTTGAGGAGCATCTTCTGTGCCTAGATTTATTAATTCAAACCTAAGGGTAGAACTTTGAAGTTTTGCATTAATTACAGGTTTAAACCTGTCCTTGATATCATAAAGGTCTTCAAGCTTCACCACGGGTTTGGGAATTGAATTTTCTTGAGGCGCTTGTTTCATCTGTAGATCGTGATCATCTTCGTCAATGACTTGATTGTCATAGGATTTTTCCGAAGTTAGAAACTGCAAGATATCTTCGTCATGGTTAAATACTCTCCAATTAGTGACATTGTCAGGAATTGAAGGCCTAAAAAGTAATTCTACAGAAAATCTATCAAGGCTGTAGTCTTCGGAAGGTAGAAGCTTAGAAGCTACATTGGCTAGTAGGTCGGCTGCTGAATTTTGTGACCTAGGAATGGAAGAAATGTTGAAGGCTGAAAAGTGTGAGGTAAGATCCTGCACTAACGATTGATAATGCTTAAGGTGAGTCGAAAGGAAATGAATTGCATTTCTGACTTGTTTAACAATGATTTCCGAATCACCGAACACTTTTAGGTATCACACTTCAAGGCCGATCGCTTTATATAAACCTTGGACCAAAGCTTCATATTCGGCTGTGTTATTAGTACACTCAAATTCTAACCTACAAGACAACATTGTCTTTTCTCCTTGCGGGCTAACCAAAATGCAACCTGCTCCTGAGCCTTCACTGGACTTAGAGCCATCAAAATATAAAGACCAAAATAAAGAAGTATTAACAAAAATATCTACATTTTTCTCAGCATCATTAAAACATCTGGACTTATCTGTTTGTGAAAAATTTTCAATTTGAGATGTAAAATGATTAACTGAAAAGGGAGATGGTTGGGCAACAAAGTTGCCAAAGAATGATTCGGACGAATAGTTCCCCAAAATATTGTTGTTGAACGCCACAGGTTGGTTTTCTTGCTCAAATTCAGTAACTGTGTGGGTCATATGCTTCTCCCGATCGATCCTTATTTGATTCGGCTTTCCCTTGTAGGGAAGCCACATATGTGACCAATCTGTGGAAATATATCCATGCAGTTTTTCGGACCAATCTCTGCTTAAAATTAAACCATAAAATTCAGGTATGTCGGCAATTAAGATGTCAATCCTCTGAACAATTCTGGGGTCGGCTGACAACCGGATGGTTACAGAATTAATTTCTCCCACAACCTGCACCTTAGTCCTATCCAACTGTACAATATGAATAGCAGACTTCTGGGGTTCAATGTTCAGCTTAGAGCAAACTGAAACTGGCATTATATTAGATGAGGCCCCTGAATCAATTAAGCAGTTGTGCAGGTTTCTATTATAAATCTCATAATTCAGCAGGAAGGGTGGAGTGTGAGAATTTGATTTATCTCCGATTAAAACTGAATCGGTAATTTCAACCATACCTGCAGGAGGCTGGCCTGAATCGTTGGCAGCTCTTGCACTGGGAAGGGGAGTAGAGGGAACAGCATTTAATTCTTTGAGGAGTAGCTTTTGTTGATGTTTCAGTTTACTAAGTTCAAACATGGTTATATTTGCCTTAGTCTTCTTCATGTCATCAACAATGTTATATTCCATTGAATCGGATACCACTAGAGTCTTGGATGTTGAAGGAGAACTAGAAGTTGAAGGCTGGTTTTGAGGAACTACTACAGGCGACTTTTTTGGGGGAACTTTTTCCTTTGCTGTAGTAGCGCCTGCGCTCCTCTTCTTTGAAGTTGCCTGGGCGGGTTCAGGAGTGCTTTTACTTCTTGTAGTAACCGAAAAGGCTTCTTCTTCATTCTCCATATCAGAGTTTGGAAGTATAAAATCCCACATTCTGTGGCATTCAGCTACTTCTTCTTCATCATCGGTCTGTGAAGGTGTTTCCTCTTCCTCTTCTTCTTGGTCTGAATCAGCGTTAGATATAACATTGGGCGGCTTTGATTCGGTTTTCTTAAAAGTTCTGAATGGTCTTTTGTTTGAAGTTTCGGCCACCTGCTTTTTTATCTCAACCATTTTGTTAGACAATGTTTTAAGGACCTTTTGTAAACCTTCCATGTCATACGGGTCCTTCGGGGTTTTCTTCTTGGAATCTTCTTTAAACGAGACTTTTTTAGCTTTTCTATCCTCTAGAGCAGCTTTCTTTTCAAGAGCATTGATGTGCTTTTCAACAGCAAGTGCCTCTCTCATGTTTTCAGCTAAGGTAGGTTTGCCAGCCCTGTCTACAAAAATAGCTATGTTGGCAGGTAGGGCAGTGATATACCATTCGCTTCGGATTTGTTCACTTGGTTTAGAAGCGGTAGGGATTTTATTTAGTAGTTTATTAAATCTAGCATTAAACTCCTTTATTGGTTCCCTGTGCTCTATTCTCAAATTGGAGAGGTCGTTTATTAAAGTTGCTAAGGACCTATCATCTCCATATTTGGTAAGAAACTGCTCTTGACATGTGTTCCAACTGGTAATTGAACCAGAAGGTAAGGAAAAATACCAGGATCCTGCTGATCCTTGTAAAGTGTAAGGGAAAAGTCTTACAACAACATCTTGCTCTGTCACTCCTTTTAGGTTAACTTCTAACATAAAGTTGTTGATATGTTCTTCAGCCTGGGTCCCATCATCTGGATTGAATTTAGGCAGCCATTTTTCGGGAGCATCGGGTAGATCATGCAATGGTCCAGGCATGTTGACTGCTCCTGGCCTAGTCCATGGGTCTGCCATTATGATAGCAACAGTGGTTGAGACTACTGCTGCGATTCCAGATGTATGGGAAGCGATTAAAGATGAGGAGTGAATAGGTTGGGATATTGAGGCTTCTGATCCCTGGTGAACGACAATTTGTAATGGGGGAGTGGATGGTCGACCTTGCAGTGGAGAGGATGCAATGGAGGAGGTGGATGAAATCCCTTCACTATCAGATCCTTCAGTAATTTTCTTTGCCCTTTTCCTTTTAGGTAAAGGAAACTCAGTGGGTTCAATACCGAGTTTTTCGCTCTGAAGTCTGGTGAGAGGGTGAGTGAGGTTGAACTGCGAAGTCGCACTGCTTTCTGATACCTCAGATTTCTGTGGTGAAATCGAGAAGCTCTGAAGTTTATGGATTAGAGACTGAACTTCAGGTGATTCAAGACTTAATTGTTCTGTGGTATGATGGGTTTGAGCAGTGGTAGTTGATTCCTCTTCTTCTTGGTCGGGTACCGGCGAACCAGTATACAAATGGGAAGATCGAGGGGATTCGGAGGGGGAAGTGCTCTTGGAATGGCTTATAGGTTTGGACTTATGTTCCATTCACAGCTGAGGCCCTCCTTCTAGCGCCAATTTTGTTGAGGCCTCGAAAATCGCTGCCACAACAAAGGGGAAACCACCCGGTCCGGACCTTAGTACAGCTCCTTTTCCGTTTGGAATAGTGGCTCCGACTGGGGATAATGGGACCAGTTTCCCAATAATGAATGAAAGTGGGATGGACGAGTAACTTAAGAGGTATGATAGTGATAAGGGAACAACTAAAACTATCAGCGAAATATATATTAACTATAATCTAATCCCGGGACTTATCAATCTTTCCAAGCGTAGCGTTTGATAATCTGTGCTTTAAGGCAGGCATATAGATGACTCTAACACTAAAGCATAGACGTTTAAACCATTTAAGATTGCTCTGCATAATTAGTTATGCAGAGCGATAATAGCGAATTACTACACATTGTCATTCATATCATTGCTACATGCATGATTAAAAGAAAGGCATATCACAAAACATCCAATAGTGGAATGAAATGAAGATTTGCTGTTACAGCGCATACATGTATTCAACAATAGCAAAAGATAATAACACAGCAATTCATATAAAAGGAAAGAGGACAGATGCAGATAAAAGTACCATGTAAGCTGCTCAACAATCCATTATGTAAATCGCTATGTCGCAGTCCTTCCTTCAAACCAGAAAGCATTCCAAACAAGAGACAATAGTGCACAAATGCATAAAACAACCTTCTCGTCAAATAAAGGACTATTGGTCGAGTTTCACAAAAGAATATAGGCTGAAGCACAGTAGTGCAAACTTCAGCCTTTAAGTATATTACAAAATTTTACGACCCTTTCCAAAACAATGAAAGGGTCTATAAATACTAATCTAATCTAAATATCTAAGAAAAACTGAAAACTATTAAATTGGCATCAATAAATATTTCTCCATCTTTCTTGGCGATCTGGCAGTCGGCAGCAATGCTTCATTCGGTGAGCTCTTTGCCTTTAAACCTCAACTGACATATCGCCAGCATTGGCTCTACTTCCGGTGGAGTGTTAAGACGCGACGTGAGCTGGGCATCATATGTGGCATCCTAAAAGTCGGGGATTAGGCACTTGAGAGCATCTGTTAAACACTTAAGGGCCGACCTTTGAGTGTGCGGCTTGATTAGAAAGTGCCAATATGCGTCGGAGGTTAAAGTATTTACTCCAGCGATTAACTTTCTCTTTTCCTCCAGTCCATGATAACTTGTTTGTTCAATTATGTTCGCCGTGGTTATGCTTCCAGGTGTACACTGAGAGATCATGTTGGCCCAATAGAGTGTATTGTTGACCAAATCAATCATATTGTTGGCAATCATTTTACACCTTGAAGATGCTCTTTCCGCTTTCATCATCTGAGTGTTCCATTCCGTGAAGAGTATGTCTTTGAATGGCTCATAGATCCTAGGCAAGTTTGCTTCTTTTCCCTCATCAGTATCTTGCCAATCAAGATATGAGGTTATGGTTTCTTCGGTCTGATCTAGCTCATTTCTGGCTTTTTCAATTTGCTGACATACTGCTGTAGATACTTCACATAATGGCTCAGCCTCAGTTAATTGTTGGCTCAAGAGTCTAACCTGAGAGATTAATGCATTATTTATTTGAGCTGCCTCTGCTCTGAAATCTTCGACTTTCTTAGTGCCCTTGATATCTTCGAGCTGTGCTAATAGTCGAGCAATTTGCTCATCCTTTGACTTCGTCATTAGCTCGTTTGCCGCTCTCAATTGTGCCAATGCCTCCGTTAATTTGTTCTGCTTCTGGATTGAGCTCTGATCAATCCTCTGTTTTTCAGTCTGCAGTTGCTGGGTTAATACATTGTTTGCTTGCTGTTGCGCCAGCAACTGCTCTTCTACCTGTGCTGCTTTGTTTCGCGCCTCGGCTACTTCTGCTTGTAATGCACATATTTCCTGGTCCTTAGTCTTTAACAAAAGACTTACCTCTGATGCTTTATCAATAGTCGCTGCAGAATAAGCTCCCGCATACTGCGATAGCTTGGTTAGATCGTCAGAGGGGTCCAATTCTTCCTTCCAGACTACATTCCCCGTAACTGTCTGCTCAGGAAAGATGGAAGGTTGATCAAGCCTTCGTCTCTTCCTTGAGCGCTTAACAACTGCTTTGTGCCTAGGGCTGTAGAAAACGTCCAGGGGAGGAATATCTTCCACCTGGAGCACAATCTGATTGGAAGGGTCTTTGGTGATTACCTCGAGATCCTTTGAAGTGGGTGGGCCGCTGGTTCCGCTTAGAACCTGAGAAGAAGTGGTGTCTGGTGCGTCTTTGGGGCTTTCCTTTCCATTGATAATGGAATCGAATTGATTCCATTGTTTCAGCAATTCAGGATCTATGGAGGTCTGGGATTTACTCTTCTCCTTTTCTTGTTCCAACCTCTTTTGCTCCTCCAACTCTTTCTGTTGTTGTTCTTCTAACTCCTTTCTCTGTTTCTCTTCTTGCTCTCTTCTTTGCTTATCCGCTAATTCCTTTTTCTGCCTATCTGCCAGTTCTTTCCTTTGCTTTTCTTCTTCTTCCTTCTTCTGCTGTTCCTCCATCTGCTTCTGTTTTCTCTGTTCTTGTTCCTTCTGCTCTTTCTGCTGCTTATCCATTTGCTCCTTTCTCTGCTTCTCTGCCTGCTGCTTCTCTTGCCTTTCCTCCTGTTGTTTATTTTGTTCTTTATTTATAACAAGAGGTTGGCTTGTCTGTTTCTGACCGGGCTCGCTTGAGGAGGACGCTGAGGTTAATGATGATAAATCCAGAGGCAGAGTTTGCAACCTCTGCTCTCTGAGTTTATTGAACTCAGTTAAATTCTCATCATTGTATCTCATCTTGGCAAGCTGCTTGGTTTGGCTTATTGAATCAGCAGCTCTGAACAGGTCATCAAACTCATCCTCTTGATGGTCAATCTTAGTCAGTTTGGCTTGTTCTAGGGCATTGTAAGCAGTTTTATGTGGATCATAGAGTCTGGCTGGCATAGTGGGCAGGGATAAAGCTTGCATCTTTATAGCCTCCTTTTCTGCATGCTGAAGATTATGCAGAGTAAAAACACCCATCCTTAAGGGAAAAGAGGGCCAGCCCCTCTTCTTCTCTTTCTTGAGTGTTTGGGTTACACTCTCAGCCATAATTTGGTAGGATATCTCTCGGGCTAACAGTTTGTCTGGAACATATAGAGGGAGAACATGCGGTTTGGCTTGGCTTCCATAAACCCTAATATAGGTAAAGTGCTCTTCTCCAAACCATCCTGCTACAGCTGGTAAGTCAAAGGAAGCGAGATAGGAGATTTTGGGAATAGGCCGATCAAAAATGGAATAATGAATGGGAACCATAAAACCATTGCAAATTTGATACAAATGGTCCTTGTAAGAGGACTTCCATAATTTCCGATGATACAAATGAATGGGCGAAGGGTCTTGGGTGGTCCCTCTCCAACCGAGGATGGGAAACTCAGAGTTAAAACACAATGTATCCATAATGTAGGCACTATAATAAAATGGGGGGATTTTCCTTTCGGTGACTACAGATTTAGCTCTAAAATCCCGAACAACTACAGTCAATTTATCAGAAAGAATGGTGTCCCAATCCATGATAAAACTATTAACAGCTGCTTCCATTAGGGGAACCATTTCTATATCGAAATTGGCAGAATCATGTAATCCCCATAGCCTACACATCATAATTCCCGCATAGCATTAGGGAGAAGCCAAGGAATCGACGGAGTACTTACCCGAGCTTTCGTGCTTGTGTTTGGCCGAGTTCTGCCTCCAATCCCGAATGGGCTCAGATGGTACTTCATTTTCAGCTGCAAACTTCTCCACGAAGTCTTTGTTGTAGATTTTCTCTGGCTCAGGCAGATGATACATTTCCCTCAGGTGCTCTGGCTTGAACGACCCGAAAATCCGTCCGTCTCTTGTGTGGAACGTTCTGTCAATGATTGGAATTTCCTCAATTGCCCATCGCACTACATCAGTGTAGGGAAGGACTTGCTCTCTGGCGGCTATTCTGTGAAGAAAGGAATCGGCCAACTCTTTGAGAGTTGCGTCGGACTTTTTGAGTGGGTCCGCAGTAGCCACTGTCATTGAAACTTGTGGTTGTTCGGCCTCTAATAGATTATATGTGCCCTGCCATGTAGTCTTGTTAAGACCAGTGCATGTAGTATCTGAAATGAGGCCTTTTTTCTTATCTACGGCTGCTTGACCTGCTACAGGTGTAACAACAGAGCTCGTAGCCCTCTTGGATCTTTTCCCCATCATGCTTAAGCTTCTCTCAAAAGCCGAATCCTACACAATTGCAAGAGAAATCGTAACAACATAATAGCAATAACACTTCACGGTAGGATAGATATATCATTTGAAGCGTGTCAAGATTAATTTTCAAAAGTGGCTGCGGATCCAATCGCTAAGAGGATATTGCAGATGCATTAATGGTGATTTGAGGCCTACTACCCATTAAATGTGATGATTACACCGTTATCCGGGTGAATGACTCACTTAAGCGTGCAACAGATATTCTGGCGGTTAAACGCAGGTGTTGATTAATCGAAGGGGCAAAATCTTTTAAATACACACGCATTACCTTATCCCTTGCATTAACGGCATTTTGGGATTCGCGCTTTGTCAACCGGATATGAATATAAAATTAAAGCTTTAAGTGATGGCTTTTTAAGACTGCCGACCACCGATGAGCGATATCGCATCGCTTCGGGGAATAGGTGCTGCACAATTATCACCAAATGATCGTGCCGACAGCCGATAAGCGATATCGCATCGGGTTGGGATTTAAATCATAAAGCGGTTTCACATGAGGTATCGCCGATAGCCGATCGCCGATATCGCGTCGCGTCGGGACATGAGTTATGAGCCGTTAGTGGTGTGCTTGTAACATTGCCGATCGCCGATAGCGATATCGCATCGGCGGAGATCAAAATGCCATTTAAATGCGTCTCTCATGTTGTTGCGATATGCGATCTTGCGATCGCTTTATCGCAATAACAAAAGATTATTTATTATTTGAAATATTGATATCCCAAAAAGGCTTAAATACCTGAAAACTCATTTGACTATGCGGCCTTTTTTGAACATGCAAGCATTGATGCCAAAATTTTAAAAGGGACCCATTCCATATGTTAATTTTTTGAAAAATAAGAATGATATGAAATGGGGGGTTGTTGTAGGGCACAACAGGTTCTTAGAAAGTTATGACAACAGAATTGGGATCTTAACCCTCTCTAATTCTTTTTCAACATTAAACGCAGTCAAAATGTTTTTACCAGTTTGGTTAGTATCATTTGATTGATCTAATGGATGAATAAGAGTTGTTTGAGCTTCAACAGTTTGGGTACATGGTTCAATCACTAGAGTTTCCTTTGGAGGTCTCCCAGGACCAGGTCTAGGTCTAAGATCATACCTTTTGTTTAATTCTACAATTAAAAATTCTGAAAAAGCATGATATTTAGATACTTGTGCAGCTTCGTGATCTTCTTGAGCTTAATTCTGTTGTGAGAGAGGAATGATGGTTGTTTGATTGGAAGAAGAATCCATACTATTAATATCTTCAGTAATTGTCATAATTTTATCATCAGGTTGTTGGTCATCTATTAATAGAGGAGTAGGAACCTGCTGATCATTGCTAGGTCTTTGAAGAATTTGTAGTGGTTTGTTTCTTTTATACTAACCTTGGTTTTGGTTTTGAGGTCTAGTAACTGTTTGTTGTATTGTTCTAGGTTGGGTCTCAATCTTTGAAATCCTATTTGATAGGTTTCTAAGAAGATATGTTATTTCATCTATTTTTGAGTCTTCTGACTTAGTCTTTGAGGAACTAGAGGCTTCTTGAGCAGATTTAAGCTTTCTTTGGGTTTTTTCTTCTTTAAGTTTTAATGAAGTTGAGGCTTCCCTATTTGCTTCTACTTCTATGGCGTTTGTTTGCATGTCTTCAAGAGTTCTTGAAGTTATCTCACGTTACATAACAACAAAGTCATCATCGAAAGCTTTAGAAAACCTAGACATAGCTGCTGCTACAGGGGTCTTAGAATCAGTAGGCATTTTGTGATAGAGTTTGTTAAATCTTTTGATAAAATCTGCAACTGGTTCACCGAAGTTCCTTTTAAGCTCTTCAAATTTTGTGAGGAAATAAAGAGGATCCTTTTTGACACTCCACTGATTTTTGAATATGGTAGTAAGCTCTTCCCAATTTCTAATGGAAGATGCTTGTAACTCCATAAACCAAATCCTCATGTTTCCTTCTAATGACTGTAATGGAAGATGCTTGTAACTCCCTAAACCAAATCCTCATGTTTCCTTCTAAGAATCTCACCCCCGTTTTAGATTCTCTGTCTCCACAACCCATGGTGAATTCTTTTGTCCATATCCAAAAACAGTCGCGTCATCCTCGTCATCACTTCCTGTAAGTACTACTGCTCTTGCTGATGAAAATGCCTTTCTAAAAAAGATTGTCAAATGCAACAACCTTCTGTATATCCCAGTTGAAGTTCAAGTGAAAGGTGAATGGATAGCTGTTGATGCTTTTATTGACACTGGTGGCTCCAATAATCTTGCACGACCACATGGTGTGCACATGCTGAAGAAGTGCTTGATGATCTAGGTTGCCAGAGTGAGTTAATCCTTGCCAATCTAAAATTATTACAAGATGAACAACAAGCCGATAAACAGAAAAGAGAAGAAAAAGAAAGGAGAAGAAGAGAAAAGAAGAAAAGAGAATCACAGCCTCCGAAATTTTCCAAAACCATGGAAGTCCCTCAAAATTGGGATACTAGTGAATCTCAAGATGATAATGTAGCTGAATCTAGTAGTCAAGTGGGACACAAAATAGAAATGCCAAAACCAGTTATTGCCCATAAAAACAAAAGTGAATTGGATACTTTAGAAAATGCTGCTACTTTGTTTCTATCCTTTATAATGCCATCTCTCCAAAAAGCCAATGTCTTTAAAGAAGCTAAATACCCCAGAGTCGAAGAAGATTTGTTTCCCACAAATTCATCTGGATATGTTTTAGATCTGGATAAATATAAGGATCCAGCAGAATCCATCCGAGTCTGGATTGGTGCTCTCTACCAGATGCAAGTTGTCTCCAAGCTAGATAACTATTCAATCTTCTTTTTAGCAGAAAAAGGAATGGCCAGTATTGTATATGATTGGTGGATGGGTGGAACAAATGAAGAAAGGACACATGTTGTAGCCGCTGGATTAGCTACTCTAGAAGTTCTCCTGCTTACACAGTTTTTCCTGAAATGCTAAATATATCATCCTTGTGAACATGAACCTTGTTCATTTCTCGGGTTAAAGCATCTGCTAAGAAATTAGAATTCCCTGGGATCCATTCTACATCAAAATCATACATTTGGAACCACATTTGCCATGCTAACAATCTTCCGTGTGCAAGCTGTTTTGAGATTTTTGCATTTAGAAAATATTTGAAATTCATTGAATCAGTTCTAATCAAGAACTTGGCTGGAGCAAGATAAATTTCAAACTTCTGTATCCCATTAAAAATAGCAAGGGTTTCCTTCTCAGCAGGGAAATAATTCTTTTGATGTTTTAAAAATTCTCCTGAAGCATAAGCACACAAAATTTCTTCAATTTTTTCTCCTTCTCCCCTTTTTTCAAAAAGTGCGGCTGCCCAAAAATTGTCTGAAGCATCTGTCTGCAAAATTAGAAAACCATTTCCAGGAGGTTTGAGTGCAGAGAGATGCTGGCATTCACCTTTCAAAAGTTGCACTGCTTTAGTAGCTTCAGGTGACCATCCGGCATGTAAATGCTGACGAATAGGAGCAGTTTTCTCAGAAAGATTAGGAATATATTTATGTACATAATTTAAAATTCCTAAAAATCTTTGAATCATTTTCACATCTGTCAACTGATCAGGAAATTTAGAAAATTTTGTCAAAACATGCGGCTGCATCTGTATTTTTCCTTGACTGATATGAATTCCAAGAAAATCAATACTGTCTTGAAAAAGAAGCATTTTCTTTTCTGATAACACGAGACCATGTGTTTTTGCTTCTTCAAGAAACACTTGTAAATGTTTCATATGTGTTTCTAGATCTGGGCTATGTACAAGAATGTCATCAATATATACAACAATAAAATCATATTTACTGAAAATATGGTCCATTCTTCTTTGGAAGAGCGCAGGAGCATTCTTTAATCCGAATGGAACAACTTTCCATTGAAAGAATCCGGCAGGACATGTGAAAGCAGTTTTATGACGATCTTCTTATTTAATCTGAACCTGATAATATCCAGATTTCATATCAAATTTGCTAAAGATCTTACTACCTTGGATTTTCTGCATTATAGTTTCTTGCCGGGGCATAGGATAATTAAAACTTTTAGTAATGGCATTCAATAGTTTATATTTAATAACCATCCTATCTTTTCCACGGACTATCTCAGAATGATTTCTAACAAGGAATGCAGAACAAGAGTAATGAGATCCACTTCGTTCAATAAGTTGAAGATCTAACAATTCTTCAATCTGCTTTTTCATTTCTTTTTCTTCAGCCGGGGTGTAGGGTATTAACTTACCTGTTACCCCATTATCATGCAGGGTGATAATCTCTTGTTGAGGACTTTCAACTTGCCAGAAAGCTTGAGGATTGTTAGAACAACATTTTAGCAATTCCTCATATATTCTGACTTGTTCTGGTGACCAATCAGGACTTCTATTGGCTTTCTGAGTAGGTTGGGATTTACTCTCATAGATTTGCAATACCTCTTTCCAATCATGAGACTCATTCTTTGTTTTCGTTATACCTACTTTCTTTTGACTCTGCTCTCTTCTTGCTTCAGAGTTTGCCAACGTTCGTCTAGGAACTGCAACTGCCTTCTTTTTTATATTGCAAATGATTTTGTCCTCACTGATAGTAATAGGAAATACTGAATTAATAAATGGAATTCCTAAAAACAAACTGGCAGAAGCATCGTAATGATGTATTGCAGAGATTTTGATAATACTCCCCCCAAGTTTTAAAGAGACATTGTCTACATAATGGGTGAGATTGACCGAACCGCCAATAGTTTCTGAGACTAGAATATGCTGTAGAGGTTTCCATAAACCTTTAAAGAGAGATGGTCGTGCAAGATTATTGGAGCCACCAGTGTCAATAAAAGAATCAACAGCTATCCATTCACCTTTCACTTGAACTTCAACTGGGATATACAGAAGGTTGTTGGATTTGACAATCTTTTTTAGAAAGGTGTTACACAACAATTTGTCACCGTTTGTCACCGTCCCTATTATCCCTCACCCGCACACTGGAGGACTCATTCCGGGACCTGTGAGAAGTGACATGACCTGAAACCACTTGCATCATATTCCTCTGAGTATGAGCTTCATTTGCCCTGAAGACATCTCCTGCAAAATACCCATGAAAACAACTCTTTTTGCATTAGCGCGGTTCCACAGTTCACTGCCCGCGCCAATGAGGGAAATCCTCTAAAAAGGGCGCGCCATTGGCACTCTTTCCTAGAGTCGCACTTGTGCCAACCGAATTGAGTAAAGTTTTTAACCAACAAGCTCCCGAAGGTTCTCTTCAACCCATCCACCAACTGAATCTATGTTGAGCTAGGATGGTTTGGCTTCGAATCTCCATAGACGGGAAAGTGGTTTGCCACCTCTCATGGAAGTTTCCAAGTGATAAAGCCAATCCCATGAATAAGTGGTTGATCCTATCTCTTTCTTCTCTATCTATAAAAGCTTGCCTCTATGCCTTGAGCAAGCTAGTCATAGTTACAGTAGTTCTAGTTCCAGCATAGTGATAGAGAGTTTGAAGCTGCAAGAGCCTTCTTTGCACCCATAAGGCCAAATCTAAGTAAGGAGATTCTTGTCACCCAAAGAGAGAGAGAGGCTTGTTCCTCATCCCAACAAGCTTTGCAAGACTTGTGTAGCTGACTACCCAGCCAAAGGAGGATTTGACGTCAGAAAAATGGTTGTATTCTTCTTTATTATTTATTAATAATAGATGACTATCATTATGGTTCCACTCTCATTGTCTTATGTTTGATGTTGAGTTATATCTTTTCTGACTGATATATAATTGCATCTACTAGATTTTATGCTTGTTTTCATGTTGTTCTTTGCATGTGCAGGTGTCCAATCACGGAGATTGTGGGGATCGTGACCGACCGAGGCAAAGGAACGAGGGCAACATCTCTTCTATGAACACTAGCGTTGGAATCCAAGTAGGTTCTCACCATCCACTTTTTATTTGCAATTAGGAACTTGCGTGATAGCATTGTTTGATTGTTGCTAGACCCGGTCTGGGCTAGTAGGGATCGCCTCTGTCCACAGAGGGGATTTACCTCCACAACAATTTGGCGACTCCACTGGGGAGTTAGCTTGTTGTTTGATTTGTAAACTTTAGACGGAGCCTGAAGTACAGCCAGATAGCCTTCGAAACGCTATTGCTTTGCATTAGCGAAGTAGATCAACGCCACTTCAGTCAATCTCCAGTTTGGTTTATGAACTAAACAACTTGGAGTTTGTCTTGTCTCTTTGGTTTCTCTTGTTTTGATTGCTTAGATAGCTTTCTGGGTTGGATGCTCTATTGTCTCTTGCTGCCTGGTTTGTCTGGATACTGTCGACCAAGTCTTGGACTGCTTGTTTTTATTTTTAAGCTAGCAAACTTGATTGGCGCTCTTTTTTGCATGACAGTCGCGCCAATTGGCGCTACTTGCCAGTGTACAGCCCGCGCCAATCCTCAATTGGCGCTAGTTTTCCGCCTGACAGTCGCGCCAGGCCTGTGAACTTTTCCAGTTTGCTTGTTTGCAGCCTTCCAAGCTTGGGTTTTGTGTCTAGCTACACCTTTTTCAATCACTTGAGTGTGTCAGAGTCTTGTTTGACTGGTTTTGAGTTTTTTTGGCAAATTATTAATTTGATTTCCTTTGATCATTACTTGGAGGTTTGTCTCAGTCTTTTCACAATTTTGCATCTTTTTGCTTTTGTTTTTGCAAAAAAATTTCCCCCTCATTCGCCGGGGGGGGGGGCTAAATTGTGTATGAGTGTTAATCGCCTTTGAGTGTTTTTAGTTTATGATCTTTGGAACTCACACCCGTTTTTCTTGATTTGCACTTGATTGGTTCTTAGATTACATTAGAATCATCGTGTGTTTGAGAATTCTCTTGCATAGATCACACTTGCATAATTAGAATTCTCATTTTTAGGATATGAATGAAAAGTGTGCATAGATTACATTTGCATACTTTGGGTGTTTGCCATTTTCCACCGATTTCACATTTTAGCCCTAGGGCATCTAGTGGCTTTGTGCATCGAGTTTTGGTCTTCTGTTGGTCCAGTCAAATTTTTGGTTACTCTCTTGCACTTGTTCAGTGATTGTTAAAATTTTTATTGCGTTATTTGAGTGATTCTCTTCTTTTCGCTTGGATTTCGCTTGGCTTCCTTTTGGGCTTAGATTACATGGCCCATTGAGGTCTTTGAGATATTCTCTTGGTTCTGAAGGACTTCCTTGGTATTTACGGACTTGATTGTATTTGCATTGAGTGAAATTTGTCTTTTTACTCTTTGTTATTATCTCTCAAAATTTGTTTAGTGCACTTTGCCATTGAAAAGAAAACAAACAGTCTCTTTTGCGTTGAATTAGTTAATGGAAATTAGAGCTTTTCATTGATTAGTGACTTCAAAGAAAAGTTTCGTTTATTGCCATTAGCTGCATTAGAGTGGTTCTTGATTCTTTATGGTCATTTTGTTTGATTGAAAAGTTCTCAAATCTCTCGTAGTTAGTGTTCATCGAACGAAATGATACTTTTTGGCATATAGCTTGCATTTAGGGAATTGTGAGAGATTACATACGGTAGGACCTGAAAACCGAAACCTAATCAAAGATCAGCTGTAAAATGAACTGAATGAAATTAAAAATGCATTGGAACATAATGCTCACTGTTTAGAGGTCTAGGCTAGAGACGTGCTCCGACGTCGTTAAACCTAGTCACTGTTGTTTCACACTACGGTTGGGTGATTCCTCCTTTTGTGACTCGATAGTGGTCTAGCACGGACTTGAGCTCCCACGTACCGTCGCGTATATAGGGGAGACCCCACTAGGTTATCATCCTTTATCCATAGGAAGCCGTGTCTGCCACCTTACAAGCCGTAACGCACCGAACACAACATTCGGGAAGATTGACTGCCGTACGGGAAGTCCTTGGTTTTCATATGACTGCCAAGGTGTATATGCAGTTTTACGGATTTTTTTGGTAAACCTTTTTGCCTAGTTCTCCAGAGTAGTCACTTTTGATCCTTTTCAGACTCCTTAAATGAAAAGGCTCATCTGAGCATTTGTCACTTCGGGCTCACTAAACATTCGAAGGAGACTAGAGTCATCTTTTTGTCCTTTTCTCGACTCTTAAAACATGAAAAGGTCAAGTTCAGTTCCTTTTTCTTAAAATTTATTTGGTCGCGTTAACATTTACTTTGTTAGATCTTGTTTGCATTAGCTTGAGTAGGTTTCTTTTCGTTCTCGATGGCAACTTTTCTGGGGTTCACCAACCCAGGGATCCCCTCTGACGGGAATCCTGGTCATTTCGCTCCTTTTGGAAATGTTGGTGCTCCTTATATGGCAACGTTGTCCCTCCCAGGGTTAACTGTTGGGTTGCCGGTTTGGTTGTTCTCAACCTCTTTGGTCCCTGCCGTCTCACCGTCTAGTCAATCCGTCCCTCCACATGAAAAACATCATGTTGATTCTAAGGTGGATCTCTCCCCTTCTACGCCCACTTCTACGTCGTCATCTTCTACTTCACCTGGTGAAAGTCTAGATTCGAGTAACCAGGTGGCTAAGAAGAAGAAGAAGAAGACGAAGAAGAAGAAGGCTCCTAAGGGAGAGGTTACAAGTGCAGCTACCCCCTCGAGTACACCTGAAGTCGGGCCCCCTTCCGCTCCTCCGTGGAAGGTCAAGTTTCCTTGTCGATTATGCAAGGAGGACCATCTTCTTCGCGATTGTCCTGGCATTCCTAGGGTACTAGAAGTATGGTCTCGTGATCTGGCCCACCCCTCATCGTCCTCTGAAGCTCACAGCGATGCTACCTTATCAGTCGGGAATGGTAAGGGAAAAGGGAAGATTCGAATCCCCTGTAGACTTTGTGAAGGCAATCATCCCCTTCACCTTTGTCCACTCATGGATAAAGCCTCCATTGTCTTGGAAAGTCTTATAGCTCCTTCACCCCAACTACCCATTGGATATCGACGTCTCTCTGCAGCTGCAGATCGTCCCCCTACTGACAAAGAGATTGCTTCCAATTCTTCTCTTGTCCAGGCCCCTCTTCCCGAACCCGGCTATCCCCAGCCTATTCCAGACCAACCGTTGGTCGGAAAGAGTGTCGACTCGAGTTCGCCGCTCGCTCACTCTGTTTCGGAAGAGAATCACGCCCATGTTCTTCTCATCTCTTCAGATTCTCCTGAGTCCCGGAATGACTCTCCTAACCCAGCTGCTCCCGAAGGTTCTCCTTCGGTTCCTTTAGCACATGGGGGCAATCATACAATTCCCCCACCAAGAAGTCTGGTTGCTTCCTTTGATTGGAATCGCCTGATCGCCGGTCGCCTTCCATCCCATATGCCTTTCCAGATCACAGTACATGCCTGTGCTAAGGCAGTACCTGGCACTGTTTTGGATGAAGGGGCGTCTGTTAGTCTTATGCCGTACACTACTTGGCAAGCTTTAGGTTCCCCGCAGCTTGGGCCAGTCACTCAGAATCTGTTGGCCTTCGACGAAGGAGCCTGTCCATCTCTAGGAGTTCTCCCGAAGTTCCCTATTACTTTGGGAGGCAAAACCATCTATATAGACGTCTTGGTTACCCAAGGTGTTTTAGACTTTAGTCTTCTCCTTGGTCGCGACTATTCTTATGCCATGGGGGCCCTTGTTTCTTCGCTTTTCCGTGTGGTTTGCTTTTCGCACGATGGAAGAATTGTGACTATCGATCAAGTGTCATTCGTTAGTCCCCCGATGCCTCCTGCGCCGTTGTCATCCCCTCCTAGTTTTCATCCACCAGTTGCATCTACCCCACCACAGATCAACTACGTGGCCACCTATCCCATGCCTGGATCCAGTGATACCGCCATCATGCATAGTGTCCTGGGGGCATTGGGCCCTGACTTCCAAGATGTTTCCCTTCCACCGGGAGTGGCAATCTTGGAAGCCCTGACATTCTATTCATTATGATGAAGTTTGGGTGGAGCATGGTTCCTTTCCGGTGTCAAGCTCCTTAAAAAATGAAACTAGGTTTGGTCGGAGCATAGTTCCTTTCCTATGTCAAGCTCCTTAAAAAATGAAACTAGGTTTGGTTGGAGCATAGTTCCTTTCCTATGTCAAGCTCCTTAAAAAATGAAACTAGGTTTGGTCGAAGCATAGTTCCTTTCCTATGTCAAGCTCCTTAAAAAATGAAACTAGGCTTGGCTGGAGCATAGTTCCTTTCCTATTTCAAGCTCCTTAAAAAATGAAACTAGGCTTGGCCGGAGCATAGTTCCTTTCCTATGTCAAGCTCCTTAAAAAATGAAACTAGGCTTGGTCGGAGCATAGTTCCTGATCTTGTGTCAAGCTCGTTAAAAAATGAAACAAGGGTTATGAGGATAGTTCTTTTACTGTGTCAACCTCATTAAAAAATGAAACAACTCCCTTTCCGAATCGAGTCTTTTGATTAAGATCTCGTAAAATCCAAGTCGAGTCTTTCCAAGATCTCGAAAGTGAACCTTCATTCCATCCACTGTGTTGAATGCAATGAATTTTGGGGGGCATGTACCTCGATTTGCGTTATTATGCTGGGGGCATGCGAACTTATAACAAACATAGTTTTTCGTTTCAAGCTTGTGTAAACATGAAACCGAATCCAAGCAAAGTTCTCCATGGTTCAAGCTTGTGTAAAATTGAACCCATACCCATTTTACATCTCGTGATTGTTGTCTTTATCTGCTAAATTCTGCTAGATGAGCCTTGGTTGTTTTCATTCCATCGCCGCCATCTCTTTGGCCGATCGTATGCTTTCACTTGGTTGTTTTTCCTTTCCTGAGGAACCGCAACGATGAGTGGTTTTATTAGCCAGCCTCTTGACCATTACATGTTTTGAGTAGTTCCACCATTACCGGAACTAGTTTCTACCCTTTATACCACTCGCTCCTCTAGGACGAGTCTAATTTAAGCTCTTTTCTGACTCGTAAAAGATGAAAAGATTGCCGAGTATTTTTACCTTTTTGACTCGTTAAAGAGAATAAAAATGGAGGTATGCTTTCAGCTCTTTTCCGACCGTTTAAAGATGAAAAGATTGCCGAGTTCCCTCTTGACTCGTTAAATGGAAATAAGAGGCGGTCGTCTTTAAACTCTTTTCTGACCGTGTAAAAAACAAAAGATTTTCGGGTCTTTGTCGTTTCAGGCTCGTTAATGGTTGCGAAATGACGTGATATCAATCGCTTTTTTACTTTTTCAGGTCGATGTCACTACATATGAAAAGTACTCCTCGATCGTAATGATCGGGCGGTTCTTTCGAGCATTGTTTTATACTTTTTCGGGCTCGAGAGACACAACTTTATGAAAAAGGACCCCCATGGAGTTTTCTTTTCTGCTGTCTTTTTAGACTCTCTAAACAAGAAAAGACGCCGAGTTCTTCCTTTGTCAGGCTTGTTAAAACTCAATGACATCGGATTCTGTCATAATGACACCTTACAAGCATATGCTATCCCCGTCAAGCTTGTTAAAAATAACCTGGGTACTCGCCAGACATGGTGGGGAAAATGGAACTGTAATAATTGTCGTGTCGGCAGTATGTTGCTCTTGAACATGGCACTAGTCTGCATTCGTGTTTGGGTGGGGACATCTCATCTTGTTTTACACTAGCCTCCGTGGGTTTGGGTTATCCTATTTGACCTCTCATCTGCTCATTGCCTTGTCACCATGACCTCTACTCATTTGATGTCAAATACTGCCACGTCCACTGTCGTGCTGCTGATATGTTCAAGAGACGTTGACCTCTGCAGCAGTACAACCTCCTCTGATACCTCACATAATTTTGATTCACCGCAATATTCTTCCTCTGTCTCGTGTCATTGATGTGGGAAACATTATGGCCCACCTTTGATCAAGGTCATTTCCTGTCGACTTCAGCTCATTATCCAGGAAGTTTATCTAGAGACTCCCTTTTGGTGCCTTGGAGCCTGCATGCCTCAATGGAAAGTTCTTCGTGTTCGACGAGAGGTTTTCATCATTGGCCTCCGATCGAATGATTCTACGGGTGTTCGACTCCAGCTCACTTATTTGCACAACGTAGATTGTACCTATAGTACCTTGAGGGCCATTGTCATTATTGGTGGTACCTCTCGCGTCTATTAACAGTTTTCATCATTGACTGGTAATCAGACGATGTTCATGCATGTTCGACTTCAACTCCTGTATTCACATGCTTGGACTTGTACTCTGTTCAGGTCGAGATGGAGCGCAAGACCCTGGATTTTGTCTGTTGGAATCCAGGTTACGATTTGTGGATTATTATGTTCATTGCATGACTCATTCACTGGATGGCTGCGACCATGCCTGAGTGTATATCGATCCTCTCTGGATGGCTGTGTCCATGCCTTGGATCTAGATTATTATGAACTCTGTTATGGATGGTTGCGCCCATACCACATACATCATGTATTTGAGATATCAGTTGTACTTCTTTACGCAGGTTCTCCAGCGGCCGTGTTTTCAGTCATGCATGTTCTTGTAAAGCATTTCACCCCTCTCTCTCTCGGGCCTCATGCTTTAGGGGGCATCTGTTACACAGCAATTTGTCACCGTTTGTCACTGTCCCTATTATCCCTCACCCACACACTAGAGGACTCATTCCGGGACCTGTGAGAAGTGACATGACCTGAAACCACTTGCATCATATTCCTCTAAGTATGAGCTTCATTTGCCCTGAAGACATCTCCTGCAAAATACCCATGAAAACAACTCTTTTTGCATTAGCGCGGGTCCACAGTTCACTGCCCACGCCAATGAGGGAAATCCTCTAAAAAGGGCGCCCCATTGGCGCTCTGTCCCAGAGTCGCACTCGCGCCAACCGAATTGAGTAAAGTTTTTAACCAACAAGCTCCCGAAGGTTCTCTTCAACCCATTCACCAACTGAATCTATGTTGAGCTAGGATGGTTTGGCTTCGAATCTCCATAGAAGGGAAAGTGGTTTGCCACCTCTCATGGAAGTTTCCAAGTGATAAAGCCAATCCCATGAATAATGTGGTTGATCCTATCTCTTTCTTCTCTATCTATAAAAGCTTGCCTCTATGCCTTGATCAAGCTAGTCATAGTTACAGTAGTTCTAGTTCAAGCATAGTGATAGAGAGTTTGAAGCTGCAAGAGCCTTCTTTGCACCCATAAGGCAAAATCTAAGTAAGGAGATTCTTGTCACCCAAAGAGAGAGAGAGGCTTGTTCCTCATCCCAACAAGCTTTGCAAGACTTGTGTAGCTGACTACCCAGCCAAAGGAGGATTTGACGTCAGAACAATGGTTGTATTCTTCTTTGTTATTTATTAATAATAGATGACTATCATTATGGTTCCACTCTCATTGTCTTATGTTTGATGTTGAGTTATATCTTTTCTGACTGATATATAATTGCATCTACTAGATTTTATGCTTGTTTTCGTGTTGTTCTTTGCATGTGCAGGTGTCCAATCACGGAGATCGTGGGGATCGTGACCGGCCGAGGCAAAGGAACGAGGGCAACATCTCTTCTACGAACACTAGCGTTGGAATCCAAGTAGGTTCTCACCATCCACTTTTTATTTGCAATTAGGAACTTGCGTGATAGCATTGTTTGATTGTTGCTAGACCCGGTCTGGGCTAGTAGGGATTGCCTCTGTTCGCAGAGGGGATTTACCTCCACAACAAAAGGCATTTTCATCAGTAAGAGCAGTAGTATTTACAGGAAGTGATGACGAGGATGACGCGACTGTTTTTGGATATGGACAAAAAGAATTCACCATGGGTTGTGGAGACAGAGAATCTAAAATGGGGGTGAGATTCTTAGAGTCTGTGGTAATAACAGTATCATCTGAGGAGTTATCTGAGTATTCTTTTGTAGAATCTTCTGAATCATATTCATCACTCTAATGAAGCTCTTGTTCACTGGGTTCACTTTCCCATTCACCATAACATATATTCATTTTTTGACTGACATCAGGAATATCTTCACTTGGAGCAATAGGAAAAACATATCTTCGAGGACTGGTTATTGGTCGAGGCACTTTTGGTTTGGCAGGAATTAAATTTACCTGACCATTATCTATGGATATTCTTTTCAACTTTGACTCAGGCTTCTTTTCATCTGCAATCAACTTGTATTGGAAATACCAATTTCTTGGTAGTTCAGAAGGGTCATATAATACTCCTTCAACCTGTGCATTTGACAAACCAACTGTAACACAGTCTTTCAGGACATGTTGTTTCAGCTTTGGATGTGCAGTGTTTGTCAGCTGAAATGATGCTTGTCCAATTACAGAAAGATATTCACTATCCTCAGCGATATTTAAACCTTGAACTCCAGTCAACAATTTCCAATAGTCTTTTAAATGAGCATCATTTAAACTAATAGCATAGTCAGGATATATAGTGCCATATTGACATCCTGTGGACAGATTTCCCATTATGGTTCCAATCCTAGCATTATCATAAGTTTGATGACGGGTGTCAAATAATTCAGCAATGCAAGGTGTATTTATTCCATGACGAAATAGTGGGGCAAGACCTATTCTTAAACCTCCAAAATGAAGATAAAAATATTTTCCCTCCTTGACATACTGTCGAAACTTTTTTATCTCATCATCAGAAAATAGATTTAAAGCAAGGATTTGAACAGAAGGTCCTGACACCTTGATAGTAATTTCCACTTCTTTCAGAAAGTTTTTTCTTTTCAGCATAAATGACATGGGCAGTTTATAAATATTAGTAGCATGCAAAGCAGGTGGATTCCAATTTGTAGGGTTCTCTACCACTTCATGATTTTCATTTTCATCTACTTCAGATTTATGAGACCGAGAGGAAACTTTAGTAATGACCTTCCTATCGATAGAAGAGAATGAGCGTAAGAGATTGGCCATGTTTTATAAACTATACCAGAGGCCGACTAAAGATGCTTTTATCTACTCAGAACAATGTAAAACAAAGATGCTTTTCGAAGGCTGCCTAGCTTTCTTTAGGCTCTGTCTGTAGTTTACAAACTCAGGACTAGAACAGGGCTCCAATACCAATAAATAGATGATGGACTCAGTAACTTACTTGAACCTTTGAAGTGGATGCTTAAGGCAAACTTCCTCACATCAACCTGAGATATGCGCGGACTAACGCGACCCTTTCGCTTCTCCAACGTGCCTTACAATCTCACTCCTTAAGATGATCTTGGAACAAAATAGTCCTCAGACTGGCGGCCCAGCAGGCTTCAATATTAATTCAAGCAATATGTTACATACCAAGTTAAGCCTCAAGATTAGAGCTTGCTAGTCTCTGGTCTTTGAGAGCTCAGAATACAAACACACACTCACACTCAAACACACGATGCCTAAACTATCTACAACACACCTATTTATAAGACATATGAGAATAATTGAGGGTCCTTGTCAGCCATTACTTAGTCACGACGGTGTCTGCTCAATATTCCCTTAGTACAATAATTCAAGATGCACTATAAAAAAGAGAGCGCACTAACAAGTGCTAGTCACTATCAAAATCTGCTTCAAAATCCGAATCTGGTGGAGTTCTTTGTCGTTCCCAACTGGATGTAAGTTTGGACAACATCTCTTCAGGATTTTCCCATGAAGACGTAAGCCACGATAAATATTCTTTTTCCCAAGTAGGGTCATTTTGTACTTGAGCATCTTGATATACATCCACAAAGACAGTCTCTTTTTCGTCAGTTACTTTTTCTTTACCTTTGGAGCTGGATATCACTATTAAAGATTCTTCTTTTTGTGGTGCATGTGAACTTTGTCCCTTATCAAATTGTTGTCGTGAAGGTTGTCCTGTATCAAACTTTATAGAGTCTGTGGTGGCCTTTAGATTCTTTTGAGGGAAGAGATAATCATCCTTATTCCACCTGTTCACATACACAAATGGATCAATTTCAATGCCAAGAAAAGAATCTTTCTTGCTTTTTCTAAAGTCGGGCAAGGATTGAACTGACAAATCAACTCCATCTAACAAGTCCCACTTGAATATTTGGAACATACTAATAGACTGCTCGATGGCTGCTTGTACCCATAATTTACACTGATGACTGATACCTCCTTTTTCTTGCCATCCTATTTCGAATATCATTGATGAGCATACCCTGTTTGATAACAGCAAATTGATAAGACAATCTTCGGTCCAACATCCTGCAGATACACTAATGGTGATTAGTGCTTTTTGATTGATTATCAGTCGCATTACTCCACATCTTCCTTGCATTGGCTCTAAAGTTTTAATTAAAGAAACTTTTTTTAGGTAGTTTCAAGCCATGAAACTCTTGTAACCACCTAGAAACCTTCTTTATCTCCTCTGGATTATCTGCCAATGTAGATTCCATTATGCTATTTGTCCCATAGACTCGCGCAAAAGGATTAGGGACGATAGGATTTCTAAATTCTATGCTCTGATAATCCCATGGTTC